>OZ037784.1:17236860-17304360 GCA_964035525.1 Porites cylindrica
AGTCTAGAATAAAATCTTCAACTAATTGATCAGTTTCCTGGAATATGACACCCTTTTCTATGACCAAACTCTCTGATTTATATACCCTTTCCCAAAGGAAACTGCTTGAAAACCATACCCTTCAAAGCGTCACATACCTAAATGGCTCATATATGGCAGTACCCCAGAAAGAGAAATAAAATTTCGTCGTTGCTTATTTACGTCCTCCATAAAACGCGAAATTAGGCATTTTCACGTCGTAGTCGTGCAAAAACGGGAAAGAAATGAACAAAAAAGTGTGTTGCACGTGCGAAGTTGTTGTTTTGCTAATTAAACCTATTGTTTTTTTGACGTTCTAGTTGTCGTCCGCGTCGTTGGATCTTAAACTCCCTAAATTGTACAAAACGACCGGTTTCAATAGACCGGCGAAATTTCTCATTTTATTAAAGTACTGAGGTTACGACAACTTCGAGTTAAACTGATTTCACGGGTTGTCAAAGAGTCCAGCGATTCCTTTTTCCAAGGTGAGCGCCGACTCATTTCGCTTCAATATTCAGAAATGCTCTCGATTTTTTTACGCTTTCATTGCCTCTCGCCCGACATGTTTTGCACGGCGTTTGGTCATGCGAAACCTCCACGAAACATCCACGCCTCGCGCGAGGTAACTTTATCCCGATTCTAAAAATAACTCGAGACGCTGGAATACGGTGTATATGGGGGATGCCCTCTCTCTCCCCTTTATAGTCTCTTGATTGTAAGCCAATAGTCAAGATCATTAGATCGTTACTATACGAGAACATAAATGTCATCTCGAAAACGTTTAAGACGGAATGGAATCCAGCAAGAAATTGAGTAATTTTAATTTTCAGTCGACAAAAACCTTGTACCAGAATAATTTTAAGCATATTACATTCTTTTTCACATTTTTTAACGGCTATAGTGTTGTCTGTAATAACACCAAAGAAAATTTCTTTTGGTAACCCGACAAAATAAATGTCAAATTTCACAAAATGACATCTTTACACATGAATTTTCCGAATTTTATCTGTGTTTTTCACATTTCTTGTGAAATATGACATTAATTTTCTCAGGCTCCCATGTGAAATTGTCTTTGGTGTTATTACAGATAACTAATTATATCTATAGCCATTGAAAAGAGTGAAAAAAGAATGCGATATTGTTCCACTTTGTACACTGGAAATTATAACTTACTCAGTTTCCTAATGGATTCCGTCTTAATGTTTTTAAATTCTTAAAGTAAGGTTCCGAACGAGCTCGATAGTCTTTATTGTCAATTATTTGAACAGTGCGTCTCCACAAAAGAATGAGCGCGATGTATATTGGTTTTATAAGTTGAAGCCCAGCAGAAGGTTGCAGCAATGTAAGTAAGGGCATGAAGGATAAAAAAGTAAGAGATTTCTTGGGTAGAGAGTGTTTAGGCTTATAAATCATACCAATTGTTTTGGCCATCTTAGTAGGTAGCCCCAAATATTTCTGAAATTTCAGTCGCACCGATAACAGTAAATGTTCCATTTGACTTCAGACTGAGATCTCCGGAAATTCTGCTTGAATGGATCGCGCTCTGAAATATGCATAGTCATTGAGTAGAAATCACAATGGCGGAAAGCACACCAAACATATGGTTGAAATTCGCCGCCATAGCACACATCATTTTCGGAGTGTTCTTGTTTGCCTTGGGAATCTTAGATTATGTCTTCGGCGATGTCACAGCTGATGTCAAAGTCAGAGGAGAAATGTTACTTGGTGTTTGGTCTGGAATTTTGGTAGGCAGTAAGCTAGAAACAACTTCAGAATACCGGCCACCTTGAAACGATATTAATCAACTGCTCAGTTCCGTGGACGTTCAGTGATCTAGCAAAAGGCGTGATTGCGGTTTACATTCTTGCAGACCATCTTACAGACTCCTTTGAAGGGTCACCGATTTCAAGTAGTGGAACAAGTGCCCCTGCATTCAGTAATGTATTACATAATTAGTCTAACTTTAAAATGTCGCTTAGCTTAAGCTTTAGAACGAAGAATCATGTGAATCACAATGCAGGATTAACAACTCCCTTGTTGGAAGCCCGGCTTTATTTTTGCATTTTTTATATAAATTTTAAAATAATTTGGCGACTGCCGGACTGTGGGAGCAGAGTTTCGACGTATAAGAGTGGCCGGGTATTCTGAAGTATATACACAGGGAGTTCACCCATATTGTGTAGCTCAGGTTGATGTTTGAATTCAAAGGAGATCTATGGGAATATCGAAAACGTTCGGGTCATCGTAATGAATTGAAAATCGGCTCGGAGGTGGGCGCTGGACTGGTCCAGCGCTGGGTCGCCGAGTTTCCTCCCTTGTCTCTTCCATACTCGATTGTAAAACCCTTCAAACCGCTATAATTCGCCGTTTTCAGCTGCGAGAACGACAATACACAACATTTCAGGTAAAAAGATGTCTATTTTGATCTTATTAAGAATTCATCTCATGTTTTTACGATAATAGGAGCACTTTCGATATTCCCATTTATTATATAGACAAGAATGTTTTACTGGAAAATATACCACTAGTAAAATTCATAAAAACTACATCCGGGACCCGAGTGGTTTGTTTTCCATAATCTCACACCTGAGTTAATCGATGACGTAATTTCTGTCATTTCCCTCTAATGATGTCTTTATATAATAAAAAGAACATTACACAGAGGCTTGAAGATATGAATTTTATTTTCGCGTGGCAAAAACAATATTTTACTCACTAGCTGCGCTCGTTCGTAAAATATTGTTTTTACCACTCGAAAATAAAATTCATATCTTCATGCCACCGTGTAATATCCTCTATGTATTGGGCTTGCAAGCTGTTTTTTTATTCGGACTTCCACGTCGACCCCCTCAAGAGCCGCTGCGGATTCTTTTGATCGTGTACGTTCCGGACCAGTGTTCAATCTCGGCAGTATCAATACAGGCATATCAACTGAATGGAGATGAAATTTGTGGTGGTCCCAGTTAGTCCCAATACACAGATTTGAATGTAAATGTTCAACGAAATTTTCGCCCATGAAAGGGAATCAACGACAGCCTTGGATTCTGGATTCTACTCTGCGGATTCTGGATTCCAGGTTATTTCAATCTTTTGTCAGTGGAACTTAGATTCTGGGTTTCAATCGATAGTTGGATTTCGGATTCTTTGAGCTGTATTCCGGATTCCAAAGCCCGGGATTTCGGATTCCACAAGCAAAAACTCCCCAGTTTCCGGAATTCGGATTCCCTTGCATTAGGCGAAAAGTTCAGTAGAAATTTTAGCCTAGTCATGTGTCATAAAAGACAACCCAGTACATACCAGAACCTTGCTAATGAAATACCCACCCAAATTATACCTAAGTAAAAGTAGGTCGGTCCACAACCTGGCTCTCATAGCGGGCGACAAGAGGAGCCGGCAATCCTAATCTCCCGGTTGTTAGTACGTATGCGTCGCATGTATCTAGCCAGCTTTCGTTTGGACTTCACTAAGAATGAATGGAATGCACAGAACGCAATTTAATCACGAGCATGTCGACCTTCTACCCCTCGTAATCTGATCACGCGTGTTTTGACCACCTGTCACGCGCGTGAAACTTACGCAATTAACGCAAAGCACAGAGACAGAGCAAAAGCTTCTGGACCTTCAATCGTTGTCGCCCTCACTCTTTAACCTTTGGTTATTACTAGTTTCGAAATCATAATCATGTGAATATTTGATAGATGTGCTTCACAGGATATCTGGGGATTCAAGGAGCTAAAACAGGGAGAAGCCGTAAGAGCCGCAATACCTTGGTGAGTTGACAAAAATATAGATACTGACAGAGTCTGAAGTTCAATTGCTGTTTTCATTGCTGCATGCACGAAGCACGTGCACGGTAGGGATATCAAGCTTTCAAGAAATCAAACCTCAGTTTCTGAACAGTACACGCCAGTGAGACCGAGCATTATCCGCTCTGGCAGGAGGTTAACTTTATTGACCAAGACCCTCAGAAACATTGCATACCGTACGGTTTTTTTGAGAAAGTATGGGATTTCATCAATCGAAATACTGCCCACTATAAATGAGCAACGGAAAACCTTATGGGATTCCTCCGTTTAAAAGCCATAATTCATTTCTAGGTTGGTACCTTTATGGGCTTTACCGTCATCTCAACTTTTTGGGGGATTGTGCTCATTATTTTCTACATTCCTTCTAAAACATCGGTAGAAGAGAGCATCGGGGTTTTAACAATTCCTATCCTGATATTTGGCATCGCTGCGTTTGCTACTGGATTCGCGGGTTCAGTTGTGTCTTGCTTAGCTCATGATTGCTGCATTGCTCAGTCCTCTGGTCAGGTAAGTGAGACAGACAACTAGCGATTCAAAACTTTGTTTTTCAGCAGCTGGGATAATGTTTATAAAGAAGTTTCAAAATATGTGATCGCGTGGTTGAACTGCTGTTTTGGGACTGTGCAATAATTATCAGGTGGGGGGGGGGGGGGGAGGGCTGAAAAACTAGAATTATCTAGCAAAAACTTAGACAGTACCCCCCCTCCAAAACAAAAAAAAATAGTTCTAACCCCCCTCTGTTATGTTAAAAATAACGTCGCACCCCCCTCCCACCACACTGGTAAACTCAAAACTGGACTGAGCTGCCATCACAGCTTCAATAATGACAAACGTTATTATGTAACATCTAGTATCGAGAAAGATGTTGATCGCTTGATTGAAGATTTGGACAAAGCATTTGCCAAGTACTGGAGTGCTTACCACATTGGTTCAAAATCTAAAACTTCTGAAGCCAGAAAGAGAAAGGAGCAGAGAAAAAAATCAAAGAACAGGAGATTGAACGCTTCAAATAACAGACGAAAAAGAGCTTGCATTATATTTAGATCCTTGGGAGGAGAGCCTGTTGAACTTTGTTATGAGCCACATATATATGGAATTCAGCAAATCGATTCAGTCGATGAAGAAACATTACTTTTATTCACATCAAAAACTGACAAAGCTTGTCTACGAGATCTGTTTGATTCCCATTGTTTTATGGGGGAAGCTGAAAAACAAGTTCATGATTTTTGCTTTACATATAATCAGCTCAATTAATTAGAAGACGGGTTAATATTGATCAGTCGTGAATCTGCTTTTCATTTTGATGGAATATTTTCAATAATCGTTTAACAGCTGTTCGTGTTGATATTTGTTACAGTCTATCATGATGCCTGTATTGAGAATCTTTTATTGCGTTTAATTTTATTTACATTTCGAATAAAACTTAAGCCCCCCCCCCCTCCGTCAAATGAGTGATTTTACTTTGAGCCCACCCTATCTTGGCAGCAATTTTATGTAATGCACCCCCTCTAGTTTTTCAGCCCCCCCTCCTGATAATTATTGCACAGTCCCTTAGCCAAAATATTCTGTGCCAGCCATTAATATTGTTTCGTCGTTGTTTAGCTTAGCTGATTGCACCTTAGAAAAGCAACTCTCGACTCAGGAAGATTGGATCTAGGTCTAGTTTCAGCGGGCTCTAATGGCATTGAACCATAGGCCGGCTTTTGCAGATAAGAAGGTGATGATTTGTGCACAATGTTTCTTTCAGTTTGATGTCTATTCCATGCGAAATCCTGTTGTTTATCGGACCACGAAAAAAGTAGTGTTTTGCTAACTATTTAAGTTGTTATGTAAGCCTTAACCAGGCACTCTTTCGCTGCAGTTCACTCAATTTTAAAATTTCTAGACTGAGATGACACCGGTTTGAAACCTCGCGAAGTCTGATTACTGAATAAATGTTCTAAAATTTGCTTCATTTTAAATTTGGACTCGTTGGAATGCTTCTAGGGACCATTAATTTACTGCCCGGCGTCAGATAAAGGCTTTTAATCGGCCTTTGAATGAGTTTTATTGTTTTAAATTGCCAAGTAGTAGAATGAGTTGATATTTTTGCTAACCCGGTTTTCAAAAATCCCGGTATACATAAGAGACTATACTAGCGTAAACGGGCTCATGTATGTGACCATTATTTCTTTCAGCAAACCCAACCTGCATCTCATCAAATTTTCACAAATGGAGGTCAGTTAACTGAATTAGAGCGTGGAGACCAGCCTCCTACTTATACCAAAGACGAACAGGTAAGAGTGAAGTCTTGGGTTATGTTTTTGCTCAAACTATTAAGGAGCTCAGCAGTTAGCAACAATGAAAGCGATGGCAACGAAGTGGTACAAACAAGAAAAATTTAAAAAGGAAGACAACAAATCTGCATAGGTATCACAATTTTGGGTTTGTTTCTCAACGACGATGTGAAACTTCTTAACATGACCACAAACGTAGCCTGCATAGTATAGACGGTTTTTTGGTGTGTGTTGTTTCCGTTTGTGATCATGGTTTGTAAAGATGACGATTGCTAGACAGAGGTCTAACTAGAAAACGATGGGGGAGGGGTGAGTGGAAAAAGGCAAAAATAATTTCTTCCTTTCCCCTCCCTGAAAGTCTGAACGGACGGACGGCGGACGCGTACAATGACGTCATAACCAAATAGATTTCCATTTTTTATAGCAATGAAGGCTCCTCGCGTGCCTCGCGCACGCGGAAGCTTTGCTACTATATGTATTTCGAAAACGTTATGACCCCTATAAATCTATACAGTGTCAAATTCTTTCGATTCAGTTACTTATCTTAATTGCGTTCTTTCTTTTTCCTAGTATTCTGTAAAGACTTACCTGTGAAGTTGGAGCCTCCAGTTTTTAACTGTTTTTCATTGTCCGCGTCTCATTTCTAACACTTCTCTACCTAAACAGTAAAACCCCGCAACTAAGAACCTGGATTTTTCCAAGTTAGCCTAAACAGGTTCTTAGTCGCAGGGTTTTACTGTATTGCACTACTCCTAAATTTTATATCTTTATTTTTACTACTGTAATAATAATAATAATAATAATAATAATAATAATAATAATAATAATAATAATAATAATAATAATAAGATAATAGACAATTTTATTAAAAAAACTATTAAAATCCTATTTACAATTAATTCGCTTAAAAAAAAGGAAAAACTATTCATTCAAAAACACTATTTACAATTTCTGTCGATTTAAAAAGCACTTAATTTAGCTTAAAAAAAAAAAAGTTAATTAAAACTAAGAAAAATTTTTTTTCGAATTAAAAAACATTTCATTTCAATAAAAAAACTGTCAACCTCTAAGATTCAAAAGTTTCTTTCAATAATAATAATAATAATAATAATAATAATACAATTAATTTGCTTGAAAAAAAGAAAAAACTATTCATTCAAAACACTATTTACAATTCCTGTCGATTTAAAAAGCACTTAATTTAGCTTAGAAAGAGTAAACTTAACTAAGAAAAATTTATTCGAATTAAAAACATTTCATTTCAATTAAAAAACTGTCAGCCTCTAAAATTCAAAGGTTTCTTTCACCCGTTTAAAAAAAAAAAAAATAAAGACAATTAATAAAGCATCTATAATAATAATAATAATAATAATAATAATAATAATAATAATTTTTGATATTATTCTAAATAAGCTTTTAGTAGAGATAATCACATTATGATGGCCTCGTTTAGGTATATAAGAGATAATGAGAGTGTAAAAAGTGAATAATTTTCTAAATAGCCCTCTATTAGAGATAATCATATCATCATGTCTTAGCGTAGGTTTTACAGAGTATAAGAATTTAATAATATTCAAAATTGGCTTTTTAAGTAGAGAGATTCATATCATTATGTATATTAGGATCGTATCAGGTTTCGTACCGACCTTTTTTTACTTCTAAGTATAGCTTCTCAAGTGGTGTAGGTTACGCTATGCGCCCTATACTACTCATAATGTGGACAGCATTCCAAAGTTTCATACTGCGACACAATAATAATAATAATAATAATAATAATAATAATAATAATAATAATAATAATTACATTATTGAATAATTTATATAAGAAAAAAAACTGATTAGCGGGCTTCGGACCCGCCGTCTCGTTGAAAAGCACATTATTAGAATCAATAAAGAAACAAAAATACAAATATTACTGTTGTTGTTGTTGTTGTTGCTGTTATTGTTGAGCTTAATGATATCGGAAGCTCCGCTTTTAGGTTTCGGCTAAATCTATATTACCATTATAGCTAAGAAATTGTGAGACTGGACTGGGCAGTTGCGGTTAGATTCACAAATACGGTATTGCAAGTGAATTCCCTGGGGAAGAGATCAACAAGGTTTTCAACGAACATGTTCTATCATCCTCATCCTCCCTTCGTAGAAAACGGTTCCCACTTCTGATGTTTTTGTTTTTCAAATGAGCGCTCACTGTCCTCTCCAGTAACATTTTAAGACACTCATCTTTAAGGAGAAAAGTCGTTTACAGGTGTGTCATAATTATCTTTTCGGGTACTCGTCTGTTTAAGTTTGAGCTCAAGGAGCAGGTGAATGCTACAGGAGTTATGCTTGACCTTGATTGTCGTTTAATTCAATGTGCCACTCTACAAACAAACGTGGCCGATCATAGTGTAATGCAACTCTGATGAAGATTACCTGAGGAGTACCCGACAGTAAAGACCTTCTAAGAAGATTCTAAGAGGAGAACGAGAAGGATGCTGAGTGTTGCGCGTGCACGTGAGCCAGCGTCATTTTGGCGGGAAAACGTGACTGCCTTCGTCATTCTACTACGAGTTTTAGCGACAATGTCGTAGTGCCATTTTGCGATCAGGAGAGGGCTCAACCTCCTTCAATAAATATAAAAGTGCTAACTTTTCTAGGGAGACAAAAAGACTATGAGGCTTTCCGGGGTGTCTATTTTTTTGAGAATACCTGAAAAAACTTTAAGTCAAATCTAGTCCTCCTCCTCAATTCTAAAGGTTTCTATTGGTTGGTTGGAAGGTGACCCTCTTCAATTCATTCTGCAATGAGTTTGATCGCCATCCTGGCAAACCAATTCAATATATCGCACGAAGATTATTTTAGTAGATACGCGTTATAATGAAACCCTTTGTCCAAATCCTTGAGTAAACAGTCCCAATTCATTAAAAACTCTTTATTTACATGAAAGATTGTCTAGACTACTAACAAGGGATAAAAGATTGACGTCCGTGGAAATTGGCACTTTGTTAGAGACCAAAATGTAAATACTATTGTAGCAAAACCAATGCTAGAACGAACAGAACTGGTTCCCGATTTTCATACATCGTACCTGACTTACGGATTCAGCCACTGTTTAGCAGAGTGTGTGCTTTCCAGAAACAATTAATCATACTTTTTTTTCACGTTGGTGCTCTGTAAATAAATGTTTTCACTGGCACACACCCTTTAAGATTTTCACATTGTCTTTTGCTCAAAAATAATAACTACTTTATTCAATGAGCAAGACTAAACTTAGTGTAACGACGAACACTTGCAGCGTTGGTTTCTGATTTCCAGTGTCCAACAAAAACAAGGGATTTTCAACAAAATATGACGTTTTTATCCCACTGTAGTAACAAAAAGAAAGAAAAAAAATCATATCTGCATTCAATGAATTAATATGTACAATACCGACCAAAAGTTTACAGTTGTATTTACAGTATTTACAGTTGAAGTCGTTGATAAAACTAGATCCGTTTAAATACTATTGTAATAATCCTTGAACAAACCAATGTGCCGTCATCTTTCTTTGTTTATCTTCTGATAGTTTTCCACCATGCGGTCATAATAGTCACGTGACAACCAGAAGCACTGCAGGGGGTCCACGTGACTTGAGCTAATGAGAACAACGCATTCTTGGTAAGTGGTAATGTCGTTTAATGGGTTTCCACTGCCATGTAGAGATCTGGCTTAACATGGTTGGTTAATTAAGTAGAGATGTTATTGGTTGTCTGTAAGTTAAGCCGTGATGTTATTGGCAATAAAAACTGGGAATGTCATTGATGCCTTTCCATCCGCCTTTTGTCAGAGTTTTTAAATAGTCGTTTATTGTTATTCAAATTGTCGGTTGTTATTCAAATTGTCAGTCGTTCCCTCGTAGTTAGTTTTGTTTGAGTCCGTCAACAAGTCGTTTGTACAGTGCCGGTAACTGTTGACAGCTATTCAAAGGCGTTTGTTCCAAGTTAGTAAACCAGCTTTCTAAAGTGAGTCGTTGATAGCAGTTTGTGGAATACGTAATCAATTGCAACCCACAGTTTGCATTAAACTACAGAACATTTCAGTGTCAAATTTACAGTCAAACTCTTGTCACAGACTTTTTTAAAGTACGGTCGTGGAACCATGTTTCATAACATGACTCAAAAGTGACGCACCTTTTGCCGTTACAAAACTTGATCACCAGTCTTCGGCCATTTGAACCAGCAATCCAACCGGGGAGGTAGACATACAATGCTGTAATAAACAAACAATAGTTACAATAATAAGTACAGCTTAACTCTGAGGAATCGCCGAGAATTTACTTCAACAGGCTGTAACTCACAGCTTTCAACCCTCAAACGGTTCCCATAGAGACGGGAAAGTAATCAGTGACAAACAGTTGATTAGAAAGCTTACTAAAATAAGATATCAGAAAATTAAGTGATGAAATGGCCGAAACAACTTGAAAAATGTATATATATTTATCTTGTGAATTCAATTATGTTCAACCTCACGAAGGATATACTACCTCAAATTCGTTACTGAAGTGGTTTTTAGCACAAACAGTAAACTTGAAACGTCGTTTAGTTGTTGCGAACTTTCGTTTCGAGTTCAAAATGTTGGCTTTTTACCTGGATCACAAAGTGCGAGCACGCGATCCCCTATAGTCAGCGGACGGCGTTTTGTATGAGCACCGAACATGTAACCAGAACTCTGAAGAAATAAGCAAAAACAAAACCTGTTATGGTATAACTAGGGACGGATACAGTGACTACAAACACATAACTCATATTTCCGAACAGCAATTTTACAGTCTCCTTTCTTCCACCCCTGCCCTTTTTGTCATGGCGTCGTTATTGGCCGAACGACCGATTCGAACGACGATCGGCGCAAATCCAAGATTAGTTACCAAAACAACGCATGCTGTTTACATGCAATTATCCAATACTTAGAGCTAAATCGACTTCAAACAAATCGGCGAAAGTTATTTCAAACTACAACTTTCGTGTGAACCATACTAAAACTTTAGCAGAGTTATTTACTTATTTACTTGAGTATTTCGGTTGTACCTGTAACTGCACAGACTGATCTGCCCACTCGATAATGTACTGTCGCCCATTTCCAACACGTTCTCGCACAGTTCCTAAACAAAGTTAAGTGCAAGTAAGATCTTATTGCATTTTACATAATATGTACTAAAACCATCAATGATTAACGAGAAGGATACGACATAACATGTACTTAAGGGCCTATTTACATGGAGGTGGGGGACCCCAGATAGGTGAGGTAACATGCCGCGGGTCACCCCACCTATCATGTAAGCGTGATCAAATTAAAATGAGAGATTACATGGACAGGCGGATTACCCACCAAAGCGGGTTACCTTACCTACCTGGGGTTCCCTACCTCCATGTAAACAGGCCCTAACACGCCGCGTGTTAAGTACATGTTATGTCGATACCTGACCGTAAATTACTACACAGATTTGTGCGCAAACAAAATTTAAAGTTCCCAGCTACAATAACCGAAGTTGTTATTTTATGCGGGCTTCATGAATGGATAAAGCTTAATTCACTGCGCAATCTCTCTGGTCAAAGTGCCGTGTTTGATCGTTTTGTGTCTCGCTTAAAGTTTTTGCCCCACTAGACCACTACTAAGTAAAAAAATGTCACACCGAAAATTTACCGATCATACCCGATTAAAGGTCGAACGCCGCTTACCGAAACAAAAAAGAATGTGAGAAACAAAAGCACTATTGTCTTCCAAAAATGCAACCCTAACAATACGCAAAGTTTGCTACCCGACTGTAAACCTGAAAACCAGAATTTTCAGTCCAATTTCCTCGGTCGATATAACTTGGCCCAAAATTTTATATCTAGTAAGACTTGCATACGCTTCGAAATCTAACTTCAGTGGCGCGTAATTAATCGCGCACAACGTGGCTAGTTTACAGGAACTTAAAGGACAAAAATTACCCTGAGCAAACCGCGCATGCACAGTCTCTGGCACCCAAGGCATAGACAAGAATTGGAATTGATTGAGGATACTATTTGATGAAGACAATCGAGACCCCGAGAGGACGCCTAACGAAAACACGTCCACATTAATAGCCTTTAGCAACTACGCACCAAGGTGAAACATGCCGTCCTTCTCGTTCCGGGCAACCACAGCCTGGCCCACTAAGCTCTCTTCACACTGAAGGATATACTGGCAATCTCTCTCGAATTTCTCAGGAGTTATTAGATAGCTTTCCTCTCGTGGTATAACGCTTTCTATTCCATCATAATGTCGAACGTATAATCCATCATTTTCCAACCTCAGTACAGTACCTGAAAACAGAATAAAAGCTCAACTCACTTATCAAAGGCAGCAATTAATAGGAATGTTTCCTGACAGTAATATCGCCCGCTTAGCTTTTTTGGCGTTTTCATTTACCCCCGAAACGACTATGAAAGATTTGGTAGCGTTTGTTGGGAGAAGAAGAGAAAACAAGTCAAAACGCAAGAGAAGTCGTTACGTCAGGTTGCTATGGTAGCAAAATTTCTGGATCTCAAAAAATCGTGGTCCTGCAAATATGGCGAAATATGGTGCATGATTGTAACAGGAATGTTTCCTGACAGTAATATCGCCCGCTTAGCTCGCGTTTTTTGGGGGGAGCGCGCGCGTGAACGAGCGAGAAAGCCGCGAACATAAGCGGCTTCCCAATACTTCTCTTCCCTTCGTCGCTCAGTCGCTCGCGCGCGCTTCCCCAACCAAAGCGCCAGCTACGCTTAGCAACGCAGGCTACTGGCAAGGTCTGCAGTGTAGAACTGCGTGTGGTCTTTGATTTGAACCGGAGAAATTTAGATTAAATATCTCAAGATGAAAAAACCGTGACGTAGCTGCTTCAAATCTAGATGTGGTTCACAGGAAGCAAAACACCGGAAGCGTCACGCAAAAGGCAAGTTTAACGCAAAATCCACGCAAACCACACACGCCCAGGCCCTTTTTCTCTCTCCGTTTTCATGCACGCTCCAAACGCGCATTCTTTCATATGGCCAACATAAGTCCAGAGCCCTTACTTGTGCAAATAATCAAACAGTGTTTGATTATTAATGAAAATAGAGGGTTCAACTTCAACCCCAAAATCATGCACATATATTTTTGAAGGCTACGAAGATAAATTTTCATGACTGTCGTACCTGGTGCATAAGCGTACGGAAATGAAGGATGAAGCGCAATTACAGGATCATGTACACCGATTTCATTTTCAGCATCATCTGCTTCTGTGATGATATCCGGTCTGTAGATTTGTTCCAGGTCACCCACGCTGTCCTCTACGAAATAACTTCCGTCTCCACAATCTTGCTTGATGGTGCCTGATGAAAGCAATAAAAACGGTTAAAACTACAACCTTATTTAAGCAATATAAATACGTAGTTCTTCGTAGCCCAACACTAGAAGAGCGCAAATATTAGTATTCTAGACGGGCTGATTAGACTGGAAACAAAACAAAACACATCTGCGTTAAACTCAATCATAAGAGAAAAGCAGCCTCTTTCCAGTTCTCCTATCGACTTGTTCGCTAGTCTCGACTCGACCGAAAAGTGCTCGCAGACATTTTAAAAACAATTAAGGTTTCCCAGGGCTAAAATCTCTCATTCTTTTTATAGGGGCTGTTCAAATGGAGGGGGAAGATCCTACAAGGCGGAACAACTTTACGTTGCCTTTACATGGAGAAATTTCGGTCCGTGTAGTGCTCAAGAAGAGAAGGTTCGAGAAGGAAATAAAAATGACGGGCGACAAAAACAAAAACTGCAATTTGGGCCCTTCTTCTCTCTTAACTGGCGTCAATAACTACTTTTCAGCAGAATTATCACAATTATCAGCTCGTAGTAAGGCCAAACGAAGTGGTCGGCCTTTATTGCCGTGATTAGTCACTGAACGACCTGCCGCCATTTTTGCGTGGTTTGTCCCTAATACTAGGATCTTTCTAGCGAAGGCAGTTTACATGGTGCTAGGATCTTCCTAGTACAAGGATCTTCCTACCCCTCAGATGGGAAGATCCTAGTACTTATAAGGAGCCCTAAGAAGATCCTAGTCGTGGGGACAAGTACAACCCTTTGCATGATGTAAACTTGAATACAGACAACACATGGCGCTAGGATGATCCGCTTTCTGGATCTTCCTGGTCATCTAAACAGCCCCTCAAATTTCGAGTGATGAAAAAGTGTCTACTCTTCCCGGTTCTCAAAATATTACTAAATTTTACTGTAAAACATTAACTATGCATATAAGGCGGTCTGGTGGCCCCGTTTCAATAACAATTCATCTTTTAAAGTCTCGGACATAAAAACCACCTGCGTTGTACAGGCGCGAATTAACAGAGAACAAGCCAAAAAGGTAATAGAATTGGGAAAGCCAATTAAGGTTTACCTCGATAATACCATCCCTCGTCCGACCACCGAGCTAGAACTTCTTCTCCCACCTCTAGCGATCTTGGAACGCGGGCTGTTTCTACAGCGGGGTCCTGGTCCGGAGGAAGGCGAGCTGAAATGGGAAATACCCGCAAGACCTAAATAAGTGTGTGTTATCAAAGGATGCCGGGCGCGAGTTATTTTCCAAATTTCACAACTATACCATTTTATTATTCCACTATTACGTCAGTTTACCAAATAAGGTTAAGAGAACGCGCAAAATACGCGGCCGTAATACACTGTGGTGTCCTGGTTTAACCGGTATTATATGCTAAACCATAGAATAAGGTGTATCTATTACCTACTAATATAATGGGTCACCAATAACGCTCACAGTCGTGGTTTTTTTTTACTTGTTTATTCTATCGAAAACTCCTAACATTGAAATGTTTGAAGCATATATGCCACACTTGATTTTCTGAATTTTCGTCGAGAAAAGGCCTCTTTACTGTCTACAATTAAGCTCTAATACACGTTTGATTTTTCTGCAACGTTTTTTGACGCTGTGCCATTTTCATCCGCAGCATCTTTACATCACGACCCAATTTTAAACTGAGTTATTACACTGAATTCACTGAAGTTATAATGTACTCACATTTGAGGAATTTACTGTGGTTTCATAAGTTTAGTATCACTACTATTGTTATGGGAGCCGCCACGTGTTACTGTTAATGAAATTGGAGATACATATACAGTCGACTCTCTCTCTCTCGACGGACACTTCTAGGAGACGAATACATCCGTAAAAAGGACATCTATAGCAGGTCAACTCTCTCTAATTGACTCTATAAGGCGGACATCTTTCTCAGAAGGACACTTAGGGCCATTGTCAAAGGTGTCCGTCTTTGAGGGAGTTGTCGACTGTATTTATATTGGTAAAACTTACATATCAGGAGCCCGTGAGATCCTTTAGTCAAAAGACACGCTTCGTTCCCATTGGATACATGGACCTGGACCGCGGGAGGTTCATCTTCGCTGCCAGCGGCGAGGGCAGCGGCCGGCACCTCATCTTCTCCGTCGGGCTTCTCGTCATCAGATGAGTCTGATGATGAGGAAGATGACGACGACGATGATGACGAAGAGGATGATGATTTTTCTTTTTCACTCTTTGTAGACTGTTTCTCGCCTTCTTCTTTGTCGCTTTCCTCTTCTTTGTGTTCATCATCAGATCCTGGAGGCAGGCTGTTATGAGAAGATCGTTTAGATGATTTTGATCGAGCAGACGTTGGTCTCGAAGACTCAGCTAAAGGTTTTCCAGGTGATGAAGATTTCTTTGACGATTCTTGCGAACTACGAGGGGAACCTACAAAAAGAGGAATATATTGGTAAGCTGAACGGTAGTGCCAGTAGATAAGGGAGGCAAACAAATTCAAAACGTTCCGCTTTAAACCAACCACGGTAACGTATTTTATGCATCGGACCAACCTACTCCAATATCCTAGCCATTTAAGCGTTCCCTCACTTGCTAAGAAAAACCCTAGGATTAGGAAGCGATGGTATCGGCGGTGGCAACGAGAACGGCAAAACAACAACTTTGCACGTGCATCACGCTTTTTGATGTGTATCTTTCTTTGCCGTCACTGCACGACTACGACGTAAAACTTCCTAATTTCACGTTTTATGGAGGACGTGAAGAATAGACGACGGTTTTCTTTTTCTTTTTATGAACTTAGACACAGTCCTTTGTAATTCAACTCCTGAAACAATCGTCAACATTTGACAAATTGAAAGAGCTCAAATATAAGCGATGGAGTTTGAAGCATCACGATGGGTGACGTCTTCGCTGCCGTCGTCGTTGCTTAAGCTTCCCATTAACACAAAGTTTAGCCCATTTTTCATACATTGTAACAAAACCCGCCATCTAAACCATCATCAAATCAGCAAAAACAAGTGAAATCAAACTAGTATCTCAGAGTTACTTTCTATGCGTGACAACTGTCAAGAAAGCACATTGCCTAGATTCGAAAAAAACATTTGCTAATTAATACTTCAAACATCCCTCTAATAAAGAAATATCAAGGTCGACCGATTATCTAAAACCACTGTCTACATTGTACTTTCTTTTTTTAAACAATTGACCCTAAATCGACCATAAACGCTTAGAATCTCTACAGACATACCAAATCAGTGAAGTCAAACCAAGAAATTTCATTGAAAATGTTTTCAGCTTGAATTTGATTCCATTTAGTCTTACCTTTAGATGATGACTTCTCCGAACCTTTCACTGACGCCCTAGGGGACGACCGCGACGACGACCGCGGAGTTGACCGCGCGGACGACGGACTGGGCGGAGATATTGAACGTGATCTCGGAGGAGAGACCACAGGGATATCCGGAATCTTGACGCGGGGGCGCTCGGGTCTATCCTGAGCGGCTTGGAGGTTGTTGGCTAATTGTTGTAAAAGCTGTTGCTGTTGTAACTGTAGCTGCTGAGTTTGGTTGTACTGCTGCATAAGAAGCTGCTCTTGTTGTTCTTTTTGTTTTTTAAGCAGTTCTTCCTGTTGGTTTTGAAGCCGTTTTTGTTCATCCTGGATCTCTGTTTGCCTGTTTGCGAAAATTAAAATGAAAAGAGGTGCTCTGAGAACGTAAAATTACTGCAACATAACACGGGCGGAGACAAAGATTCAATTCTTGATTCTAGGGCTCGAAAAAAGTCCCCTCCGGTAGACCGGAACAAGTTGCTGGGCATGTAACAGAACTATTAAAAGCTTACTTGCCCAGTGGGCAAGGGTCCAGGCAAGTCATTCTCTAACAAAATGATTAACCCTTTAAACCCGAAGATCAAATTTTGAATTTTCATTTGTAGAATGGCCCTATTCATTTCCTACAGAAGTAGTGGGGAGAAGTTGATAAAATATCAAGGAAATTCATCTTGTGTGATCATGTCCGTAATTCTCATCACCACTCTGTTTTACAAAGCATTGATATTACAAGGAGAAATTTGATGCTGATCACTCTTAGGGCTTAAAGGGTTAACTAAAACGAGCGGGAAGTAGCCCCGGGCAAGAAAAAGGTGAGAGCTGCTTGACCAAAGGACAAGCTGGAATTCAAGTTTTTTTGTTTTGTTTTTCAAGCCCTGAGACAGATTCATAAACAAAATCTTTGCCACGAGGACATTGCTCTTTTTGGTCAATTCTGACGAGTTTTAATAACTCTGCTGTCATAAGTGCACAGACAACTTGCAAAGAGAGGAGCAGATAACAGTCGATCATCGACTCATTCCGACTAAACTTTGCCCAGTGTCCGACAAAATGTCCGATATGAAGGGACCGGACAGATGCAACACCACAAAGGTTATCAATTGGAAGCCGAAGATCTGAATCGAACATGTAATGAATGGCGGACAATTTTCTGATTTGTATGGATAAATGATGAGCTGGTTAGAGGTACTTCGATTATAAAACCAAAAATTATTTGCAGCTCTGTGCAATTATTCTCCATCAGAATAAATAATGTATCTAAGTACCGATCAAAGTTCAAACCTTTTATTTTGCTCATCGATCTGCTGTTGTAGAAACTTCTGTTGTTCATCGTCCAATTCTCGCCGCTTGTCTTTAAGTTCTTCTGTTGCTCTCTCGTGTCTTTCCTTCTCCTCTTCCAGCAGCCTTTGCAACTCCTGTATTTTTCTGTTGACCTCATCCAGCTGCTTCCTATGTTCCTCCTCCAGCTCTTGTTTCAGTTCCTCAAAAGATCTCCTCTCCTCTGCCGGCTCGCGGGGTGACGCCCCTTTAGATGACGGTGCAGTGCTCCCATTAGCGCTAGGACTGCGGCTACCGCTTCTGCTATTGCGGCTGCTTTTGCTGGAGTGACTGCTGGCCCGACTGCTGGCTCGACTGCTAGCTTGGCTCCGAGGCGATTCTTCTCCCTTGCTTTTGTCTAATGGACCAAAGAAAGTACGTTAGAAAGAAAGTGGTGTATGTTAGTCGTAGAATCAAACAGGCGCACACTATTCGCCACTTAATAAACGAGAAGGGAACTGGAGCCGAAACGCGGTTCGCAATTGTTTCTGGGATCATGCCATTTTTTTTGTTGTCCTTAGTAACAGTCCCATGAGTCTTTGCGAAAGATTCCTTCTCGTTGCGACAGTGGCGAGTTGTGACTGTTTATATACCTTTATCCTCGGAGAGAGCGTCTTCTTCAGCCTCTTTTAAGTACATTCCAAACGGCGTTGTTCTAAAACAAGTAACGGAGGCGCATTGATTAGATAAGTCAGGGAACTGAAAATGTAGTTTTAAAATTAGCACTGACTTCTACGTTCGCCACGAAAAGTACTCGTGATACCTGCACTTTTGAAAGCAAAAAAATGCACTGAACTAGAAACCTCTCTTCCAAAAAGATTAGAGGGTAATCTTAGTTTACTTCAACTTACGATCGATAAGCAGAAAGCAAAGCATCTCTGATGTAGCGACAGGCGAACGTGTAGCGTGCTTTAGAAATCTTCACCAAGTCATTCCTCACGGATGTTATCTGAATATAATGTAATCAAAAAGGTATATCAGTTGAAACTGAATGTAGACATGACAACGTGACAACAGGACACGACTTTAATTAGGAACCCAATGAGTTTATGTTTTAAGAATCTCGACAGAACGGCAATATTACATATAGTCTCCACTAAATGGACCAAGTCGTTCATTACTAGGAATAGACACCTCTCGGATAGATTTGTTGTCGCTTTCATGTTAAAACAAGGCAAACAAACAAAAATGAACATAACTCATTTACCCCCGAAACGACTATGAAAGATTTGGTAGTGTTTGTTAGCAGAAAAAGAGAAAACAATACAAAACATAAGAGAGGTCGTTATGTCAGGTTGCTATGGTAGCAAAATTTCTGGATCTCAAAAAACCGTGGTCCTGCAATTATGGCGGGGAAAAACGAAAAACAAAATTGACATGTCTGACTTTTCTGCGCATGATTGCACTCAGGAACAACGCGGCAGCCCAAACTTTTCTTCCATCGTTCGACAAATGGCCTTCTCTGTCAAGAAAGATTGTTGAGATCTAGAAATTTTGCTACCATGATAACGTGTAGTCACCCTTCTCCTCTCTATTGCTGATTCGAACTATGACCAAATAGGTGAGAGGCCCGAAATTCGCCCACTCTAGCCTTTGCATGCACTCAGCGCGAACAAGTCTTCGCTTGAGAGAGGGTCTCGTTACAGTAGAGTTGACCTTTACCGACCTTTTTACCATTAAAGCGTAGTATTGTGTAGCACTTGGTGGCTGTAGCTTTTCTCAGCGGAACAACTTGAACGATTCCCGGGACGTAACACTGCACGCCGTCAATTATCTCATCATCTTCTTCCTCGCGCGGAACGAGGGTCTTGACGAGAACATAGTCGCCAACCTGTTGAACAAAAAACACCTCAGTTAAAATAAAATACGATCAGTGAAACGTACTCTGAGGGTGAACTTGGTGGAAGCTTAGTGACTGACTAGACTCGCATTTTGCAATACTGGTAAGCTATAACTTTTCTACCACACATCCCCAGGCTAACGCCCTAAGGTGAAGATTGAATTAGCTCCAAGGAGTCAATAAACAGATAAAAGTGCGACCACTTTGATGAAGGAAAAAAAAATGACTGCTTTGCATGATACACATCAGCATAAGGATAGGTAATATAGCACAGGAATATTGCACAAAAAGAGAGCGTATAAATGGAGAGTTACCCTTTTTACTTGACTACACGCCGCAGATGGAAGCAAATATATCATCTAAAAACGCCTGCCGGCGGCATTTATAGAAGGATTATATGAAAAAAAAAAGAATCGGTACAACTCAGTAATCTACACCTTCGAGACAAGAAACGGCGGACAGCGTAACCAAGTTATGCTTGATCCCTCTAATACAACACGACCCACAACATTGTAACCAGCATTCTCTACAGAAAGTAAGGGATACTGAACCTTAAGTGACGGACAAGGCCTGGCTCCCTGCATAGCAATGACGTATCTAGAGGAAACAACCTGACGGTCAAAATCCCGGAAGTCAACCTCGACATAACGTGAGTTCAAACAGCGCACTACCAAGCCTGCGTAGTAGAAACCATCCACCTCGTTTCGCGCCAAAACCTTGTGGTGAAGAAGACGATTTTTATTGGAGGTTGACTGAGCAGGTGGAGCGGGCTTGGGACCCTGTTGAAAAAGAAACTTTTCAGATCTGGCAAGTCAGGAGTTTTTATGAACAAGGAATAAGGCGCGGCGAGTCCATAGACAAGATTATTCATTTATCATGTTGCACGTAAACTTGGACGTTTTGAGGGGAGTCGCCCTTTCACGACTTCGTCACCCCTAGTTTTCGAATTGTGATGAACAAACTGGAACTACAATCCTGGACAAAAGTCCCTGGGACAGTACTGCAATATTCATATTTTTCTGTCATTTCTCGGTTTCCTCATAACACAGTGCATCCTCTTCGAAATTGTCTTGCAGTTCTCCCTCCCCCACCCTATACAAAGTTGAAACTCGGAAAAAATTCTGGATACACGCGTCCAACATTGTTTGTGGGGTGAGGGGAGGTGTTGAACCTGTGTAAATTGGAAAACGCCCCAGAAACGCAAAAGTGTCCCAAGACTTTTGTCCATGATTGTAGCTCACAGACGGAGTTTACGCGGGAGAATTGGACTAAAACTAGCATTGTTTCTTGGCTAGTTCCAGTTCATTGACAAGAATAGGAAAGTAGTCTACATCCTTGTATTCTTGCATTGCCAAAAGCTCAGTAGAGATACGAACCATAAATGTATACTAACCTTGGTCATGATCTGCTCGATTCGCTTGTTTTCTGCTTCTTCCCGAGCTTTTCTTTGTTTTTCCGCTATCTCACGGGATGCCTGCCAAAGAGTTGTACGTCAATTCAAGATATGCTTTTCTCGAGCGTTCAGTTACTTTTCTGACCTTTGGAATAACCTTTTTCTAATTTTTCGTTCTGATTATAAGCTCGAGTCAGGCGTGAAGGAAATGAAAATGAAAAAAAGAGGTCTCAGGCGCACAACTGTTACGTATGTGTAAGGCTCTCCCAAATTATAAAGATACAGTCGAGAAATTCACCAGGATTTGGTTCTCGCGGACGCCTGGCCGTCTTTGAGAGGTTCAAACTGCTTTGAATGGGAGAACTGTTAGATAGAGGGTCGCTCAATTATGAAATGCGTGCGCCAACAAGATGGACACATAAGGAACTTTGCCTGTGTACATCATTGTGTATCGTATGATCTTGCCATGTTGCTAGCACTGGAATGGCCTCTAACAACATCATCAGCACGACTTTTTACCTCTTCTGATTTCTGTCTCAAGTCCTTGGATTGCAGAAGAAACGTTTGAGCTTGCTGTATTTCTTTTTCCAGTAAACTGATATCATCAGGGTCGACAGGCCAGTCTTGTTTCTCCAAGTCATCCATCATGGACGCTTTGTTATCAAGAACGGAAGGAAGTCGATCCTCAGGATACCTGGCTCACAAAAAGAAAAATGGTAAGTAAACTACACGTTGGTTAACATCGCTAACTACACGACGAGGAAACGACAAGGTAAGAAATTAACGCTTAATAGATCCGCCATCTTTGCACGCGCGTGATGAATTATTGGAAAAAACAATGCCACGTAGCCTCTCTTGTAATAACGTGTAAACTCCACCTCTTTCCTATTAACAAGGTAGTGAGTATGATTTTAAATCATATTTCCAGGAGTTCCACACGGTTACCGTTAGTATTAAAAAGAGCTGTGAGTGAGAAGAAATTAGAGGCAACGGCTGTTCACTTTTAATAGGCAATAACCGCATGTGATTGAAACATGTTCGTGCTTTTTTGACGACATTCTTCAAGGAACCTTTTTTTAGGAGTCATTTACGTTAAAAGGGGCTTCACCTGCATGAGCATGTAAAAACGCGAGGACCAATGTCGAGCGAAGCAAGTGTGCACTGTTAGATTAAAGAGTGTCTTAGGGTGTTTAATTCTTTGAAATAGAAGACGGTTTCAATTGGTATTTAATGGGGACCAAATTGAGAGTTCGTAACGGAGAATTGGGTTGTAAGTGCGGTTCGCCTCTACGAAATAAGATGATCACTCACTTTATTCTTTCTTCGTCGCTTAGACAGACGAAAACAAGCTCATCGAGGCGCCTGCAAGAAAAACAACCATAAAATATGGGTAAGCCTGTCTGATTCATGTTTTCGTCTAGGTAATTTGGTCGTGAAATACGATGCTGTAAATACCTGGTGTAATCAGCAATGGCTGTTTCCAGCCGAGCCTCGTAAGATTTCAGATTAACCGCTTGAGGATTCACCAATTGAACTTCATCTCTGTTGCTTCCTGAAGTGTGAGCCAACGGTAGAACCTAAAGCAACAATCACGGAAAAATATGAGCGTTGTTTGGCCGGCGCTGAATCCAGGATTCTGATCGGCTACCCACAAGCAGTCAAAGATGGGGCTAAATGGTTTGTTCGGGACTATCCACTTTTTTGCTTCAAGAAAAACTTTTTTCTTGGTGATATAAAAAACTCTCTATCGACAAAGCTTGCTCATTCCATACGGCTGGATACTGGCCTCGATCTCTGTATTTATTTGTGCTTTTATGGGCAACCTACCAACCTTTGCTAAAGAAAAAGTTTTTATCATAATGAAACTGTACTGACCTGGTCAAAAACCTTGGAGAGCACATGTTTGTCCAGTATTGGTACATACTTGGTACTGTGTGGAATCATTGTTGGTGCCAATGCGTCTAGTATGGTCAGTTTCCTGGCCACAAGGCCATGCTTTTTAAGCCATCTAAACAAACAATGAAATTATCTTACACCCGCTGAGAAATAAAAGAGAGTAAAAGTGGCACGATACCTCTACTTTGAGGGCATTTATTATACTTTGAGACAAACGTACTGTAATCCCACACATTATAGGTCGTTTTCTATTTTTTTGAACATTTTGGATTTCGGCAAAGATAAAATTTGCCCTAGCAATGCTATCGTCACTAACAAGAACACCTCAATTTGCAATGACATGAAAGATATATGAAAAAAAATTTGCGTCTCGTTTGTTACCTCTTCACAGTCAAGTCTTCGTCGCTGCAATGAAGAGAAAAAAATGTTAGATAAGAAATGATAAATATGCAGAAACGACGATAAAAGAAAAAAAAAACAGTTTTGTTCGTGCTTTTACAAAGATACAATGCAAACGGAAACGCACTTAGAGAGGAAGCGACAACCTGAAATTCGTCTGCGTTCGCAAGCTATTACGAAGACACTCGATCAAAATTTAAAATGCAAGAAAATGTTACTTCAACATTGCATCCTCATGCTTCTGTAAGCTCTAAAATATATTCGCTATTACGACAGCTTTCCAAATGCTGCAAATACCCTGACATGCAAGAAAAAGCAACAATTGGTTTTCAGTGACTACCATAAGATCCATGCCTACTCACTTAAGGTCGTCTTGCGAGTTTGTCCCATTCTTCTTCTTGGTTTTACCTTACGTGATACAAAAATAAAGGTTTAATAAAACACGTTTTCGAAAAGGCCAGGCCTAGCTGGAAGCTGCAGTCTAATATCTTATTATAAAAAGTTCATCCCAAAAGTCGTTGATTTTTCTGTGAAGTTGCTTAATAGTTGCCCTCACTATCAAGACATGCGTACGTTTGAGAATTCTTTCTCCTTGTCAATTCAGTTTAAAAGCAATCGCATATCCAGTCGAGGGACAGGAAGGCAGTAGCCATCTGCAAACGTTTTTCACGTGTATTTGTGAGATAGAAAGATACCGACCGACTTATGGCCACGTGAATGAGAGGATCGCTTTAATTCTAAACAGAAGAAAGGGGCAAATGTTTACGTTTTGGTATCCGTTGTTTGAAATCATCTGACTTCTTTGCAAGGTACTCCCGTGACTCCTTAAGCATCCAATCACTTGTCTTCTTCATCAGTTCCAGTCTCATTTGACTCGTCTTTGTTTCGCCTACTTTGTAGCTAGGGGACTGCGTTGTAGATTGCGGTATATCCCGGCATGCGCTGCTCACAATGTAGTCCTTATGACTGCTATACGTTAACTTAGCACTTGCTGGGCGAGGCCTGGCACTGGCTGGACGCGGTCTGGCACTAGCTGGGCGAGGTCTTGCACTCGCTGGGCGGAGCCTGGCACTACCGGATTTCTCAGAGCTAGGCGGGGACGGAGTCATGGCGTGTTTTGCTGAAAACGGTCTGTGAGAAGACGCACTTACTGAACGGGGGTGACTTCTGTCGAAGTAAAAAAAAACAAGGACTGTTATACGTAGTAAAGATTCTCAAGCTGAGAGTGACTACAAATCCGAGGTTATTGAGTACAACTATAATTTAATGTAACTATTTTTCCCCTAATTCCTTTGGCCTGAAGCTCTCTACTAAACTTAACCGCCGGTAGCCGTGCAGTTGCACAAGGAGAGGACAGGTTGTAAAATTTGCATCTAAAAGAAGGAACAGACAAGTCAAAAAAAGGGGTCAATATAGGAGGATCACTAGTCAAGCTTAGTAGCTTAAGTGACGTGGAAGTTACGTTACGTTGTCTTGGGAACAGTGAAAAGGCTGAATTGTCCCAAGTCCTCTTCGTAACGCTTCTCGCGGGAGAAGTGGGTGTTGGGAAGGGAGAAGAGAAGACTCTCTCTCTCTCGCTTTCGTCCCATCACGCCCTGCACGCCACTCAGGAGAGGTTTAACAAAGCCCAATGGGTACGAATCAGGTGAAAGGTCGCTCTTTTGTACTTACTTGGAACACCGCCCAGTGTTAGAACCATACCAATCAAGCTGCGCGCATTCGTTTCTTATTAAGGTTATTTTACGCAAATCTGCTAAGCCTTTCTCGATTTCTTCTCTTAAAAGGCGAAGATCTTCGCTCTGAAATCAAAAGGGATTAGAACTAATCAATAACTGATCTGTGACCAGGAAACTGCAACAACAGCTGAATCACAAAGCAGAAGTTACACTTGCCAAGAAGTGCAGTTTATTTATTATATTTTATTTTAAGGGCAATCATTCTCACGCCCTCTTGCCTGCTTCGTTTTGCGCAGGATTTGATTAGAACAGAACAACGAGAGACAACTGTGATATCAGCGCATAAATTCTCGTTACTGATATCGAGACATCTAATATAGTACCAGTTTAAGGAATAAAGCTTTCAAGAAGTGCTCGGAACGCCTTTCCTTTGTTTGATGGCGAGAAGCGCACTGGGAATGGTTGTTTATTTTCATCCCTCTTTAACCGTGGCAGGACTTCATCTCAGTCGATATAGCACTTGACCGCATAACAAGAGGACGCGGATTCCATATTCGGGGCCGGAATAACACGCAGGGTCTTGAAATAACTGAGAAATGAGGTACTACCTTTGCTTTGAAAACGGCTCGACCTTAGCAATATGTGACCACTTAAAAGAGAAGTCACGTCTCCAGTAGGAGACGTAAAAATAGTCTCCTCAATGAGTATTTGTGTGCAAAATACATTAACACTCAAATAAAGTGGTTTTTGTCTCCAGGGATAATAGGCTGATTTAGCAACAGGACAGGAAAGACAGTTGACGACGGGAAAGCGCGCGGAAAGGACTAAACACGACTTCCGGTGCCCAATTTACGCTCTGCCATTGGTCAAGCCAGTTGTTTAATTTGCGCTCGCCGTCGTCAACTGACGTTTCCGTTCTGCAGCTAAATCAGCCTAATAAAGCGAGTGAACTACGTGAGCGCGCGGGAAGATCGCCACACGGATTGAGAGAAAAAGCGACACGCGGAGGAAAGAGAGAAAAGTGAGCAGGGAGAGGTTTGAGTATAACTATGACAAAAACAGTCACCTCAAACGGCCTGGGACCATCCACGTCATATCCATCTTCAGAGAAATAATGAAACCTGCGGGTTTGGAAACAAAGAAATTTAAGGGTTACGAAAACCGAGGTATAAATCCATTTTAATCTCATTGGAGCGTGCACAAATGTTATTCAGCCCCAGTCCAGGCTAGTCTTCAGTAAACAGGCTCTAAGATCTTTTATTGGATGTTTGACACAACTGACAAAACTCGTCAAGACCTCACAAAATTGATTACCACATGCACAGGCCATCTTGAAGTTGTTTGCAAAAGTTGTTCGATGTCATGTCGAGTTGCACTATGGGAATGTGTTTTGGAGGAAGAACTTTGACCCAACCTCTTCCCCAGGGCTTCTCCCCACCCATTTTCTGAGGAAAAACCCTGGAGACGAGGTTGATTTTCACCCAGTATCTCACGCAAACTTGAAAATGGCTAATAATAGAAGCCACGACGCTACACCGACCCAATAACAAACGCTATCTCAAACTGACCAGCATGAGTTCATCAATAATAAAAAAAGTTATTTACCTGCCGCCAGTTTCAGCTGCTAGTTGACAGAGAAACTGGTTAGCCTCTGTGTCAGCACAGTTGAAAGAGATGGTATGAATGGGGACTGGGTTCAAAAGCTGGACTTGAGCCAGTATGGATGATGGAGGCTGAAAGGGAAAAGTGAAGATGTAAAAATTTATATTGTTTGTTGTAATGGGGACCTAATATGATCAGACAACAGCGACGTCCGCGAAGACGTCGCTGAAAAATATATTCCGCATCTTTTCAAACCATTTCGCGATTATCCCAAGTCGCCCTGTTACTTAAAACAAGGGAATTTAGGTTAAAGCTGAAGAGAGGGGACCGCGCCCGAGTTCAGACAGAAATGGTTGAATTTATCGCCATGCAGTTCCCCTAAAGAAAACTTAGGAATTTTGCCATGTTACGTCAAAGTTGTGCACGGACGGCAAAATGAAATTACAAAAAAGCTTGAAGCACATACAGAGTTAGCGCCACTAGCATTTTGCTCATTCTAAGTTGTTGTGGTCTCTTTTTTTACTGATTGTCAACCTTGAATCACTTTTCTGTATATACTAAGTTGAGCACTGAATAAAAGTTGATTGAGTTTCTGTTTTGCTCATTGAACCTATTGCTTTTTTGACGTTACCGTTGCCGTTGCCGTCGTAGTTTCGTAAGGTCCCTAATACATGAGAGCTAGACAAAGCAGTAGCGTACCTGGTCAGGCCGTCCGTCTGTGAGAAGATAGATTGCGTGACACTGTGGATCTGCAAGGGCGAGTTTAAGTGACGCCAGAGTGTTTGTAGAGCCTCCAGTACTGAGTCCCTTTACCCACTGCCACGCGTTATCAAGGTTCTGAAAGATAAACGTCAGTACTAAATTACGGTGTCTAAACCAGTGCTGTGGCTCGTGATTACTGCCCAGCCCGTCACCCAGTGAGACTACACTGAGACAGACACCCAGTTCTCTACTTCACTGGTTACCCAAGGATATTACACAACTATCCTCCGAGGGGAGAAGAGGAAATAAATATCCAAGGATATTCCGAGTTACGGACGGTGGCCGATCAAAACGCGCGAAAGTTACCATTCTCTGATTGGTTAGTTCTAAACAGGAATAAAGTTTGTTGAGCTCCACTTCTAATGATATATCTGCTGTAGATAAAATCAATTCTCAGTTTGAACCAGAATTTTCTTTGTAGGCTCCTTTGATTAATTAAAGCTAGAAAACAAACGAAAATCGTGAACCAAACTAGGCTGACTACTGGTTTAATCTGTGAATGGATTTTACCTACAACATATCCATTTATTTCGATGTAATCCCGGCCCATAACGCTATCTAGCAGGCCCCAGTTATTCAAAAGCTGGATAGCGCTATCCACCGGGTACAGTAAATCACTATCCAGTGGATAAATATTAGGAAAACCAATTGCGCTATCTGTCCGTTGGACAGCGCCATCCACCTTTTTTGAACAAGTGGGGCCAGATAAATCACTATACCTATCTACTCGATAGTGATTTATCCGCTGAATAGCGCTATAATCTACCTTTTGAACAACGGGAGCCTGCTTTTTATCAGTGTCCTGAATTAGTACTTAAGCCCAGATACAGTCAAACGTTGTTTGTTACAGAACCCAGCTGACAATGAAGTGCCCGCATTAGCAAGGTTGACTTTCTATTGGTTGAATCTCGGCTCGTGATTGTGCAAGAGACAAATGTCCACCGTCCATATTAACGGGGGTTCGTATTAAGCGGGTTCAATTTAGAGAAAATGTAAGGGCTTAGCCCAAGGCCAAAGAGAACTGTCCGTAATAGCGAGGTGTGCATATTAAGCGGATGCCCGTAAAGCGAGGTTCAGCTGTATAATATTGACACCTTTTAACCCTTTAAGCCCCGGTATCCAAATACAAATTCTCCAGACTGGTCTCTATACATTTCCATAAAGAATAAGTTGAGAGAATTTGGTAGAAGATCAAAGCATTTTCTCTCAGGTGATTATTTCATTAATTCTCACAACCTTTTCTCTTGATTGTGTATTGATATTGTTAGGGAGAAAATAGATGTTTGTCATTTTTGGAAGTTTCTATACGTACATGTGTATTGCAGTCCACTAGTCGGTCTCTCCAGGCCTGTACTCTAGTATCAAACTTCACAAGGTTAAACTTCAACTTGTGTCGTAATTGTTCCTACAACGAATGTGGAATGCAAGAGACATAAACAGAGAGCAAACTGACTAAACATGAGAAGGGAGTAGAGAGATACAACTATGTCTTTCCTAGAGATACATTATAAGCGTTTCCTGTAAATATATGGTTAAAATTTAAATAGTTTGTTTGCGTTTCTTATAATAAAATTTTTAGAAGAAACTCAAGAGAATATAACACATGTTTAAATACAGACACGTCAATACACTGCCCACAAAAAGGCTGGAATTTGACCGGTATCTTCTAACTCTGCTCCTAAGCATCGCAAGCATTACAAATTAGAGATCAGATGTTATGAAGCCCTGCAGAGTTAAAACGTGAATACAGTCAATAGGCCATTTCTGAGTTGCCCCAAGCGTCTGGTTTAAAACGAGGCTTAGCCTCGCTTTGAACGTGAGGGTTTTTGGAACTTGTAAATGGTCTATTTTCTAAATGGAGGACACGATTGGAACAGGCATCAAGTGCCCGCCTTAAAGATGCGTTCTCCTTATGGAGACTCAGTCAAGTTAAAATGACTTAAGAACGGCAAGGACCAACTACAAATGTCACTGGTAAGGAGGTGACCGTCTTATAGAGATAACCGTTAACAGACAATCGACTGTATTTCCAAAACAGCGACAAAGTGAATCGCTGTGAAATGACTCGTGTGTACCTGCATGAGTCTGTAGAGTTTATCCTTCACAAGAAACAATCTTGAAGCCATAGAAGCTGAAGTGTCGATCAAAACAGCCACCTGCAAGAAGCAAATAGAAGAACGACTCAGTGTTCGTACGTGACACTAATTGTAAGTAACCATACAAGACAATGCCCAAACTGTTGGCCAGTTTTGGGAAAGAGCCTTCATGTGCAACCCAGATGTAATGAAGTTCGAAGGGAGTGCAAAGTTTTGTTCGGTTTAGCGAGGGAAAATTAGAGAGCTTTAGACTTCAGGACGAGAACGAGTACGAGATTTAACTTCAAGTGTTTGCGCATGTTCTAAAAAAAAGACACCCCGGACAGCTTCATTTTACTTTTTTTCACCAAAAAGTTAGTACGGTTGTCTATACTGAAGGAGGTTAAGCCCTCTCGCGATAGCAGAATGATAAAACTTCTTACATTTGATAACTTGTTCCCGCCTCTACGTCATTCTCGCTAAAACTCGTAGTAGAATGATGACCGCTATCACGTTTTCCCGCCAAAATGACGCTGGTTCACGCGTGAGCAATACTCAGTATAGAGAAAATCTCGCACTCGTAGTCCTCCTAGTCCTCGAATCTAAAGCTCTCTATCAAGTCGGATTCGTGTGGTTTTATTAGCCATTTTCAAGGCGCTAGTGAGACTCGGCCGCTCCGCATTATTGGGGATATTATCGAGCGAGCTTTTTTAGTGGCTATTACGAAGTTGGGCAGCAAACTAGGTGAAATTCGTCCCTAAATTTTTTTGGCAACTAACCTCTTCTTAAAACTAACCATCGATCTTATAACAGTACTGAACGACTAAAAAATTGACTGCCAAACACTACCGGAGGACTTTGTTAGTCTTGTTCATATTTAGATTGACAATAGACGGGGAACTTTATTTTGACTTGCGTTTGTCACACTTTAATAACAGACCTGGTCTTCAATAATTGTACCAAACAGCTCTCTGCTTCCTTGCTGTAACCATTCCATTCTGAAAAGAAAATTCAAGGAGCACTCCTTAACTACTGCTTATTGTAAGGGCTGTTAATTCTGTGGGGAGAACTATTTTTTTGAGAAGTTATTTCAACGAAAAATTAAAGTAAACTTGATTTAACTGCTGGAATTGTTCTTGTAATTTATTGTTATAAATATTGAAGTTATTTCAACGACTCCCTTAATTCTATCAATGACTAAAATTTAATTTCCTTAAGAGGATTTAACAACACCGCAGAATCACTTTCGAACAAAAAGAACAAAAAGAAAATAGCACAAAAAGAAATTCCTAGCTGTTCCGTTCAACGCCCACTAATTGAGTGTACCTGTCAACTTGAAACATGAAAGACAGGGACAGCCTTGTTAATAAAGGCAAATTATACAGCAGTCTAATCTATTCATTATTTCTTACCTTTTCTTATACGAGTCTAAAGCTGACAATATTCTCTGTTCGTAATTCCTGTGAATCGGTCCACTAACATGAACATGCATGATTGTACCATCTTTCCACCGCACGTGCGCAAACTTATCACAGTACCGGGCATTGACCAGTTTTGGGCGCACAATCTGTGAGGATAGAAATAAAAGGCGAAATTTCAATGTACATGTACATCCCTTCCTTCCTCCACCCATTTATCTTTCTCATTCATTCATTCATTCATTCATTCATTCATTTGAACTTGTGTCTGTCTATCTGCACCTCACCTCGCCCCTTCGCTCTCTGTTACGCTTAAGGCTTCGTCAATCTGAACCTCCGCACTGAATTAATTCAAAGAAAAAATCTAAACCAGCGGCGTTAATTTTTACTAGCTACAGTTTTGGCCTGTTTTTCTAAATTTCAGACAGCATAACTTTACCAAACTTAGCCTGCGAGTAAGCTTTCCCCCCTCCCCCTCCCCCTCTCTCGTATTCGAAGGAAGCTACCCGCAGTCTCCTTCCGCGTGCCCCTTGGGTGTGATTTTTCATGACACCAACCACATGCGCCGCTTGTTCCCAGGCTATACCAAACTCAAGGCTCTAGAAGGGTATTCTCGCGGGTTCCTGAATTTGACCAAAATAAAGTGTGGAATTCGGATGATGCAAATTTCTTGATGGGTTGGGGGATTTGCCCGCTACTTTGGGGGAGGGATTCAACACAATCTTGGCACGTAGTGCGGTATTGGGAAACAAAAAAGAATTCGGCAGAACTGTCATAAAGGGCTCTTTCCCCAGCTACAACGAATGTAGCCCCCGGCTACATTTATGGGGAAATAGGAGAAAAATAACAAACAAAGAAATCCCAAGCTGTTTGATTCCCCACCAACTTGACTAAAACTTAGTGACAGCCCTAGGTGTTCAGAGGGTCCCCAATAGGGTTCTTCAATCCCGATCCCGACTTAAAATTTCGTGTAATCTCGTAATCCCGAGGGTTATTTTTTGCATCTAACCTCGCGCGCATACTTTTTAATCTCGAATCGTGCCCCCATTTTGCTTCAAAATCCCGACTCCCGAGCTTCAATTAACGGAAATCCAGGATCCCGAAAAAACCACTGTGGACCCTCTATTCAGGACGAAGATGACAAACGTTCGGAACGCTCGGTTTGTCATAAAAAAGGGAAGGAACCCTAACGCTCGATGTGCTCCCAATAAGCCTACAACACGAACTCCACAAGAACACGAACACGAACTACAGCAGTGGTCATCAAGCCAGCAGAAAAATTGATTAGTACGACTAAACGATTCACTTCGATTCATAGGGTCATTGTATGTTCGTTACAAGAAACAAATAGGCTCTGTTCAAATCAACAGTTTAGGGTTAGGAAAGCTTATAATCTGTTGGGAGGCAAGCTTTTAACGTATACTCACCGCATCAGTGCTGTCTGTAGTGGGAGCAACCTGAATGTCTACAACTCCATCGCAGTGTTTAAAAGCCAGTGTCTGTAGCAAATCATAAAAGCCCAGCTTTTTTGCCTTCAAGCCATGTCTCTGTGAAGAAAGGAGGTAATCATCATGTTGTTTTTAAAAGGCCAAAAACGATATAACTAAAAAAACTACACGCAAGTAAAAACAATGCACTTTATTTGAGTGTCAAGGTATTTACATGTAACACTAAAGTACTAATGGAGGAAAATAATTTTACGTCTCATTCTACATGGAAACGGGACTACCATTTTGAGTGGTCAACCGAGTCACGCGAAGGTCTTGCGAATTGAGGCAATATATCAGGCATGACACGCAGAGTTGAAGATACGGCGCGCAGCGGAGTATTTTTGACGAACTTCGAGGTGTCGAATGCTTCATACTACTTCTCGAACAAAATGATTTTAGAAGGAGAAACTAAGGATGCAAAAATGAACAGTTTTTAATCTGATTTCCAAATACTCATTGATTAAACATTAATTTCCTTTGTATTTTCTTTAAGAATTAATAATAAGCTTGAGAAAGGCAGAGGAAGTAGAATCACTTCTAAATTAAGAGCCTTAGTATTGGTCCGGCCCCGGGAACCGAACCGACGAACTTCCGCTCTGCAGTCAAGCACCGTACTCTACCGACTGAGCTAATCCTGCCGTGGTTCTAATCCTACCGCTTAGATAAATGAATAAATAAGTCTATAAATAAATTTTAGCACATTCTCTTGCTTTTCGGTTTCTAACAATACACTAAAATTTCTTGCTACAGACAAATACCAGATCATTATCAAACCAAATCAAAGAATACTAGAAAACTTCCTGGAAGAAGGTAACTTCAATCTTCAATAAAACTCTTGGGCCAGAATGCGTAAAAAAACTTAATTGCTGAATCTATGGTGCTTTAGTACGGTCATACCCTAAGCCAGTCTCTTGAACTCATGTACATCTCACTTCTGCCTCTTGTGTTTCCTGAGCCGCTCCCCCTTTTTTGACCTTGCTCTGGGACGGTGCTTGGAGAAGTAGATACTGCAATACCAGACACATAATTATAATTAGAAAATTACCTCATTTCTAATCACGACAAAGCAACTAGATGCACAATTTTTTCCTACTTGTTCAACAGTTTATGCTGAAGAGAATGTTGGAGGGATATACTGCCTTAGTGGCAGATTCATGCATCAGATTTCAATCTGAAAGTTGGCTGCTGAAGGAGGAAATGTACTGCGGCGACGTTTCCTTTGAGCATGAAACTTTAATCCACAAAGTCTTACTAATGCAGAGGTTTACTGCGGGTAGTGGCATAGAAACAACATCAAACAGCAACAATTACATATTGCCACAATAACCTACTGGTATTTACTGATCCAGGAATTTTTACCGGGAACTCAATTGGCAAATCTTTGCGTTTTGCACAAAAAAAATTATTGTTAAATTCAGTTTTAGGTTACAATGAAGGGAATACATTTTTCACTTACGGTTTAGCGGTTACGGTTAATTCCTATCCAATATTTTAGGCACCATACTTGAATAAAACATTGAGGGAGTTTTCTTTTAACTTGTATTCTTCGTCAGTCTATATCGTCCTCGCAGTCCACAAGCGGAGCAAGCCATTTTACTTGCCATCAAATTTACCAACCCTTAGTTACGTTATAAATTATAAGTAAAAGATCGCAAGTTTTGTATTTTGGGCTCAGTTACATTGATCATGGGTACGGGTTGAGGTCGGGTTTTTCTCGTTCAGAATTCCGCTTTGTCAGAACGGACCGCCTTAGTAATTTTGTTACCCACAGTTACAATAGGATTTAATTGTTTTTGTCTTCTGTGCCATGTGTAATTATGCGTTCTGCGTATTCTTGACCTCCCTTGTAATTTAGTGTTCTACACTACCAAAAGGGTTTAATAAACTGATTATTATTATTATCAGTGAGCAATGTAGAAACGAAGTAAATGTTTGCCGACTTTTGGGAAATCGAGAGTTTAAATTGCACGACACCTAATTCTTGTGAATAGCTGAAAACCTGCTAAATTTCGGAAAATTACATCCCTAGAAATTTCATGCCATATAAAAATAAATTCCACTTATCTTGTAACTCCCCCAACATAAAACGTACCAACATGAACAAATCTTACTTGGGGTTTCTCTGGGATCTTTTATTTCACACAACAGAGCTTGAATTTCAGCTAGTGTGTTTCTTGCTTCATCCAGTTCGTCCCATAAAGTGATCACCTCTTCTCTTACACCCACACCAAGGCGTAACGAGGGCATCCCATCACCCCTGCCACGCCCAGTGGGCTGATTAGCGCTATCAACGTCCATGGATTGGGTGAAGCTATCAAAACTGTCGTCATATTCAGTTGGAACGGAATAAGCGTGGAATCTGGAATTGGACAGAGATTCATTCAGTTCAGGAATTTCAATGATTTAATGTTAGCTGTAGCCTGAGAAAAAAGCCGACATTTTGCTACGTTACCACTGTTTTCCCTGCGAAATGACGTCTGAGGAATTAACACAGATATTATATAATGACGGCATGTTACTACCCAGATGAGGGTAGTGACAAGTTCTGGGCTCGTTCCTCAGACATCATTTTTGGGGGAAACCAAAGGTGCTGTTAGGTAATGTTGGCTGTTGTCTCAGGATATGCAACACAGTAGCTGTAGTAGTGAGATATTGGGGATAATTCTCCTGTAATCGTGGACAGCAAGCACGCGCAGGGCTCAAAATTAAACTGGCTTTGTTTATGCGAATTGGCACACTTTTTATAACGAAAGCAAAGCAAGATAGGATGAAATGTTTGTTTTAACTCTACTCTTTTAATTTAAATCTAAATCATAGAGAAATCTGGTTGCCAAAGTGGCGACTGAACCAGAATTTTTAGTCCCCAAGGAGAAAACGTTAGTCGCATTGGCGACCGTATCAGTCGTAATTTCGAGCTGAGTTCTGGTCAATTTTCTGTGTACTTTCGCTTTCTTGGTTATAGTGTCGTACTGATAATAAATGGGTTTTCCTCGAAAGATATATGTCAACTAAGTAAAAGGAATGAAGGAAGTGATATGATGTGCACAAGACGACCTGTTTGTCTAAATAAACTACGATGGTCTCGATGACATTTCAACTCTACAACAACTGTAAGTAAACAGGAACTGATGGACTGCTTGTTAGTGTCTTCAGTCTCCTTGGGAAAATAGTTTGCTAGTGTAGAAAGCCAGTTATATATCCTCGTTGTGCTTTGCCCAAACCAGTTTGTGAAGGCTTTAGAAAGAATTAACTAGTTAAGCTAACTTTGAGGATACAGTAGATTGATGGCATTTGATACAAAGAGCTGAACACATCAGCGATTAAATCTGGTGGCAGCACCTTTGTTGGTAACCTACCTCCCTTTAGTTATCCTTGATATATCCTTCAGGAAAGTCATGGTTGCTGGATTATTGCAGTTCAGTGACACTACGTGAATTGGTACACGGGATCCTTGTATCTGTGAGGAAAAAAAGGTGTTGCTCAAATAGTTTTAAAATGTTACAAAATTGGGTTAAAGTAAGAACACACCTTCCTCTTGAGCATTTCTTGAGATCCATCTGAAGCACTTCCCTCAGTAAACAGGTATACAGCTTCAATCTAAGAAACAGAGATGAGAGGTGTGTGATAGAAAATGGACATTCCTCTAACAACTACATAGAGTTGTGTGCAGGGCATGACCCTGACAACCCTGTAAGTGTACTCACCGGGACACCATCACACTACTAACCAGTGGAAGTCCTTAACATACTTACAATACACTTACCAAAGGTAAGGAGGGGAGGATTATAATACTTACATGCTGATCAGCAAGTGCCTTGATTATCCCTTCCACAGTAGCTGTCGCGGAACGTGGAACTATTTTGTTCAGGTCCCAGATCCAGTTCAGGGCACCCTCCATACTGTCTAGAGTCACATTCACAGCATGATCCTGCCAGCATTGGGCATCCATGGCACATCTATTATTTATAATTCATTTGATCACGTTACATTTATTTATTATATACACACGAGTGTTTTACTGGAAAATATACCACTCGTAAAATTCATAAAAACTACATCCGGGACCCGAGTGGTTTATTTTTCATAATCTCACACGTGAGTTTATCGATGACGTAATTTTGGTAACTTCCCTCCAAAATTTGTAGGCGTCTTGCGTCCTGTGAATTTTAATTACACATTTTCCAAAGCTTTACTTATATTTTGTCATTGTAGAGCCCTATTCAGCTCAGTGTTATTTCTCAAGATTATTGTAAACAATGTCTTATATTGCTGTGCTGTAAATTTGAGCCGTCACAATTACTTTTTGTATTGGTGAATAAAAATCTATTATTTTATCGATGTCTTTTTGTCTATATAACATTACATGGCAGCTTGAAGATATGAATTTGATTTTCTTGTGGCAAAAACAATATTTTACTCACTCGCTGCGCTTGTTCGTAAAATATTGTTTTGCCACTCGAAAATAAAATTCATATCTTCGTGCCACCGTGTAATATCCTCTATATATTATATTTTGTGGCTTCATGTTCAGCTTATTAAGCTGATTTGTTAAATATGATTGACAAGGCAGGCACATTTTGACTACTGCATAATGCAGTTTGTTATTTCAACAACATTATTACAGTACTACTAGTACGTGTAGTGTTTAATTTACCTAATGAGGTTAAACTTTGCAATAAACATGACTTGCTCCTTGAGTACTTGGATCAGTGCATGAAGGTAAGTACTGAACTCAGATTCACTTTCTGTGTTCACATCCAGTACAATGGAGATACACCTCTCTTCGATTACTCCAAAAACTCGTCGACTGTAAGAAAAAAAGATTTTAATCAGTCAAAGACCAGGAGACTGCTTCACAAGTTCAATTAAAAAATATTGACAATCATGTGTATATAACTATAAATCTTTTAGAACTCATTACCTCTCAGAAGTAAGCCACTCAAGTCGCCGCTTGTAAAGTGATATGGCCTGGGTGAGTTGGCTTTCAATCATACGGAGTTTTTCCTTGCTGGCAACAAGCTGTCAAAAAGCCATAAATGATGTGAATGAGAGTCACATAATTTTGATGACCAGTAACTTAGTACATATAAAGTCATGTATAATGTGTACTTACATTGTAGATAGTGCCGTCTCTGAAGGGAACTTGGGTAAATAATCCCTTGCAGTATCGTGCACGCACTGGTTTCTTCAGTGGCCTAACATAATCTGCAAAGAAGGAATCATGCAAATACAGAGTTTGTACCTATAAATTACTCCAACCAGAATTCCACACCAAATTCTTTATGACACAGGCTTCTTAACAGACAATTGTTAAAGAAAGTATTTGAACGGAAATATATGAAATGACTTATATTTTTTTCATGTCATTTCCACCATTGGGTATATTAGGAACTCACAATGGCCTGCTCTCCAGTTGGCTTGATTAACTTAATGGATAGAGCGTTGTGTCCAGTCATCACCAAGTTCAAGGTTCAATACCAGTCAAGCATGAATTTTTTCAGGTTCTTTTCAACTGCTTGGGTTGTTTATTCAACTGTAAGGATCATTAATTTCCACTTTCATAAAAAAATATTGTTGAAATACTCATTAAAATAATTATTTATTGCTGAATTATTTTATCTTACCATCAGAATGTCTAAACCCTATGGAGGGCAATATCTGACCCATGTCAAGTTTATGTCTCTTAAGGCCATGTATCTGTAAGAAAAAGATAGCCTTGCTGTATTTTAGTGAGAACTATGTCCAAATTGAAGTGAGTAATTATTGAGTGTATGAGGCATACATGTATAAAAGAGACTATGCTAAATTTCAGGCTGACTCCTTTGTTAAAAACAGCCTGGATGCTACATGTAACCTTCAACATGAAAAGCTCAGCAGCATACGCATGTGTATTTGAAAGTAAACAGCATTCCACTGGTACCGGTACATTTAACAATAAGTATATTATAATAATCATTCAAAATATTTTGCCGTTTGCGATTGGCTCCAATTCCCTGGCTTATTCTTCACAACCAACTGGTGCTAACTATATTTGAAAGATGCAAGTAATACACTATGGATTCCATGGTATAAAAATAGTGTTACTGTAACAATGTATACAAACGATCAACTCGTTTAGGCCTGCTAGCAGCGTACCTCAATGTGCATTTATAATTCTTCACACCCTACTCAGCCTCATTCAATAATATTACTGCTAAATATCTGGTGACAATACATCTTAATAAGTATCACTGAAGGCTGCAGGAAACTCAAGACTGTCAGGGCCGATTATAATGTATTTGAACACACCTTTATCATCTTGATTACTTGTTACACAATGCAATATGTACCTTAAGCCACTGAGACGTTGACAAAAGCATGCGTACATCTGGTTCCCATTTACTTGTGTTGGGTGAGTTCAGTCGTTCACTTTTGGATGGTGCAGTGGATTCATATGGTGATGTCCCATTTCCGTTTTTGTGTTTCTTGGATGCAGGAATGACTGCTTGATGATTCCTGGCTGAACTTTCAATAGGCCCTGAAAACATAACATAAAAAGTATTTTGGGCCTTGAAAGGGATATGTATTAGGCTCTTTCAATGTCTGGTAGGTTCAGCACTATATCCCATTTTTGGCATGAGATAGGTCACATGATCCCAAGCTGCAAAGGGTCTGATAGCCACAAATTCCTCAGAATTTTCTTTCACGGTAAAAAATGGATGCTGAGTGCCTACCCCAACAATAGCTACTTTGGGAAAAGTTGAATGGGGATCAAGAGAACAGTTTTGACACGTAAGCAAATTGACTGTTATTCTTGCTTATAGCTTGACTGGATGGTGTATTATTAATTTGCAGCTGTTCAGGTGTGAGCAAAAGGCTAAACTACTTGCCATACCAATAAACAACAAAAGCCTCTTTCTATAATCACTCGCTCTTCTATGCCTTCCAACAAGGTGGACCCGAATGGCCCTTTATTCTATATAGTTCATATCATTGTGTAACGTGAACCCTTATCCCATCCCCAACCTTTACAGTTACACTATACCTGCCCCTGCAAATTAAACCCTGCAAATATTGACTAGCTATTTTTCTGGAGGAGGGTAATCTGGAATAGAACTGTTTTTGTTAGCCGTTCATCAAGGACTCAGCTTGGAAGGTAAAGCTTTCAGATCATGTGTTGACCAATGTATTGGCCGACATCTCAGTTGACTGTCAATCAACATATTGTTTGCTAAGTTAATCGAGCGTTGCTCAAGTGTTGAACAAGTATCTGTTGAGTGTCGGTCGAGTATCAAACAAGACTTGACAGGCACACTGTAGTTGGCTGCTACCATGTATCAGTCCAAAGTATTGCTTGACACCCTCCTATAAGCCAGTGATCCAAGCTTTCTTGCAGGCTTATCAACACCAAGCATTAGTCTCAGCTAACACGGATTTGAGCAATAAATTTGAAAATAGTTTATCTGAGCTTCAAGTGACTCAAAAGCGAGACGGTTACTTATCAATAAATTTTCGTTTTCATCATATTAGGGTGGCAAAGATACGTCAACAAAGTATTAATGCAAAAGCTTTGAAAATTGTTTTCTTGATACTGAACTTTCGCCGTTATGAGGCGTTTCAAACAGTGCACTGTCAATAACGCGATTTTCTTATCTGATGATCAGCCTTCCAGGCATTCAGATAGTATACAAGGCGCGAAGTCATCTCTTTGCGCCGTCAGAGCGATCTGAACGCATGGTACAGGCTAGTTGATCACAGACAGTATACCTTATTAACACTGCTCTCAAGGCATCTTTCAAAACAAAGCCACCTTATTAACTACATAATGTAAATGAAATCAAATGATCTTGTCTGACAATGTACACTGAAATTCGACAAACTAACTCTTTGTATCATCTTACCAGCTCCCGATCCACTGCCGTGAGTGTGGCGAAAATTTTCGTACATCATCTTTCGGGACTGAATACTACTTCCTCGATAGTGTTATCCATAAATCTAAGCATTTGTCCAATCCTTGAACAAATTCGGCCGGTCCGGCACAAAGGCTGTATTCCGTGGTTGCTACACAAGCTGGTTTCTATCGTCTTTGAGAGGACCATTAATAAACCAATCACGTGCAGCAATTTGCGTCACATGATTAGTCTGTCAGCGGTTGTAAACAAAAACAAAACTGCTACTATGTATGAGGTTCGTTCCTGGTGTAAAAAGATCGATTACAACAAACATCAACATCGCTGTTTGTTTGCTCACGCGGTGTTTATGCTTGTTTATTTAGGCGAAATTTGTGGAATTGTATCCTAATAGTGAGATTTCTAATCCAAGACAAGGGAAACAAGACAGGTATTTTAAAAAAGATCCTTATCGTTATTTATAATTTCGATATCGGAGTTTCGCCGCAGGAAAGCTTTTTCATTTGAAGAACTGCGCGCCCACTCACATCTTCTCGCATATTTGATCTCCATTAAAAGCAAATTGTCTGCATTATGCCAAGTAATTCTGAGGCTACACCCTAAACAACTCAATGTTTTATTAAGTTTTCGCAGGGTGAATCTTTATTAGATCGGCATGGATTTTGACCGGGTCCTTTCAAATGACATTTGTTCGCCGCAACTCGACGATGACACGGTCAAATATGATGCTGGAAGCAAGCATGGCATAAAAGCGTTGATGGTGATGGACGACTTGAGAAAACGCCAACAGCTCTGCGACGTGACAATCTGTGTTGGAAGCAAGAAGATCCACGCACATCGTTTAGTTCTAGCGTCGTTTAGCTCATATTTTCAAGCCATGTTTACTGGAGGAATGATGGAAAGTCGGGAAGAAATGGTAACCTTGAAAGATGTCGACTGCAAGACCGTTGAACTGCTTATAGATTTTGCTTACACGGGGAAACTCGATATATCGATCGATACAGTTCAGTCCCTCCTTTACACTTCTTCTTTGTTACAACTCACCGCAATTCAGAAGGCTTGTTCTGACTTTCTAGAACATCAACTACATCCATCCAATTGTCTGGGAATTCGTTCTTTCGCAGATGCGCACTCTTGTACTGGTCTGCTTCAAGCTTCGGAGAAATACATCTACGAACATTTTAATGATGTTGTAAAGAATGACGAATTTTTACTTCTTCCCCGCGATGAACTAGCGGCGTTGTTGACTTGCGAAGAACTAAATGTTGATTCTGAAGAGGATGTTTATAATGCTCTTATTTCCTGGGCTAGGCAGGATGTAGACGAGAGACAATCCTTCCTAGCTGAGCTTCTTGGCATAATTCGCCTGCCGTCATTATCTCCTCATTTTCTAGTTGACCGGGTAGAAAAAGAAGAACTTATCCGCCAAGACATTGCATGTAGAAATCTCTTGGATGAAGCCAAGAACTTTCATATGTTACCAGACAGGCGGCGTAAGCTTGGAGGTCAAAAATCTCGACCTAGGCGCTCCACCTTTGGCAAACTGTTTAGTGTTTGTGGAATGGATTCAACAGGACACCCAGTGAGGACTGTGGAACAGTACGACTTCCACAGCCGTAAAGTAAAGAACCTCTGTCCACTCAACACTCCACGAAGTGGGGTGGGTGTTGCAGTACTTAATGGAAAGCTTTATGCAGTTGGAGGACACGATGGGACGAGATACCTCAGCAGGTGTGAAGACCCTTAAATTATGTACCTGTGAATGTTAAGCCCTAGGGTGGCTGAAGGGTTATTTTCTTGATTGTTATTGGGGTATCATATGTAACACTCATGCAAGCTGCCATTAACCTTTCCACATTTTGTTATTGGCCAGTTAACATGTACCCCAAGAAAGAGAACCTTAAAAAGTCAGCTAAGTTTCCAAGTTTGAGATGGGTGGGTTTAAAACTAATGAAGACAATACTTTTTCTCCAATGTTCATCACCAAAATTGATTATATAATTTATAGGCATTTGTTACCATTTGCATCTGTCCCCACCCATGTTACAGTAGAACCCCAGTGACTCAAACTCTGAAAGGAAAGAGAAAACAATATTTGAGTTAGCGAGGGTTTGAGTTAAGTTACTGATTTTTCAGCACTCAGTGTGTAAAGTGCAGTGCAAATGTAACTTATTTCATTAGAAATGGTAACATAATTAGGCCTTTTTCTTGATAAATAGTGATCTGTTTGTTGCCCCAATTAAAACCAAATTGATGTAGTGTTGGCCAGTGTTAGTTTTAGTGTTTTTACTGATTATACAAAAAGAAGAGCTAATGGGATGGCAATCGAGTGAAGTTACATGTACTACATGTAGAACCAGAATTCGAGTTATCGGGGTAAATTTCAGTGAATTTTTTAAGTTAGTAGAGAATTCGAGTTAACCGGGTTCCAAGTAACCTAGTAAAAATGACTGAAAAGTGGGGTAAAATCCAAGGGAAACTGGACTTAGTGGAAGTTAGTGGGGAGTTCAAGTTATGTGAGTTTGAGTTATCAGGGCTCTACTGTATATCTTGCCTTGTTTTATATCTAAGTGATACAAGTATCATTCCCAAACATGGCAACATTACTCATTTTAAGGTGCTCTCTCCAGTAGTGTCAGTGGATACATGCCATAAACTGATCCATATTAAAATTTGAAAAAGGTGATGTACACTGTAAGGGTCTGATGGCACCAACTTTAGTTTTTTTTTATTCAGATATTATTAATGTTTGAAAGGAATCATCTTTTTTTTCACTGAACCCAGTGTTGAATGCTATGATGTCACCACAAAAGAATGGAAGTTTGTTGCTTCCATGAATCATGCACGTCGATATGTTGCTGCTGCAGCTTTAGGAGGCTTACTGTATGCTGTTGGAGGATATGATGGCATTTCAGTACTTGATTCTGTAGAAGCGTATGATCCAAAACTTGATCAGTGGAAGCGGGTGGAAAGCATGTCAAATGCTCGTAGGCATGTGGCTGTTGGTGTCTTAGAAAATGATGAGAATGATGGTTCTGGGCCAGGTAATTTAAAAAATAATACCATATTTCCTCAAATAAGTGCCCATGCACTAATCAGGCCCTCCTCCGATTAACCACCTACACCCTAGGCCAAAATATCAAACAAGTGCCCCCCCCTCAAATAACTGCCCCCTTCCCCTCCCCCTTCACTTTTTTTAACAGTGCAGATACAAGGAAAACCTATTTCTATTGCCACTGTATTCTTGATAACTCTGTCTGTAAACCATACAATGGAACTAATAGGTACGCTTGATCACCAATAGTCAGAGAACTTGATAAGTACCCCCCTCGATTAAGGGCCCTCCTTCTAATAAGCACCCATCCTTTTAGCTGAAATTTTAAGTAAGTGCCTGGGCGTATTCAAGGAAATCTGGTAATCATTGTTAAAATACATTTGTATTGCTACCTGATAGTGTTGATGGAGCTAGGTGTTTTCTTAGGGAAGTACTAGAGCAGTGAACCTCTACCATTTTTTTAGCCCTCAACTTTGACTATGGAAGTGGTCTGAAGAGCTAATCTTGAGCCCCGCTTTATCCATTTGTTTTGGCAATCTTGGTCATGGCTAACGACATTTTAACTATTACAATGTAAACATTTTCCCCAACCCTCTTTGGATTTGATAAATGTTATTTTGCTTTGGACATTTTCCATCTCCTCCTTACTTATTCATGTATTCTATGCTTGAGTGGAAACATTAAATTTTATTTTAGCTATCTGAAATGTGTCTCTTTCTCCCGCAATTCTTTTAAACAAGCAACGACTTGTATCTTAACCTAATGAATGCAAAATAATTTGAAAAGAGAGCAAATAAAGTTACAGTAAGTTATGCCATAAATTTTAAGAAAGTTTAACATGTTATGGTGTCAAACCTGACACAATCATTGTGGTAACCTTTTATTCATCTATGAAACTGACCATTACTTGTTTTCCATGATAACAGGTTTTTGTTTTATATCGTAACACACTGAAGCACTGCTGTAACTGACTAATATACAGTGTACATGCTAAAAATAGTGGAAACTGGGAGAACAACTCTTAAAAGTGTAGAGTATTAAAGGCGGTTGTTTTTACAAATAGTGCCAATGGTACTTCAGCTATTAATAACCAGATTTCTTTTTCTTCCTCTTTAATAATAATAATGATAATGATATTAACAATAATGTCTTTTTTCATTTGATAAAAATACATATCAAAAGTTACAATCGTGGAGACTAAGTTATTAAAATAATAACAAGCGCTTACAATTTCAAAAGTAACATAATAAACATAAGGTAAGTTAGATTGCTAATTTATACTCAAAAATTGTTGTGACTTGTATATTGTTAGGATATCTGTATGCCGTTGGTGGCCATGATGGGATCATCTATTTAAAGACAGTTGAAAGGTACAACCCTGTCATTAATGAGTGGACTTATGTTGCATCCATGGGAGCACGGAGAGGTGGAGTGGGTGTGGCCACCGTTGGGGGTTGCTTATATGCTACAGGTGGATATGATGGCACTTCCAACCTCAGTACTTCAGGTATGTCATGACTCCTCAGCCATTCTATGACACTGTATTCTAGTTTAAACCTGGGCTGGGTTGTTCAAAGCTTGGATATGATAACCCAGGGTTTGTGTGAAACTTAAATTCAGATATGAAAGCTTAAAAAACAAACTCAGTTTAATTCTCTCTGACTACAATTTGATGATTGGATGCTCTAAAATAAATAGAGAAAGTTAGCAAAGAAAACGCTTCTGATTAAGAGAAAAAAAAAACCCAGCTTAATCCCTGGTTAACACAAATTGTCCTTCAAACAACTGGGCCCTGGGGAATAAAATAAAGTCATTCAAAGTCAGATGTTATTTGTATCCGGCCCTGGCCGTTTATTTGTAAGAGTCATAGATACTTAACTTTAGGGTGGGACCAGCAATCCAAAGATGATGCCACAGATGGCCCTTGTATACCTTCTTTTAAAGAATGTTTTGAGTTGTTATAACGTTCCAATCAATATTTGGCTCCAGTTCCAACTGTTTGACTTATAAGAGACAAGCTTCAAAGATAACTGTTAGAAGATCTGGGAAATAAAACGGTGATGACTATAAAAAAAGTCCCACAGCCATCTGATATAATCCTTTGATATTATTTTTGTCTCTTAATTTATTATTATTCACTGCACATACATGTAGAGTAGGAATTACAGTTGTACTAATGAACTAAAATCTGTTTTGTCTTCATTTCATAAGAGCGCTACTACCCTGAAGAAGACAGATGGGCTTTTGTTGCACCAATGAGTGTTTGCCGTAGTGGACACGGCGTAGGAGTTGTTAATGGGTGTCTGTATGCTCTGGGAGGTCATGATGGGGTGTCATACCGCAACAAGGTAGAATTCTTTGACCCTCAAGTTGGTGAATGGACTAGTGTTGGTCAGATGGGAATGTGTAAGGCTGTGGCTGGTGTAGCTGTTATGAAGGAACACTGACATTTGGAACACATATCAGTTTTGCAGGAGTTAGAGCGATTTTCGTGTGACTTTGAAATGAAAACGCGGGAACAGAACAAAAACAACAAACGATCGGAAGTAGAGCGATTTGATTGGTTTATCAAACGGATACAAACGCGCGTGGCTTTTGGTTGGTTAAGCGAACGCTCGGGTGAAAAAACTTAATGCCCGAAGAACTTTCTAGAAATCAACCGGTACTTCGCTTTGGTGTCATACTGCAACACGATTGGCTAATCGAACAATACCCTCTCCATATTAGGATGTTCTTTGGCGGGAAAACGAAGAGGCCTTTTTTTGTCTTTTCATCCACTGGCTGATAAAACAAATAACGAACACTTACCGAAGCCATTTTTCAAGGACATACGAAAATCGCTTTATACAAAAAAAAAACAAAAACAAAAACAAAACAAGAGCGTTTACTTTTGTCCCTTCGTTATTTCGAGGTTCCACTTAGCATCAATTTTGCTAGCAACGAGATTTTTTACAAACCTCAATCCAAATCGGGTTGCAGGGGGAAATCACGGATGGTGGGTACGGATCCCTGAAAAATTCCAAGATAGGATACTAAAAAACGCTTACTACCCTGGTGGCCCCTTCTTTTATTTACTCAATGCTGGAAATAACCATCCTGCGTAGCAAGCGTTTCCGTTTTGTTTCGGAGCACAGAAAGACCGAGGAACGGGATTTTCGGTTTTAGCCGCGCGAAAAATGGAACGAGAGCCCCTCCCCTCTCTTTTACTCGCGCCATTTTTCGCGCGGTCTTTGACTCTTGTTCCTCGTTCTTTGCGACGAAACCGCACGGAAACGCTTGCTACGCGACCGTAGGCTAGGTAACAACTGTCGCTAGGAACTGATGATGTGCTGTCGAATTAAACTTGCAAAATGTGCAATGAATTGAAAAATTGTTTGGACTTGTTGTCAAAGCAAAGGTGTCTCCGCCCTTCCCTTGAATGCATGGTGGTCAAAGAAGAAGAAGGAAGTAACATTGTATTTTCTTTGGAGACGTCTCGGTTGAATTCAGCATTTGATTGAAACAGCACTGCAATGCTCAATGGAGCACAAAAGTATTGAATTCCGTCAGGAACATGTATGTATATGCCCTGTAGATGTTAACCTTTTCCAAGAGTGTTATAAGATTGTCATAGCTATTTTAAAAGGTTTACTTGGCAAAAATTTGATATGTTTTCGAGACATTGCTGAAGTCATGCTCTAAAAGAAAATGGAGAGCTCATACTTAATAATATTTATTTGTGAAAACACTCTTTAGTCCACTAGAGTGATGATAAGATATTACTGTCTATGTTAGACGCACAATGAATTTTGGCTTTTTGTTTTACATTATAAGCCGTTATTACTATTTATGTTTTGCGTTGCACAACGCGCCATTAAATGTACAAAACAAAGTGTTATTACGAGTGCAATTGCTACTAGATTATTTAGAAATCAACAGTAGATATTATTAGCGCTCCTCTTAGGCTTTAATTCTTTGTAGGAGTTGCTACCTTTTGGGCCGGTACATGTCCTGAAACATGTCCTATCTTGTGTACTTAAGGGGATACATCAAAAATACTGATCATTTTGTCTCTTATTCAAGACGCACAAAACCAGTTGAAAATCTAATAGAGTGGAGAAGTCGTTATGTCACGTTGCCATGGTAGCAAAATTTCTGGATGACAACAAACCGAAAATATCATTTAAAAAGTGAATTCGCACTGTTTCAAACTTCGACGATCTTATTCAATTTCATTTAATTTGTCAAATGATGGCGAAATTTTCTGGGGTTAAATCCGAAAGGACCGTATCTAAGTTTAGAAAAAGAAAACGAAAATTTTTGCGTTGTGCTCGCCTACTTCGTAAAGCGGGTGCGTGAAATTTGTAAGTTTTACGTTGCAGTCGTGCAACGACGGCTAAGAAACGTACGAAAAAGCGTGATGCACTTGCGCAGTTGTTGTGCTGATATAAACCTATTGCTTTTTTGCCGTTCTCGTTGCCGTCGTTGGCGTCGTTGCTTAAGCTCCCTATTGTTGTGATCCAGAAATTTTGCTACCATGGTAACGTGACGTCAGACTTCTCCTCTCCATTAACGACCTCACGAACAGAGCGTGGTTGGCCTGTGCACAGATATTTGCGAGTATCCAAGCATTCACAACTAGAATCGAGGTTATTAAAGTAGTGTAGTCTATGCCACAATATTTGCCATCTTTATGAATATCGAAAACTTTTTTCGCATCAGTTGAGTTCCAGTAATACTTCAGTTTTGTTACGATATTTAGGCATTGAAACTGTTTCCCGTCGTCTGTTGCAGCGGTTGGCAAGGATGGACATGGATTGAAACTTAGCTGGGCCAACTTTTTCAAGTTTTAATACTATGCCTGCAAATATCTCAAAAACTATTATTATGCGTGGTGCTCCTGGTGAAATTTGTTTGATATTTTCTTTATAACCCTACAGGAGTATTTTGTGCAAGGGCCGCAAAGAAATTAAGTATATAATGACTTCCCGGAGCGGGGGGGGGGGGGGGGGGGGGGATACTTCTTTAGAGGATGTGCCGCTGGGACACTGGAATCTTTAGCCTGTACCAGAGCTAGTCCAAGTGAATTTTGCTACCTTTATTTTTACTAGACTAAACTCCCCAATTCCCCTCCTATCCACTTCAAGAGTAGCTGTTTTCCAGAAACTACTGAGGTCACTAGCACAGTCCAGGCAAAACAAAACCGATTTGATTTTTATGTACATATATATTTGAGTGGTTTCCCTAGTCTAGACTCAAATCTTCAATCAATTGATCAGTTTCCTTGATAATGATACCTATTCTAGGCCCAAACTCTCTGAGTTATATACCCTATCCCATAGTAAACTACTTGAAAACCGTACCCTTCGCAGCGGCAGCATCCATGATCCCCGGGAATGACTTCAACTCAGAATTGACCTAAAATAGCAATGTCTTCGTGAATACCCCCTTTACATGTAAGGACTTTCGTTCTACATTCTTGTTGCGTTAACGATTGAAATGATAAAACTGTGAAAGGTTTGAACCCAGGAGTCATTTCAAAAGTAGGTTGATAAAACTGTAGGTCAAAAGCTGCGACCGTCAGGAATAGTGCCAACTTCACCAGTTTCTAATAACTCAGGGCGGGCTTACTATTATCCGCCCTGGTGTAGCCCGTCTAGGGTTACGTAAACAAACAGGGATAATCTCTCAGTCGACTCTCACGCTACGCTTCGTTGGGCTTAAACAGCGTCCTGTTTGAAACAATAGGCTGATTTAGCAACAGAACGGGAACGTCATTTGACGACGGGAAAGCGCGCGAAAAGGACTAAACTCGACTTCTGGTTCCCAATTTCTCGCTCTACCATTGGTCAAGCTAGCTGTTTGATTCGCGCGCGCCTTTGTCAACTGACGTTCCCGTTCTGATGCTAAATCAGCCTAATAAGGTAAAAGCGCACACAAATCAATGAGGTCGACTCCACGTAGCCTGAGCTTGACTCGGCTTGTGTAGCACGAAAAAGGTACAGTTGAATCACCAAGAACAAATAGCGTTGGTTCAAATTCGCTTAGAGACTTAACTTTAACCAAGTAAACGGCGACGACGATATCTTAACGCAACCCGACACTAATCAGCCTGTTGCTGAGGGGTCGGTGACCATTTTCGTTGAAGGCCACACCGTTGTACCAACGAATTGTGGAGGCTGTACGGAAGTAACGCGATTTTCTATCAAAACACCACGAGTCACAATGCTTGTAACAATGAGTGTAACCGGAAACGAAGAAGCCCGAAAAGAAAGGATGATCACAGATAAGCAGCTGGTAGGAGTGGTACGTATAGTTACTTGCTCCTAATCCGTCCGGCAACACTCCGTCCCACAGTCCATAGACACTGCCGTTGTTATATCTGTAGCCAGTGTCAGCGGCTTTAATTGGTGTCTGGCTACGTCGTGTGAAGTAGGCCTTCCCTCCAGTTTCGTGATCAATAAACATGATTTCTGTGAACTAGAACAAAAAGCAACAGCGAAATAAGGGGAGAATTAAAGAAGCTATGATGTTCTCAGAAATTTTAAGTTCACCTGCATTTGGTTATAGGATTTTTGGAAGTGCTTGTTTCTACTGGCGAGATGATTACAGTAATTGTCAGAACTGTTTCCAGAACCTTTGCCAGTTTGTCCATCGCTAACTCAATAAGCCATTCAAAGCCGTGAATTAATCAACTTACTTTGATGTTGTTGCAGTTCGTTCTGTACCCGTCAGTTCCATATGGAAATGTGAAATTGTACTTGACTTCAGTCCTGGGTTTGGCGTATTCATGAGTTGTGTAACACATGGTCCATCCTCCATTGTATGACGTCATGTCACAGTAAGCCAGGAACGCGTTTGAATGGCTTTCTCCATCAGTGTGCAACCAGTACATACCGTCTCCCTTAGAATGACCTTTCATTTTCATATCCCTACAACTGACTTCTATCACTGTAAATAAGGTGATTAAAATTTCAATCCAACGACTAAACACAGTCAAGAGCCATAATAGGACCTATGGCTCTTGACACAGTATGGACATTTTCTCCTTAGTATGCCATTAACATAAAAAATATAGCCGGTCCCTAAAGAATTCATAGAAAACAGCTGAGGATTTAATTGCGGGCGACAAGAGGAGCCCGCAATCTTAATCTCCAGGTTGTTATAACGCATGCGTCGCATGTATGTAGCCAGCATTCGTTTGGACTTCTACTAAGAATGAATGGGTTGCACAGAGTGCAATTTGATCACGCGCGTTTGGACTTTCTATCACTTGTAATCTCATCACGCGTGTTTTGACTGTCTGTCACGTGAAACCGTACGCAAAACACAGCGATGGAGCAAAAGCGTTTTGACCTTAGATCGTTCTCGCCCGCACTCCGTAACCTTTGGTTATTACTAGTTTATAAATATGTACGCTTAAAGGTTATATCTTGACAGCTGTTGACTCCCATAACAAATGATACAGGTAATAAGAAGGATTTTTTAGTTCAGTCAGATCAGACTCAGTTTAGTTTCAGTTTAACAATTCACCAGAAAAAAAAATTAAATACTTAACGTTGCATAATTATATGAATTAAAAAGTTAAAGGCTAATTAAAAAGGTAACATAAATCACACAACTTACTGTTACAAATATGTTCCTGGCGAGGAAGGGCAAATCGAGACTGTGGGGGGCTTATTTACTTATTTTGAGCTCTATCCCTAATTTAAGACTACACAAACGCCTACGTCGCGAAATTAATTTGCACCCTTCCAGAATGAGATATTCAGTGGTAGTTATTGACCTAGGTATGGCACTTTCATCTAGAAAGATGCTCCTACATAAGAGCGTTTTGTTTGACATTTTAAGCTTTAAACCTTAGCTTCAGTTAAATTTCGAGCAACACTGGCCTAACCTAAAAATTTAGCTGGGTTAGGAAAAGATTCCGTTTCCCATAAAACATGTTGATATTACGAAGAACAGTTTTAACGTTCCCTACCGTGTTCACAGCGTATACCGGTGACATAAGCCGGGCACAAACAACGGAATCCTTTTTCTGTAAATCCAGCTTGGCATGTTCCACCGTTCTCACAAGGAGCTTTATCACAACCACTCTTTAGATAAAGGGAATTTTTTTAAGTTACACGATAGAAAGAAAGAATTTGAAAACAGAATAAAGAAGAAAAAAGACAAGTTCAAGACCCGCTCTGCATGACCGTTAGCTGGATTTGTTAATTCTCCGTAGTCCCGAGTTCAAATCCTCGACCACACTTGTTATTAGCTAGCTGGTTTGACTCCGGCCAGTTGGAATTCTTAACACTGTTATGTTTGATTTAAAAATTATCTGCCTCAGGCATTTGCTCAGCCCCACTAGCATTGTTGCTATAAATGACTGCCGAGGGTAAATAACAGATTTTGTTTTCATTAAGCTGGTGTGCGGACCATTCGGCCACGCTGCCAACTTTCTAATTATAATTCTTATATCCAATTTTATAATTTGCAAAGGGCATAGATATCACTGCAGATATTCCTTTGTTCCTTTGTAGAGGAACTTCATAATTGCTTACCTCTGCTCCACGATAAACGTATCCTTTTGCGTCCACGAAATCCTGATCGTGTCCCAGATGAGTTGAATTGTTTAATTCACAGTTGTAGCTGCCTTCTGCCACCGAGCGCACTTCGTATTTAAAATTAATGCTAACACAGTTAGGTTCCTGGTAGCACAGCAGTTCACAGATATCTATGTCCGGGACTTGGCTTGTTCTAATTGTATGGCCTTTCAGACGTTTGTCAGTAAAGGAGAAAGAAGCAGGGAACTTCAATTTACGACATTCACCTGAAAGATGGCCATTATTAATACTGATTCCCCGGGAACACTAGGAGAGCTTGCTCGCAGGCTAATACTGACCACGTAAGAGAGGTTAGGCTGTATGTAACTGTAGGTTTGCTTGATATATCTGTTTAGTATATACTAAAACAGTGGATAGTGTTTTTCACGCGCTTTGATTGGCTACTCAATCTGAGTGAATATCCTACACCGTTCACTGATTCACCTCCAGTTCCTCCGAGCGAGCGACACCAAACTCGCGTAAGTTGCAAGCCAAATGCCTTCCCGGTTTGCTGCCGCAACAAACAAAGAAATTTCACAACTAATCAAGCGAGCTGTCCCCGAAATACACGAAGAAGGTGACGAACTTTGGGTTGGAAGTTTTAACAGATAAAGCTTTGTCTTTTTTACTTGAATTTATCGATAAAACCGGTTTTTGTTTACAAATGCAAATTAAGCTTAAGTCTTGCGTTACTTTATTAAGCTGAAAAGAAGAATTCACAACTCCTTTTGAAGAAAGTTCCCAGCAAGAGCTAAACAAATGCCTTCAAGATTTTATTTGTCGGCAAGAAAAAGCGACGACCGCGGCCGTTCGGTCATTGTGCACCAAAATTGTAATCGTTGGCGACAGTAAATGAGTTTAAAAATCATCATTTTTGCGCTCAGTTATCTCACTGTTTTAGTATATACTAAAACAATTATTCACCTCGGTGTCGGTGGCTAGTGGTGACACGGGATGATTTAACTCGCCGCTTCGCGGCCTCGGTAAATTATCACCACTAGCCACCGACACTGAAGTGACTAATTGTTATATTATACACATCTGTCTTATCTCTCCCCGTGCAAGGGGAATCCGCTTTCCGGAATCCGGGAAAATTTTTGCTAATAGAATTCGGCGTCGTGGGCTTTTTGGAATCCAGAACACAGCTCATGCAATTAACTGAATTAAAGAATGGAATACGGAATTTGAATTCTACTTTCCGAAGTCAGGAATCCAGCATAGTGGATCCCGGTTAATACGGACACCAAGGGGACATGCCATAGTGTCCGTAATTATCTGCGTGTCCTTATTAAGCGGGCTCTCAGAGAAAACGTCAGGAACACATGTTTTATCAATGTAAAGACCAAAGCAGACCGTTTTACGAACCAAGGATCGGTAGAAGTATGTGGAAAGGCAGTCAATTGGGGTGGAGGTCTTGGTATGGAAATACCATGTGTTTACATTTTTGATGGTCCTCGGAAACACGTGGATTTACTTGAACAATTACTAGACGTTAGCAATAACTCAGCAATACGAGCGGAGGATGATCCTGGTACAGCTCGCAGCAAGCAAACAACGTCAAAGAGGAAGATGGTTTAGAGTAATGACTGCAACAAAAAGCCAAGGAAGTGAAACGTGTGTAAAAGGGGGCAGAAAACTTTATTAAAGGACTATACGTAGTACAAGAGTCGAACACTGGAAGAAAGACAGACTGTTCAAAATCAAATATGTCACGCTACTTTGTTACTGTTTTTTTTTTAGTGCTGTAATAAACTTTTATTCACCAGTAAAAATCTGTCATTATTTGAACAGGGTACAATGTCTACAATTATTACATAATTGTGACAATGAAAATAGACAGTGTGCAGATAACCAGTGTCCGTAAAGCGGGGTTGACAATATATGACAGTTTGTGACTCGGGACACAGAAAAGTGTCAGTTGTCCGTATTAACCGGTGTCCGTATAAAGCGGGTTAATTTTAAAGAAAATATATGAGCTTTTTGTCGGGACAAACGAAACTGTCCGTATAAAGCGGGTGTCCGGATTACGCGGGTGTCCGTAGAGCGGGGTTCCACTGTACCTGGAATTTGGAATCCACTGCGAGGAATTTAGAATCCAATCATGACTTTCTTGGATTCCCTTGCATGGGGTGACATTGCGCATTGGTGCAAATAAGAAGCTTTCTGCACTTTAATGTCATCATGTTTAAATGCGCGCTGGTGAAATTTGGGAAACTGCCCACCTACCCCTCCCCTAACTCAACGTTAACATTTGCGTCTCACTTGGGGCAAAATGATGGGTTAGAGGAGCCGTATGTGGGCAGTTTCGTAGAAACCTAAATTGATCCAAAATATGAAGTTGTTGTATATTACGCAAATCCGATTAGGGGTACTATAAAATTGAAACTTTTTCGTCGGAATAGCTCATGGAACACAATTTTCTATTTACAGGCTACACAAAGTTGTCAGCTTTTGTGTTGAGGCCAACAGAAGGCGTGAACGCACATAAAGTATAGCCAAATTGCTATGCACTATCAGAAAATTGTACAGAATGCGTAGTGACTCAGTCAATTCCAAATGTACTCATCCCCCGGGGCATTGGTAACGAATTTGCCATTGTCGAATTTCATAATTTCTACCACTTTTAAAAAAGGAAAATCTATTTCGTATTATGAGTACGTAACCACAGCTGTTTAAAGAAAGACGTTGTCACTCATGACTCTTAGGGGTTTTATTGTAATATTGTTGCTCTTACCGAACTGGCCAATGGACGGATGAGTAAGCACAGCTATATTGTAGACATTCGGGAAAGGCGAGCAATCTATTGTGGAGAAAAAACTGCGGCGTGCGGGACTTAGTTTGAAAAGTTTTGCGAAGAATTTGAATAGAAAGTGTCACCGTTTCAAAGATTGCAAGGAAGATTAAAATACAAAAATGGCCCTATCTGAAAAAAGACATCGATCTTCACAGTCTGCAGAATTGCACAGCGTTGCAACATTGTTTCGAAATGAAAGCAGCCAGGCCACCGATCATACGAATAAAATACAGCTTATTTTCATTAAGCACTCAGATGTTGTTGCCTGGGTCGTATTTGTGACAGTTAATACCGGTGCGTTCATTATATTCACTTCGTGGATTTGAGGTTTTACAGCCTCTCATAGTAAATTGCTTGCAGTCCGCCTTTTCTCTTAAAATCCGTCTAGTTCTTGTCTCATCCAGCGCGATTGCAAACCACGACGTTATTATTACAATAAGGGATTGAGACCATATTTCTTCTCGGGCTTACGCCCTAGTTTCTCGCGGCTCGCGGCTTTGCCGCTTGCGTGCTTAGGTTTCGCGTGCAGTAACTTCGAAAAGAAAAATAATAGACTGCTCGCAGTCTACAACCTCTTTCACAGGCAAGATTTTTGCTTTGTCTCCGAGAAGGTAGGGCATTTGTTCACATTTTCAAGCCCAAAGTAGCGTGTTCCAGGCGTTCAGATAGTGGGGAGCGGTGCGAAGTAAAAGGAGCGCGGAAAAATAAAAGCGAGGGAGGGGGAGAGGTGCACTGCTCTCCACTATCTGACCGCTTGGAACAGGCGAAGCCCAAAGATGGGCGTTATTATAACGGATCTGCTGGTCTCATCGTGGGCATTTGCAGCTAATTGTTTCGGTCGAAAAGATAACAAATGCACGGAATGGTAGGGGCCATTGTTTACCACGATGCATTTTTGGTAATAACTACACCATTATTTTTTGGTGTTATTTTTAATATGTAACTTTCCTACATCCAAATTCTGCTGATTTTTAGGTAAGTAATCTTTCCACTATTTCTTGCTTTCATCTGAATGCCTTTTGGCAGGTTTTAGTACGTTACTTTAGCCTTTTGCTTTTAGTGTTCCATTTTTCGTGCATCCATCAGTCAATAGCGGGAAGGTCATTGTTTCAGTAGCCTTGTTAAGCGATCATTAAAAGTATGTCCAGCAGGTAAGAACGCCTTTTAATTTTATCATCTGGATCTCAGGATAATGGTATGCGCCTTTATTAAACCCCGGGATTAAACCATCAAATTCAGGGACTCAAGCAAAGTAAATTGCTTCGTTATTGAGATCCGGAAGGAACTTTAGAGGAAATTATAGAAACTTAAACCCTGATATTTATTAAAACTTTTACTGTTATGCTCTTGCATCCGAGGGCGAATCTTGCCGACCAGGAACAAAACCACAGAATATTAATATGCGTGCCATGACCTCTCAGTGCGAAACAAGCGGCAAAAATCACATTTTCCTCAGTCAAACATAGAACCCTCCAGAGCATTAAAAAACGTATAGAACAAGCGGCATTTTAGCACGAGGTTATCGTCGTAAAGACCTACTTACCCATTTTTTTTTACTAAGAACACTGATTTTTCTGCGGAATTATTTGCGTGGATCTAAGCAAATCCCTAAAGAAAATACCAGCAGAATAAATATTTTACAGGTTACCTGGTAGCGATTTCCGGTATTGCTGATCAACTCGCCGAAATTATTATCTTTCACGGACGTCCATAACTATGCCCTTCGTTTATTACATATGTTTTTATATAATCGCAAAAACATTCATTCTGACAGAAATTTTTCGCCAGGAAACAAAAATGTCAATTGACCACTCCAGAAAATACCACAACATACCATAATGCTCTTTGTTTGTCACCCCAAAATTTTGCATAAGCATTGTTTTCAGTTTCTCTTGGGAGTTAAAATGGCCCCAAGAGACACTGAAAACAATGCTTATGCAAAATTTTGGGGTGACAAACAAAGAGCATTATGGTATGTTATGGTATTTCTGGAGTGGTCAATTGCACCTAAGCACGATTACTGACGCGAAATTATATCATTGTCCAGAGCCTGGGAATGACAGTTGTTGAACCCTCGACCCCGAGGGGGGAAGGGAGGTACTCCTGGGATTCTTGGTGGGGGTGTGCCGCCCGGTTCTTTAAATCCTGACCCAATTTCAGACCCAAAAATGTAATTTTCCACATCCGTTTTAAGTGATGTGAGGTTGGACTGAAAAAAGGACTTTTGCTGAGATTGTCTTTACAGGTTTCGCAAAGCTTTTGCGGTGATTGCCAGTAATGGCCTTTACTATGAACAGTTGTCTTTTATCCTGTGAAGCTTCCGCAGCGATTGTCACTTTTGAGCGATTACGGTCTTGGGCTGCATACTAAGTAAATCCAAGTTGGCGAGTAATAATATGTAGTTACAGCAACGTAGTAATTTACCATTGTATTTTTAGATATGGAAAGCCGTAACAAAGACTACATGGATCCCCATCTGAATATGCGGAAGAGGAGTCGGCATGCAGAAAAGGAAAGTGAAAGGTATGCCGGTGATTGAATGTAATTTTTTTTTTGTCTTATCAAGGTACTTAAAGGCTGTTCAACTAACAATAAATTTGAATTTACTTTCAAGTTTTTTTGTTGCCCCTCCGATTGCTGTCAGTGTATTAGCACAATGTGAACAAAATCTCAAGCAGTTTTATTGTTCTATTTTGCCTAGCATTGAGTGATGAAATAAAAAAATAAATAAAAGAAAAGGGTAGTAAACCGTCAAATCCCCTCCCAAGATGTGAGGTTAGTTTGCCTAATGCCAACATTAAATATATTCTAACCATTGGGTACGTATCCTTTAAAACAATTTGACTTGACAAGGGAGAGAAGTGGGAGGAACACATAGCCAGGGACCGCGCAGCAAGTTTTCGAGTGGAGGGGCTAAAGAAGAATGCGTGAAGGAAAATTTTTTTTGGGGGGGGGGGGGGTGCATGCTTGTGGATTTCTATTCAATTTCTCTAAAGTGACGGAGAATGCGAATAACGATAAAACTATTGATTTTTTTCCACATCTTCAGTGATGTTGCTATCGGGTCTGAAAAGTCACCATCACTAAATTGAAATATCATAGATTGTTCTGTTATACTACTGATATCAACCTTTAATTACTGTAAATAAGCCAGAAATCCAACGATTTTGCTTGAGCTGCCCTGAACTCAAGGCTGTATAATTACTGAGCAATTATTGCACGAGGCTGAGTGTGATATAAAGAGTTATGCAGATCGAGGGGGTTATCCGCCAAAGCCGAAGGCTTGAGCCCGGTGGATAACACCCTCCGAGATCTGTATATCTTCATATCATACGAAAGCCGAGTTCAATAATTGTTTAATTATTCATTCAAAATATTTACACCGGCAAAACAAACCGGTAACTGAAAATAATTTAGTGAATGATATTAAAGTTACTGTACATCAAAAGACATCAAAAGACAGACATCGCGCTGATCGAGCTAAAATCAGGACGCACAATAACAAGAGAAACAATAACTTCATGATTTTCCAAAAATCAAGGTTGAAACTAATAAACAATTTGTTTGAGAATCGCCTTATAAACTAAACCCAGTTATTACTTTGGATCGAAATTGACCAATTACGAAACAACGTGTTTTCCTGAGAGGTCCGCAGGAAAAAGAAGCCATTTAAAAGACGTTTACCTCTGCTAGGTTAGAAGGGAAAAAGTATTTTACAATTGTAATGACTAACGTTTCATTCTGTCTATTTATCTGCGCGTTTGTCTTTGCCAGTAACTCTGGTCACTTTCGAATTAACGATTTTTTGCTATTTTTCACTCCGTTACTTTTGTTAAATAATTTCTTGTTTAATTTATTTTTATTCTTGCAAAAAAGTGGGGGGGCTAAAGCCCCCCCAGCCCCTCCCTCTGCGCGGTCCCTGATATTAGCGTTTCTCTTAATTAAATTAGTCTCTCAAGACTAAGCAAAAACAGGACAGAGACGGAGAAATAGATAGAATAACAAACATTATCTTTTACCCACAGAGATGATGTATGTGGTGATGGAAAGGACACTGAGAGTGAGACTAACTTCCCAAATATTAAGGTAAATATATTTGTAGTAATATCCTTAAACGATGTGTCACGAGTCACTTTGGAGCCAACTGCTATGGTAAAGTGACAATAGCTGAAGTAATATATCAAACATGAGACGCAGTGTTTCATCACCAGATGAAACACCGAGAAGAGAGTTGAAAATCGCGCAACGGAGTATTTTTGACGAACTTCGAGGTGTTTCATCTGGTGATGAAACACTGTGTCGAATGTTTGATAGTTCTTCTCAAACAAAATCATTTTTGAAGGAGAAATTAAGGATGCAAATACTGAGCAGTTTTTCATCCGATTTCCAAACACTCATTAAACATTAATTTTCTTTGTATTTTCTTTATGAATTATTAATGAGTTTGAGAATGAAGGTTCCAAAGCTTGGGATAAGTGATAAGTACATCACGTTCTTTTTCAGCTTATCAAAAAAACTCACAAAAACAAGCAAATCGCTCATCACCGGTGAAGTGAAAACGATGACATTTGTCTGGAAACCTATTCCTTGGAAAGAACCTAACTCGACACTATTTGTCGCCAGGATACCACTAAGCTTTCGTTGAGTTAAATTTTTTCGTATCACCTGGATAAAATGGCTCAATACATTTTCCTGGCTGGCTAAATGTCGGTTAATTTTTTTGCTGACAAAAAAGGGAAAAAAGAGACATTCCTGGCTGGGGACACGCCTTTTTGGTAGAAATCCTGGCTTGGAAAAGCCCTTAATGCAGCTGCTTAATGTAAAGATCCTGGCTGGATATTGTATTTTAATATCTAGCTCTAGCTGGCTATGGGGAGCGGATATAATTTTGCCAGAGAAGTTAATAATCAGCCAAAAAACAATTAGTGACTGTTCAAATATTACTGGGAGCGATATCCAATCACTTTGAAATTTTTCTTGTTGGGTACTCCTGAATAAGCTTACTGACAGCGCAAATTATCCCTGAATACCCAGCATGTGCTAGTTGAACATAGGCTTAAACGAAAGCAATGTGTGGAAACTTTAATACAAGGAAATTGATGGCAAATAAATAGTGTATAATTCTCATTTCTTAAAATGGAGCGAGAATTTCAGGCAACGTTTCACTGTGCACGTGGTTGTCGTTTAAGTAATTTTTTCGTTTAATAAACGCAATCCATGTCATATACAAAGATTAAATCTACTCAAAGACTTGTTTTCCGCGATTCAGTTCAGTTTAACAGTAAACATAAAAATATTAATTGAGTTTTTCATATGCTTCCCGGGGCTGTTACTGCTATTGTAATTTCAGCTGTTGTTAACTCTCAAAAACGCACACCAAATATTTCTGCTCCTACGAAAAAACTGATTAAGTTCGACAACTGATCGAGAACAGTTTTTTTGTAAAGTTTGCAGCAAGAGGCTGAGGTTTTCCTAAGTAATGTTTGGCTATTGCTGTCTGTTCGTGAAGTTCTGAACTTTATTCATAATCACATTCTGCATATATATAGATTAAAAAAAATTCTAATTCCGTACTCAGCTTTGAAAAGTATTAGCTGGGTCAAACACGGGAACTTTTTACAGCCGAGAGCTAGTCATATGAAAGGTTTCCGTAATTTTGCCATGATTTTCTAAACTATAGATAATTCCAACGTTTATCATAACATTTTCTCAACCACGCGTGGTTAGAGAAAACAAGAACAGTATTAAGAACTCAACACTTACCGGTCAAAGCTAAGAACAAAAGAGATACAAAAATCTCAAAATGACCAGATGAGACCATCCTAGTTCTCCCTCACTTCTCACTCGAATAAAACGTTAAAACGTTTTAATTATATAAGCAGCTGTAAGCACTGGTCGTGTCTAAATATTTTTTTATATACCGCAGGTTGCTTGTAATGATACCGTATATGTAAGTTATTTGTTAACCAATGGCTATTTGCATTGGTGTTTATTATAACTGGAGCTGTCTGATATTATTTTCGTGTATAAGAATTAGTCAAGGTGGCTCGATGCGGTTTTTCAGGGCCAATACCTTTCAAGTTTGAGCATTAACTACGTCGCCGTCGATAAAGATCTGGAAAAATTACCACCTCAGCTGTAAAGATAAAGATGAAAAATTGTTATGATCAGAGTTGAAATGACATCAGAATTGTCATTGCAACGAAATGACCACATTACCTAATTTACGTGTAGTCATATATCTCGGCACTGAGAACTATTTTTCCAAAATCGTTCACGGGAACTTTTTTCTGCTATAGCTGCCTCGATGTTAGCGAAGTTTGAGCGAAATCTATGAGACCGTTAAGGAGATATTTTGGGATGAAATTTTCAGTTAATGGCTGGAACTTCAGTATACGGTGGACAATCTTGATGTTCGGCCGTCATCTTTAGGAAACGAAGCGCTTTTGAAACGCAATTTTGCCTCAGTTCGGTGTTTTTTTAAATATTTTGATCTACTTCGACAAATGAGCGAATAATTTTGAAACTGCTAGATAATGTTTCTTTTAAATGAGATTCTCGAGATAAATGGAATGTCAGTCATAGCTCAATGCTCCTGTATTAATGACGGAGCCACCTTAATGCAGCAACGGTGTATAAGCGGCAGACTTCTCCTTGTTGAAAGATCTTAATTCAAAATTTTTACGAGGTCAGTGACCGAGTCCTTTTAAGGCGAAAAAGCAATCGAAAATCCCGGCTTCGTCATGATATTCCTCTTAAAGGTAAAATCTGTCCCTATGGTGCGGAATTTCTTGAACAGACATTTTACGTCGATTGGGGTAGTCTCTTTTTCTCTCATTAACTGTCTGTTGAGCAGTAGTCCGTCTATTTCAGGTCATTTCAAAGTGGATGGCCATGAAAAAACCGTTAAACAAGGTTTAGACCTACCTGTGAGCAACTTTGATTTTCTACTGTTCCTCAGTCGGTGCTGAGACGTCGTCTAAACAAGGTTACGGAAAAACAGCGTTTAAATAATCGGTTTTCATGGTTTAAATACGGGTTAGACGATGGCTTTCATAAACGCTGTCTCAACTTGGTTTAAATAAACGGCCCTTTGAGTTCAAAGAAATGAAACAATAAATACGAAATGACTACAAAAAATCTCTTTTCCAGCGCAAAGGCCTCACGTTGTAGCTCAGTAGTAGTATTTTACGGTGAAAGAGGATTGACGGCTTTTACTTCAAGTAATCTACGTTGTCAAAACTTTTGAAGTCTTGTTTTCTACAGAGCGACTTAAGATTTCCAAGTGCTAACTTGAAACTAACTTCGCTTCTAGTGTGAAGTCAACAAATAAAGATGAAAAATGAGAGGCTCCCACTTGGCGTACTTTTCCTCGTCCCATTCTTTTTGCTGGCTTTGCCGGCTCGTGCCGCTGGCAATTTCGTCGCCAAATTTTTCGCCGAATTGCTCAAGCGAGCCTGCTCCTAGGCTATTTAACCCGTCTAGGGTTATGTAATCAAGCAGGGATAACCTCTCAGTCAACTCTCAGGCTTCCCAGTCATAGGGCTTAAAAAGCGGCCTGTTAGTAATGGTATAAGGTAAAGACGCACACCAGCCAAGGCTCACACGGTCGGAGCTTATAATCCGGTCACAGTAACATGAGGCACCTAGGAGTATTGCTATCTCCCCTCAGGCGGCACGCTAGTCCATCGCGGGGTGTACATACCCCAAGAAACATAGAGAAGCTAAGTTTCTTGTCTAAGTGAACAACGTAACACTTGATGCCGGACCTAAAGATCCGAAGTTCGAGGAGCCAATAACCGCTCGACCACAACGACTCCAGCCACCTGTTAGTCGAGAACAAAACTGAATCGCTTCAACTTGATTGGGGTCTAATTTATGTGACGACAATGAGCTTCATTTACCTCTCATGTCTATCGTTTATGTCTTTACAGAAATAAACAAAAAGCGATTGTTCTCGCCACTAGATTGTGGTAAGCTGTGTAGCCTGCGCCACAGACAATACTGAACTCTGGTTAAGTCCGTTTGCGAAACAGCGCCGAAATTCTTGTTCCGAACCCTTATCTCTGTACCAGGATTTCAGTACGCGCCATGATTGGCCTGTTAAAAAAGCTATTGTCAATTTGGCAGTCAGTATCAAACGAAATTCGAAACACACTTCCGGTAATTCGTTGAGTCCGTCGGGGGCACAGAAAAAGGGGCGCTGCTTCGCAGACGTTACTAACCGATGTTAAATTACGCCGGGCTACGCAGGCTATAAGCTGTGACGTATCCTTCATGTCTTTACTTTTCTTTGAGCCGCATACACAAAAGCCTGCGTCACTGAAATCTAATCGCCCAAGGGTAATCTCAACCCATAGTCATAGTGATCTGTGATACAATGGCGCGGAGAGAGCTTCTAACAGCCAAACCTCTCACACAAGGTACTACACTTTTTGTGAGTTTTAGGAAAACGTTATAGTTTCCCTTAGCGTTACTAAGAGCGGTGAAGTTTGAAACAGCGCGAATTCACATTTTGCGTAACATTTTCGTTGCAGTTGCCGTTGTCGTTGCCTAAGCTCCCTAATACTGAATGGAAAACGTTTTGGAAAGATAGCGATGCCTAGATGTAGACAGTAGTACATATCAACTCTCTTTGTCGACGGTCCCTGAAAGAGCGAGGTTCTGCGATTTCTTTGCCTGTTCGTGGCTCTGATTTTTGAGAATCAATTTAACAATATTTTTGGTCCAATTCATGTTCTGCAGAGAAACAGTGAGTCGTTTAGTTTGCGCGAAAACTATTTTAACAAAGTGACGTCTTAATATAAACTGCTCGGGACGTCGAAAAAAAAAACGTGACAAGTGACTCAATATTTCGTTTTAACTTTTATTGGAACACTCAAAACATTATGTTGGAGGAAACTGGAACCGCCCTTATGTTTACCCTTTCTAACTGAAGGCCTCACGAAAAGAGTGTGGTTCGCCTGTGTACAGATATTTGCTGAGTACCCATGCGTTGATAAACTGGAATCAATGCAAGGTCGCGATTGTGTATTGGGGCAATATACCATCATGTCGATGGTAAAGTTCTATCATCTTCCAAATTTGGTAACCTTCTACTGGTTTTGAAGAATTAGCTGGGGGATTTAGTTTTTTTCAGTTAAGTACATAAAAAGATCGACACTTCAAATCTTATTTGGGTCGACCCATAAATTATGATTTAGTGACCCACATAGGAATTTCGACTGTGGGGCGACTTCGTTTAAAACGTCGAACTTCTCACGTGCCGAACCTTATGGGTAAATTATTAATATTTTTATTTAGCCGGCACTAAAAGCGAAGCTCTCGATAATATTGTTATTTTGCTCGAACAAATATAAAATTGTGTAATGCTGAGCGGCGAAGGCAACGAGAACAGTGAAAAAACAAAAATAGGTCTAATCAGCAAAAAAGCAACTTTGCACGTGCAACACACTTTTTTGTACATTTCTTTGCCGTTGTTTTGGAAGACTACAACGTGAAACTTCCAGAAACTTCCTAATTACACGTTTTATGAAGGAACTGTCGTACGTGTTCTTGTTCACTTTTTTTCACTGCCGCTCATTTTCACCTTGGTGGCCGCAAGCATTTCTCACTTTCACCGCCGCTACAAAATGTTCATGTTGTTCTTCCAACAAAAAATGACTCCTTTGTTTTTTATCTCTCGCTCTAACTCTCTGTCGCCCTTTTTCTCTCCTTGAGCTTCGCTTGCGTGCCGCCCACTTTCTCTCTTTCTCTGTTCACAAGACCCGGGTGGCTATGCGATTTCACGCCAAAATAACCTCGAGTTGCATTTGGGTTGCCATACCTGTTATTTGAGTTATTTTACATTGGTATTCCTGTGGTGCGGACGGACGGGAGGTGTTGTCCTTATTGCTCCAACGAAGTTTCGTGACAATTTGCAGTAATTTGTTCAAATTCACTCTTTATACGATAATAATATACAAGGTAGGAAACACGAGATGCCATTTTCGCCGACATGTTCTCATTCAACACAACTTTTTCCACGAAATTCGAACTCCAACGGAAAATAAACATGCCAGGATCGTATAAATAGAATAGCAGCAGATATAGAAACCAATGAAGCTTTCCCAGATAGAGAAACGAATCCTACAGACTTTGACAAACTCGAAGGATATAATCCAAACAGACCGAGAATATGCTCGCCGAAGCAGCCGGGCCAGATGAACGCACGGCCAAGAAAATGAGGCCTGGGCACCGTACAAAAAATTTCCATCCCGGGAGTTCTGAGGTGACCTTCTGGGGACCGATACATCATTTGCCCAAAGCCACCCTCCCCTGCCGTACCACCCTGGCCTGTTATAAAGATGTTATGTACCTCTCGAACTATATTCAGCACCTGGCGCTGGTCCTCAAAAAGTCTATCAAACATCAATGGGGCAAGGTTGTAAGTGCAAAGGAAATAAAAACGAAGGTCGATTTACAAAACTTAAAACGAGCAAAAGATATAAGTGAATTTTGGCTCTTTTTACCGCGGCATTTGTACAACAAGACCAAATTCAAAGGGAGGTGTCACGATGGTTCACATATTTAACTGATAGAACGTTCCGTTGTATTGACAAGAAGTCGACGTGTTACGGCCTCATTATTCCCTAAATATCTTAGTCGCGCTAGTTCTTTGTTTACTGGTGCACATGCCTTTCACATTCGTCTCAGTTATCGCAATTCATATTCTGTCGCAATTTTCTGTATAATTTTTGACATTATTTTCTAAGCTTCACCGTTTATTTACCATAGTTTCGCTCGAGAGTTCACAGCAACAGTATCTCAGTCATCATCTACCTTTTGTTCAACCTTGTTTTTAGCCCGCCTTGTAAGTATTTCGCGTTGTTATTTCATTAGTTTCATTACTGTTATTTGCATTCCTTTAATAGTAAAAGAAATGGGGCGCCTTGTAACTCAGCAGACTATCCTGGTTTTATTTATTCTTTTTGGCCATTTAAATTTAGGCGCGTGTGCGGGGTTTGCGCTAGCGAATTGTGATTGGCTAGGAAGAACAATTGCCTTCTATCAAGTATTTTTCTAGCAGGGGAGGGTGGCTTTGGGCAAATGATGTATCGGTCCCCAGAAAGGTCAACCCAGGACTCCCGGGATGGAATTTTTTTGTACAGTGCCCAGACCTCATTTTCTTGGCCGCGCGTTCATCTGGCCCGGCTGCTTTGGCGAGCATATTCTCAGTCTGTTTGGATTATATCCTTCGAGTTTGTCAAAGTCTGTAGGATTCGTTTCTCTATCTGGGAAAGCTTCATTGGTTTCTATATCTGCTGCTATCCTATTTCTACGATCCTGGCATGTTTATTATTTTCCGTTGGAGTTCGAATTTCGTGGAAAAAGTTGTGTTGAATGAGAACATGTCGGCGAAAATGGCATCTCGTGTTTCCTACCTTGTATATTATTATTGTATATAGAGTGAATTTGAACAAATTACCGCAAATTATCACGAAAGTTCGTTGGAGCAATAAGGACAACAACAATTAACTGCAGAGTAAGTTTCATTGATCTTTATTTAGTATTTCCTAGAAATTTTAGGGTGATATTTTTACCCCATACAAACACTGTAATTATACTGGAACCGTACTGTGGTACTATGACAGAGCCTGGGTTACCTGTGGTAGGATATGAAGAATTATGTAGATCGAGGAGGATGTTACCTTCGGCCTCGGTGGATAACACTCTCCGAGATCTGCATAATTCTTTTTAGTAAAATCCAGTTAGTGATCTACTACTAGGCTATAAGTTATAGCCCACTAGTAGCAAAAAGCGGCGGATTTTGTCGGCCAAAAAGGATTAAAGTCTAGCTTTAACTAGCTAAAGTTGTTTTGTCTCGATATTTTTGACCAACTAGTAGGATTTTACTAAAACAATTATACCTCTCGACCCCATGGCCTCTGAATCAATAGCTATTGACTCAGAGCCCATTCGGGATTGAGGAATAATTCTTAAATATCCTACGAAGGCGAATTCATTAATTGCTTTGTTGTTCATTCAAAATAATTCCTAGTTTAAAACAAGATAAACCAGTCTCCCGTCTTATTAAGTTATTTAATACTTTAGGTTAACCTCTCTTCGTAGTCGTTATGTACATGCCTTGTTTTATGTTAGTTTAAACTCTATTTACTGTATTGTAGTGTCTTCACTGTTATTTAGTCCATCTATATATAAATCTTGTTTTGTAATATGTCTTCAGCTCCCCCCGCCTCGATTAGTTCATAAGCTATTTGCGGGTGGGAAAGTAATGTAATTAGTTATTTTCCAATTTTCAATAAATTTGTTGTTGTTGTTGTTGTTGTTGTTGCTTACCTTCGTCGATGTTAAGTTCACCTCGATAGTGCCTGTTTAGAAGACAAAGGGCTGTTCAGCTCCAAAAAGCAGATGTTGTCCGTCGAGTTGTCTTCTTGCCATGTTTTTAGACAATAGTTCGTCGTGAAACGAATAATATGTTCCGCCGACTGTTCGGCCATTTTTTCTTTTCACAACCAAAACAACTCAAGCTCGTTCCCAGGTCCTCTCGGTTAACGGTGCATTAACGTGCAACAGTGCTGCACTTTTGAC
>OZ037784.1:17309360-17436860 GCA_964035525.1 Porites cylindrica
ACCTTAAAATCTATACTTAACTTTAGGAGCCTTTAATCTACCTTTTGAGGATAAAGAAAAATAAATATTCCGCGAAAACACCTAAGATGAAAAAAATCTCCACTCGAGTTAATTCTTAAAGCGGCGCTCCTCACGTGGGCGAAGCGCGCTCGAGCGGAGCCCCATAGCTAAGAAAATTTGATAAACTATCCGTACGAGAAATTTTGGTTGTGACGTCGGCGTGCACTGCACGTACGTACTTTCTTTCGGAGTGTGTGGGGGGGGGGGGGGGGGAGAGACTTCCAATCAGCCCGACCGGAGTAGGACCGTCCTTGCGCACCACAGGGAAACCAAAGTTTGGGAGCCTGCAACCTGATATTGCACATCCATGTTGTGATCAATTGACAGCTGTCAAATTAGGATATCCACTGATTAGTATCACCTGACTCTATCGCAGGCTTAGGTATCGACCTGTCGAGGTCGAGTATTTTTTGAAGTTATCAGCTGACAGGTTACTAGTTTTCAAATGATGGCAGGCTCAAGTTCAACTTTTTTAAAAGGCATAGGAAATAAATTGTGTTTATGAGCCGCACTATTAAAATTTTGATTTCAAAGTGACCTCGGACTCGAAAATTCAGCCAGCTGTTACAGGCAGGGAAGGCAGTTGTTTTTGACTTTTCTCACCATGGTAACGAGTTAATATTTCGATGTTTTAAAAGGAATAAGCAATAATCTAGAACTATTAAGCTTTCACAACAACAATGCCCTGTAACTTCAGGCCGCCGCAAAAATTCCAAAATATTCCGGCAATTGCCGGGAATTTAAAATATTTTCCCTTAACATTATGTGAATAAACCTGGCAAGTTTCAGCGCAGTATCATAAATCCTCATCTTTTTACATCGATTTGTTTTCAGTGCTGTCTAACACAGCAGCAAAATTGCCCTTAATTCGCCTTTAATTTTCGTCGCGCTGCGCTGTTTTCTTCGTTGCCATCTTGAATTCTTACGAGTAAACCACTGTTCTTAATGTTTGTTGTGACACTAACTCGATTGTAGCACGGAAAGTGGCGAGAAAATACGAAAAACTTCGTTTGAACTCGTTGCATGGCGTTCTCTCAATAATGGCGTCGCGCATCGTAAACAATGTTTTAGCCTTAACAACGTGCTAATTTGCATAATAGATCATTAAACTGCCGCCTTATCTGTCATCGACCTTGCAAAGATCATACGTCTAATGTCTCTCTAGAAGGCTTTTTACAGCCATAGAAATGATTTAGAAATATCAAAACAATCGTACTTCATTTGGGGAAGCACGATGTAAGCGAATTTTGCTATAATTTGCCCTGGCTTACTTGAAACTCATAACGCGTTATCGCGTGTCGGGTTGTGAAAATTGCAACATTTCTGTCAACAACGGAACGTATCGCGTCGGATTTAAGCCCTGTGATTATAAATATTTCCAAAAAAGCGCTCTTAGGTACCAACTTTGGCCTTCGTTTTCTCGGCTTAAATTTAACAAAAATGCTTCATTTTTGGAACTTGAGTTCAGGCTAAGAGTACTTTTGAAATAAGCGATTTTATAAACATGATCATTTTTAGACTTTATAGCAGTTCTAAAACCTTAACAATGAGGACTGTAAAAAGATGCTGTTGGTAGCAACCAGGGGCGTAGCCAGCCTATTGACCTGTAGGCCCGGGCTTTCAAATTGTTGGTTTGATCAGTCTACCGCTTGTAATAAATTATGCGTTTTTGGAGTGAGCTAAAAAGCTTAAGAGCTCAAGTGTTGGTGAGTTCCATGCGTACTAGTCATGCGTGCAATTTTCAGGATATGTGGAAATGAAGGTCAGCTTGGCCTGCAACTAATCGAAACGTTGGCTGCGCCCCTGGCAACAGAGACAAGCTGTCAACGAAATACCATCTGAAAACGGTTTATACCACATGTCGAGAACTAAATATTGGCTTTAGTAAAAATACATTAATTGTCCCGTCATGATAATTGGCTCTACCACCATCTTCTTTCTTTCAGTTGTTCAAAAGAAAAGGTAGTACGTAATGAGAGATGGCTAAGTTTTTGATGATAACATTAAATGAACATAAAAGAGACCTAAAAAAAATAAACCTCTCGATGATGTACGCAATAAGCTTACTGATAGCGCAAATTATCTCTGAATACCCAGCTGTGCTAGTTGACAAACATAGGCTTAAACGAAAGCAATGCTCGGAAACTTTAATACAGGGAAATTGATGGCAAATTAATATATATTGTATAATTCTCATTTTTTAAAATGGAGCGAAAATTGAAAGCAACGTTTCACTGTGGTTGTCGTTTAAGCAATTTTTCCTTTTAATAAACACAATCCATGCCATACTCAAAGATTAAATCAACTCAAAGACTTGTATTCCGCGATATATTTGGGGCAAACTCAGTTCAGTTTAACAGTAAACACGAAAATATTAGTTGAGTTTTTCATAGGCTTCCCGGTGCTATCACTGATATTGTACTTTCAGCTGTTGCTAACTCTCAAAAACGCACACCAAATATTTCTGCTCCTACGAAAAAGCTGATTATTTTTAATGAGTAGCATGAATTTTGAACTTCATATGACTACGGTGAAAGCTAAGCTCAGGCTATCGAGTTCAGTTTTTGTAAAGTTTGCTGCAAGAGGTTGAGGTTTTCCTAAGTTATGTTTGAACTTTATTCACAATCACATTCTGCATATAGATTTAAAAAAATTCTGAATTCCATACACAACTTTGAAAAGTATTAGATGGGTCAAACAGCACCGGAACTGTTTACAGCCGAGAACGAGTCATACTGTAAGGTTTCCGTAATTTTCCCGTGTTTTTCTAAACCACAGATAATTCCAACGTTTATCATGACATTTTCCCAACCACGCGTGGTTAGAGAAAACAATAACCGTATCAAGAACTTAACACTTACCGCTCAAAGCTAAAAACAAAAGAGATACGAAAATCTCAAAATGACCAGATCAGACAATCCTAGTTCTCCCTCACTTCTCAGTCGATTAAAACGTTTAAACGTTTTAAAAATATATTAAGCAGCTGTAAGCACTGGTCGTGTCTAAATATTTTTTTATATACCGCAGGTTGCTTGTAATGATACCGTATGTAAGTTATTTTTTAACCAATCGCTAATTGGTGTTTATTATAAGCAGCTGTCTGATATTATTTTCGTGTATAAGAATTAGTTAAGGTGGCTCGATGAGGTTTTTCAGGGCCAATACCTTTTTAAGTTTGAGCATTAACTACGTTACTCGCCATCGATAAAGATCTGGAAAAATTACCACCACAGCTGTATCAGATAAACATGAACATTAGTTATGATCAGGGTTGCAATGACATCAGAGTTGTCATAACAACGAAATGACGCCGTTACCTAATTTACGTGCAGCCATAGTATAGTTAATCAAGAAAAAGTTTGATTCGTTCTTGGTAGGAACTTCTCAGGGGCTAATAAGGAAAATGAAAAAAACAGGACTTTTCACATTTGTGCTAGCTCGATATGTCAGGACTAACCTCGGGAAATCATTTGCTCGTAATAACGAGATTCCAGTTGAAGTTGCCTTGACCGCATACTGATAGAGTCTTAAACTAAGTTCTGTTGACGAGGTGAAACACGCAAATGAGTAAATACATTACTAATATTGTTTTTTAAACTAATTAATTATAAATAGCCAATCATATTACACGACAGTTTTTTTTTCAGTACTGTGAGACGTCCCGTCGCAAAGTATAGATAGTCAGAACTGAATCGGCGCTGCAATCGATCTACATGACCCTTATTCTATGGAAGTTCGGTGTATAAGTCTTTGTAACGACAAAAATGACTTCCTTCGGGGCAGTGGGATTCGATATGGTCTGGTTTTGCATCTTTATGAATTTCTTCGTTACCAAAATGTTAGTTAGCGAAGTATATTACGGTCTTGCTGGCACGAAAAGTTTAAAGCGACAATCAGAAAATGGTTTGGCTTTCGCTACCTTTGGTGTTCACAAATTCTGCCACTTAAACATTACGCCTTGCTCTCGGCTTCGCGAAAAATGTTAAAGACTGCGTTAAACTTTGTGTCGCGATCATCCATCGTCTTTCCCCGCCAATTTTGCGGCTTTCTTTCAGGAGAGGAAGGACTGATTTTATGTGAGCTTCTACCAAGCGATAAATACAAAAACTCCGACAAATTCCTTGACTGGGCTGTGTTCCATCACCTAAGCAAAACAAACGAAGAAAAGGGAAAGAGGAAAGAAAAGAAAGAACAAACATTAAAACTGCATACTCCTACAAAGTAGAAATCAAGCTTTACAATTCAAGTTTTTTTGTGTCAAGCAGACGCTTTCCAGGTTTCGTTTAAAAAAGCAAGATTTCACGAAGTTGCCAGATTTTCCTTTACGTTTTCCTTTTCCTCCAAATTTAATAACCAGTTTTTCCGCCATGCAATTAAATGTTCACTCGCCCAAGACCTTTTGAAATATTTGATAATGTTAATTAACCACAGAAGTCCCAAAGGCCCTGAGGTGTATACGGTAAACAACCCTTGTTCTTGCTACACTGACACGTGCAGTAAGAAACTGATCCAATCAGAAATTATTATTCAAATCAAAACGTTGTTTAGCGCCACATTCAAAAATTGTTAACTTTGGTTGCGGACGTGCTGGCTTGTTCACGATAGAGAAACAGGGCGCTCACACAATAAACTGGCTGTCTGTCTTTCTCAGCTTCACTACAAGAAAGCTAACTACGAAAAGTGGTTTAATTTGCCTGGGATGTTAAAACCAGCGAACGAGGTAAATTACTAAGTTAAAGTTTTGTTATCGTCAGTTCTGTTTGACTTTTGACATTTGTATTCCGGCAAGTCCAACTTAAAATTAAGTTATTTCGTTGTCGAATGTTTTCGTTTTGAAGTTAACTTATTTTTCATGAAAGGAGAAATAGGGAGAGAAATGTAAGCAAATGTTCGAACAAAATTTTTGGATGATTTTGAACCCCTATGCAGCTCGTATGTGCCCGGGTCGTACACGTGGCTGTTACTAAAATACAAGCGAAGCGCTCAGTGGAGACATCAATGTCCAAATAAAGTATCAATTTAACCGGGCAATTCATGTCTTGGTATCAAAGTTCATATTGGTGACCAAGAAAGGAAGTTACAAAAACGACAAATTTTACTCTATTTTCCTCGGTGTACAACAGCGAGATTTTGACAGAGTTAAGATCACAAAATGAGGCCACCGCACTTTTAAATAAAGATGGACCTGAGCTATTACGGAAAGCCTGGAAGTTTGCATAAGATGTTTTCGTGAAGTTCTACCTATTAAACAGAAGTTTGTATTTAACAGAATAACGAAAAAGAACCATACGATTCAAATGAATCTTGAAGATAGGAAATACGAGGCGCCGTGGTTGTCAAAGTCTTAACAGGGCAATTTCGGAAAACCTTTTTGTAAACTGCTACTCGGTATTGGTTTCTATTTTAAACATGTTGGAATATCTGAGGTTTATTAAGGTCATCGACGGCTTTCTTACGTTAGATGAGATTGCTCTTAAATTCGAACGAACTTTAGTTAAATGAATAAAATGAATAAGAGATACATACATGCAAACAACGTAGTTTAAAATGGCTGTAAAGAGTTAAAATGATATTAGACTACTGTGACAATGGACGGAGCGAAACGCACCAATTACTGATTACGAGTCTTCATAGCTAATAACATCACGGCTTAACGGACAGACGACCAATAACATCACGACGTAATTGACCAATCAAATCAATAACCAGAGTATAATACCATCAACTGACGTGATACAACTCACTTTGACTCTGAAGATGACTACCGCACAGGTTGTCAAAACGTCAGTCACTGTCAACAACAACTGTCCTATTCAGGACTACGTTCACCCGGACGTTCAAACTCAACCTACTTTTGAAATGACTCCTGGGTTCAAACCTTTCACAATTAGACTTTTGACGATTTATTAAAATTATTAGATTGATGTTGAATCCTAGAGTGACTTAATTGCGGTATAGTTGTAAATTATTGATCCGTTTTCGCATTTTTTAGATTGTTTCCAGATTTGGGCTTAATTGTTTTGAAACGAATAACCAATTGCAAACAATCCTTGATTCACACCTCGTTTTTCATAATCACATTACGCGCCAACTTTACGCGACCTCTCGCGCGAAATCTCGCGTGAATAGATTGCGACAGAGCCTTGATGGTTACCATGATGTTGAATATTGCAATTTACGATACTTACTCGGAATAGAAAGATTCGCAAAGATCGTCACCAGCAACTGAATTAGTTTGGTTGGGTTTTGCAAAATTAATCTTTTTACGATTTAAAGTGCTTTTCAAAGTTGCAACTGATTTTGAACATGAATTTCCAAATTTGATCTCCGTTTCTCTTTACGTAGCTTTCTGACGCTAAATTGAGCCATTTTACTATTAGTTACTCAGCTTTTTATCTTTTCAATTTTCAGCCCATAGACCCGATCATCGTTCTCACCGACAAGCAGTTACCTGCAGATTAAACTGGAAACCATTCCATCAGACCCGCCTTGAATCAGACCACCACAACAGATCATCAGATCCGACCCCAGATCAGACCACTCACCCTGAGACCATCGTCAGACCCGACCACCAAATCAGACCATCAGATCAGAACGCCAGACTACCAGACCACAGACCACAGACCACCATCCTTGTGTACTCAGCTTCCAATCAGCACAGCTTACCCAACCTCTTGAAATGTTACAGGTTAGGTGCATTCTTTATGGGTTGGGTCAGGGGAGGTATATAGAGCTCTGGATGAACCTTGCAAAGCATACTTTCCACAGACGTTCGGCCTGAAGTTTCCGGACTTTTTTCGGCTTAACTTAACGGTAGTTAGATTAGTTAGCGGGGCTTCCCGGGCTGGTAAGGGCCTCCCCTGCCCTTTTTCATAAGCTGGGTTCCTTTGCAGGTGTTCGATCAGCGACGAGAGTTCGGCTTTAAGAAATAGGCTCGGCTTTTTTAATTCTGTTTGGCTTCATCTTGGGCTTCATCTTTTTGCACTTTCTCAGATGGATTTTACCGCCGTCGTTGTTGTCGTGGTGGTCGTCATCGTCTTCACTACAACTTCCCGCTTAGTTGCGCCAATTGAATTGATCTAACACACTTCACTTAATAGTCTATGCGCTTGTCAAGTGAAGCTTTCATCGGCAAGGTTCAACCAGACAGTGATTATTCTAAGACATAACTTAGTAAACTAGAGACTTCAGATCATTCAGCTACAGTGCGAGGACCTCATTTGGTTACTGCATTCAAGCTTAATGGTCTCTCTGGTTACAGGGAAATAGTTACTTCAGCCTCGCAAATTCCGGTCTCCTCCTTCCAATTTGGCTTTTGATGTTGAAAAGTAAAGGCCTGTAAAGTAAAATTTTTCGTTGATGGACATTTACAGACCTAGAATTTGTGATAGATCAGTTGAGAGGTTTAGTCATACAAATAGGTAATCTGCCACCAGGTATTGTTTCTTGCGAAGAGCCAATACCTTGTTGCAGGTTGCCAGGGCAACATGGGACAATCCACACACCACAGGCTAGATCGTTTACAAATCGTAAGCGTAGGAAATCTTCGAGACCAATATACGACGCAGTTTCATCGATGGTCTTTTAGAAGGGTTATTAGCCTGCAAAGTAATCACGAGGATGCTTCTGTTAGGCCGAATATTTTGGGGGACACACATGTGAAGGCCTAACATACCTTGATATGCGTGCCCCTGAGTGGCATTCAGGTGAAAACCTAGCAGGTTATAGATAGTCTTTCAGTAAGTAGCAGGAGAGGATACTCTAGTTGTGGCATCGTTGACACTAAGACGATTTGATTTGTCTTTCTGTTAATTTTGCCTCGCCGGAGGGTTTTCTTCTTAGGAAGTCCTGCATTGCACAACGCAGGCACACATCGTCTACAAATGGTAGGCGTACGTAGTCTTCACGTCTACCGTTCGTGGCAATTGGTTTCTTCGTCCTCTGGGAGTCGTCAGCAGTGTTTTATACCTCCAAAAGTTCTTGGATTACGTTATAACTGAGTGGAGCCAAACCCTATGCAGCACACAGTTTCTTCAACTTATTTCTCAATCTTGTAACAAAAGTTTGGAAATATAAATAAAATGTATTTTTTGACTTGTGTCATATTGCATTGTGGGTCAAACGCTACATCAAGAGAAAAGGCCGGCCGAAGAAAGAAGAACAAAGAACTTCGAGAGCCATAGAAAGATAGTACAGTAGTCAAGTTACTTAAGTGGGCGAGGTAGCTGCCTTAGCAGCGATGAACGGAGAAGACAAATCTTGTAGGACTAACCGGCCGGACATTGACAATGATGACGACGACGACCATGGTGTTGATGATCGTTTACACTAAGACATCATTTTGCTTCTGTGCAAACAGAAGCCGGTGACATCGTAGTGTAAACGACTTCATGATTAGGAAGGCAAGGTAAAGCCAGAGAAGACAACATAGAGTAATAACTTTAAAGAGCTGTCTTATTTAACGTTGACATTTCCAAAAAATTAATATATTTTCCTCTCTCCTTCCAATGGGGAGCGAATTTAACAAATTATGAAACGAATCAAACAAATTTTCTTCCGCGCAGAAGTTGAATTTCAATCTTATCTTGGGTCCCATGTTCGGTGGTTGTTGTGGTTGTCACATAGTACAATGTTAGTTGAGACAGCTACTAATATTTGATAAATTTAATTTTAATTGGCCGGCCGAACTTCTTCGGAGCAACTCCAAGTCATCATCAACAACAACAACAACAACAACAACAATAACGTCATGGGCTATACATCTCTACGCCTTTGTCTATTGGATTTTTTGTCCTATCCTTGATCCTTTGGTGGAGGAACATGACGACAGAGTGCAGCAGCCCAGATAAGGTAGGGCTGATTGATGCTGATACAAAGTTTGCGCAAAGCAGACTCGCTTGGTCTGGAATAGCGTACGGCAATTATGATTTCTACGGCAACGTTCGTGGCTAATGCAAACCTTGCACCGCATCAATCAGCCTAAGTGATAGTTCAACGTGGCACAAGGTATGTGGAATCTTTTTCTTTGTTAGCTGATTAGATCTTCTGTTCGGTCCATTCGGCTCTCTTCGGTTTTCAACTCGATTTGCGACCTGATTCCGGAGGATTCGGCTTCGAAAACTGTGAAGGCTTGGTATCGAAGATGTTTCGATAGCAAGCCGCCAAATATCCCTGCGTACCGTCCGGGGGACCCTGGTGTGTTTCGTTCGAGGTGTCAAGGTTTATGGACACATGTCACACTCCTCGGTCTCACTGGACACCAAATTTTTGTAGCAGCGCACCCAATCTAGCGTCATAGATATCTTAATTTCTGTAAACTGCTAACTCAATTCAATAAAAACACTTCACCTAATGCGTTGTCTGTGTGATTTTTCCTTTTTTTTAATGCTAAAATTATAGAGTAATTAATTATAAATACTAAAGATGATTTGATTTGAAGGAATATTATTAAATACTTGTTGTAATAACGACAATGAAAATAAAACAAAAAACTCTGAGTTGTGATTGTGATGTCTTTTAACACAATTACGCGCATTGAGTGACATTTTAAAAGTATCGCGTCAATGTGTTCTACTAACTAATTTTTCATTTCAGTTACTGGTACTTCGAAATCATATATTTTTCCGTTTTTTGGACTCCACAGCAACTTTTTTCTACACTGAATCGAAACACAGCGCGCCCTCTCAGGATCTCACACGGCTATTTTTTCTTCTTTTTCCTTTTTTTGGATGCGTTCTTGAAGAAACGCATGGCGCTACCGTTTTTGGAAGTCGCAAGTGAAGTGCGGAATTCTTTTAGGAGCGCACCCAATCTAGCGTCATAGATGTCTTAATTTCTGTAAACTGCTAACTCAATTCAATAAAAACACTTTACCTAATGCGTTGTCTGTGTGATTTTTTTCTTTTATTTTAATGCCAAAATTATAGAGGAATTAATTATAAATACTAATGATGATTTAATGTGCCGGAATATTATTAAATTCTTGTTGCAATAACGACAATAAAAATATAAAACAAAAAACACTGAGTTGTGAGTGTGATGTCTTTTAACACAATTACGCGCATCGAGTGACATTTTAAAAGTGTCCCGTTAATGTGTTCCACTTACTAATTTTTCATTTCAGGTACTGGTACTTCGAAATCATATATTTTTCCGTTTTTTGGACTCCACAGCAACTTGTTTCTACACTGAATCGAAACACGGTGCGCCCTCTCAGGATCTCACACGGCCATTTTTTCTTCTTTTTCCCTTTTTTTTGGATGCATTCTTGAAGAAACTCAGGGCGCTACTTTTTTGGAAGTCACAAGTGAAGTGCTGAATTCTTGAAGGAGCGCACCCGATCTAGCTACGTAGATATCTTAATTTCTGTAAACTGTTAACTCAATTCAATAAAAACACTTCACCTAATGCGTTGTCTGTGTGATTTTTTCTTTTATTTTAATGCTAAAATTATAGAGTAATTAATTATAAATACTAATGATGATTTGATTTGCAGAAATATTATTAAATACTTGTTGAAATGACGACAATAAAAAAAAATAAAACAAAAAAACACTGAGTTGTGAGTGTGATGTCTTTTAACACAATTACTCGCATTGAGTGACATTTTAAAAGAGTCGCGTCAATGTGTTCTACTAACTAGTTTTTCATTTCAGGTACTGGTACTTCGAAATCATATATTTTTCAGTTTTTTGGACTCCACCGCAACTTTTTTCTACATTGAATCGAAACACGGCGCGCCCTCTCAGGATCTCACACGGCTATTTTTTCTTCTTTTTCCTTTTCTTGGATGCGTTCTTGAAGAAACGCATGGCGCTACCTTTTTGGAAGTCGCAAGTGAAGTGCTGAGTGCAGCAAGAAATGTTTATATTAGGGTTATTGTAATTGAGTTGTAGGTAATTAAAAGTTTATGAAAAATAACGTTTAAGAAACAAGAGAGATATTCATCTGCTTGTTTTTTCTCCTTTAAACCAGCACTAACTAATCTAAATAAGTTTAATTTTGTTGTAACGGAGTTGCTTTTTGGCAATAAACAATAAAGTTTGAACAACACAATACCTCTTAAACAGTGTATTTTTTTTCCACTAAAGCGATAAGTAATTTAACAAGTTTTATTTCAGAAACCTTGGACGTCATCTTTAATTGCTCGAACATCAGTCGCCGCCTCAAAGACTTCTTTTTGGGCGCGCCCTCTCAAGACCGAGAACTTCAAACTGATTGTTTGACGTATGCTTTCAAGAAGTTCGTTTTAGAGGTACCATTGGCCGCGTTCCTGAAGAAACGAATGGCGGCACTAATTACGACTGAAAAACGTATGCTCTCAAGAAGCTTGTTTTAGAAGTACCATTGGCTGCGTTCCTGAAGAAACGCATGGCGGGACTGAAAATAGTATGCTTTCAAGAAGCTCGTTTTCGAAGTACCTTTGGCTGTGTTCCTGAAGAAACGCAGGGCGGCACTAATTACGACTGAGAAACGTATGCTCTTAAGAACTTCGCCTCGTTTTGGATGTACCTTTGGCAGCGCTCCTGGAGAAGCGCATGGCTGCACTAATTACGACTGAAAAACGACTCCAAGTTCTTAAGGTAACGCAGACATCAGTTTCTTTTTTCAGTCGAATAACTGTTAGATGATATTTTTGTATTTCTGATTTGGCTCGTGAAGTAAGCGTTTACATGCGTCGTTTAAGAGGTAAGGAAGAATGAAACGGACCACGAGACCACCTAATCTGATTTTGCTGATACATCCACTTATCCCCAGGTGACACTTAAACTTATTCATTCACGCTTTGGTGGGAATCAAACCCACGATATTTGTTTAATTACCGGTGCTACTAGCTAGCAAAGGGTGCAATTTTAATGTTGTAGGATCACAAAAGATGCACTGAATAGAGTGTTTGATGATAGCTGGCAGAAGTTAATTGGGTGTCAGCAGTCAATCCCAAGACCTATTAAAGGAAATGGAGCTTGGAATTTTATTCTAACTGCACGAGAAAGCCACTTTTGTTGATATTATTAACGGTCTTTAAGAAGCATTTTGTCTAGCTCAAAAAAGTCCAGCCGTGTTAAGGCAGCTCTGAGCCCCCATCAGCAGTGATCTGTAACCTGTAAGTACCAGAATATGGGAAAGTCTTCGCTTTCAGAGGTTATACATTCTTACCGAAAGAGTGCGTAGTTTCAGTTAAGGAAAGAGTTTTTAAAGTCAGTTTTGCTCCTGTTGCACCAAAATTCGTAACTTTATAGGTAGCTCAGGACCTCTGTTCCAGTGGAATTCCAAACCGTGAACATTGTTTCATAAGTAAGCAAATGGATATGAAATATTATTCAAACGCCCGGGCGTCGCAACCTCGTCCTCAGGGCGAAGGCGTCTGAAAGAAGCTGTAAAGTTTGAAGTTGATTCTCATCTGTCCTGGTGCAACGTTTTCTTTGATAATCTGTTTTAAGAACCTTTTCATTCAGGTCTGTGCAATTCTAGAAGCTGTCTCCAATACGTAGACAGTCGTTGCTTAGCATGAACCGGCCCAGTGACGTAGCGGTATGAACACGTGACCCTGCCTACAAGATCTAAGGTAAGTACCAGAAAGGTTAAAGCTGTTCACCCAAAATATTCTGGAACGGCCAAAAAAGCCTTTGATCATTATTTCAAGCCATGACTTTTAATTCCAATGGTCATCCTTTTGATCTCTACAAAGATGAATGTCGTGTTTTAATGGGAACATAGATACAAGAAGTCATGTCCGAAACAAAGGTTACGCTACCATCTGGACCAAAACTAGAGGGTGGAACTCAGCTTGGTCCCCAGGCATTTTCTCTTGCCCCGTTGTCCGCGCGAGGTCTGGGAAAAGGTGGGTTCTCGGCGATTCTCTGTCGGTGACGTCACAGCTCACGGTAGAGACCAGTTTAACGCGTAAGGACTAGGCTAGGTGGAACGATTACCAAAAATTAAAAGGGATTGATATCAGTATTCAGTTGTAATGACTAAGGGCAAACTACTTATTGCATTCTAAATCCATGTTATTCAGAAACCTTACATTTAGATCAGAAAATTCCTTACGACAGAGAGCAGAAGCAAATCCCGAAGTCTCTTCAATAGTGATTTGAACGAACCGGCCTGGCAGACCATAGGGTAAGTACAGAAAAAATGCGAACACTTTCAAAAAATACCAGAAAAGAAAATTGATAACAACAACAACGACAACAAAACATATGGTCTTTGCTTACGTTGTAGACCTACAGGGCCCTATCTAAAAGTTGCTAAGAAGGAGGCTCTTTTGGGATAAAAAACTGTAACCTTTATTTAAATCTTCGTAATGGCGAGCATACTTCATCCAAATGCAGTTTCCCTATAGTTTAAGGTTCCTCTTCGATCTACAATTGTACATGTGTTGCACATTAGCAAACATATTCTCCTTAACTTCTAATGCTAAAAGGTTGCTTGATTTATGATTCAAACCCACGCCAGTACTAAGAGGAGAGAAATATGTAATAAATTGTCAGTTGTCGAAAGCTAAATTTCTTGTTCTTGAGATGTATTTTATTTAGATTCTAAAAGACTCCAAATGTCGCACCGTGAGATGACCCTGCAGTCATGAAGTCCTAGCCAGCAGTGACTTAAAAAGGATATGAGCCGAACATGATTAACTCGACAGAGGCAAGTACATGAATACAAAAAATATTTAATGCCTACCTTTCGCCAAGTAATTTGCAAGCACTGATCTGAAAGGCTCGAATCGAAACTGTGCGCGGGAAATTCTAAAAATTTTGTATCGACAGACTAAGTGGACAATGTGTTAAAACTGCAAGAAACCGGGAGGAAAAAAGATTGTAGCTCGACCTTTATTCTATCAAAGCCTTCACTAAATTTGCTGCAATCTTGTCTCCTTTTTCTAGAGAGATCTAGAAAAGTTTGGTGGTGTATTGTCAAGAGTAGGACAGAAAAAATAACTGACAACCTAGAGTATTGATAATAATGCTTGGTTATGACGCTGACGATAAAGAAATGATAATGTCAGCGGCAAAGGACAACCGTGATGGTGATGATGATGACTCAATGACCTTTAGCAGGTGTAACGTGCATTGAAATTTAAACTTGAAATACGTTTGTCGCAGAACCTCTTGAGGCTCAGGCCAATCTTGTTCCCAGGTTCCTCTCGTGGGATGAGTATGAGGAGACCCATGGAACGAGTTTGGGCAAAGGGTTGCATTGCCCTTAAAACGATAGGGATGAGAGGGTGGAAAGAAATAGAGTAGATTGTCCAGCTCAAGACCTATATAACACAACAACAAAGGCAAAAGGGACTTGAGTTTTCCCGATAAATCGGATAGTCTTGGCATTCTTCTCGGAGGATTTTCAAAAGGCTAGTAGGGATAAAACTAAAAATAATAACATGCAAATGAAGCACATGATCAGAACTCATTTGAAGGACAAAAGAAAAGAAAATGACAAACAAGTGTAAATAAATGAAGAAAAATGGAACAAAAATGAACTTAAAATAAGAAATAAATAAAAGGAAAGAAAAATAAATAGACAATAAAATAACAATACTTAAAAATATATCTTATAATGATAAATTGAAAATACAGTGAAATAAATAATATGAGAATAAGAAACACAATAATAATGATTACGAAAATGATAATAACAAGAGAAAAGGAAATAATTGCAACATAAAAGTCTTGATCAGGAGCCCATCAAATTTGATGGGCTCCTGTCTTGATTGATTATTGAAAACGAAGCCGCAAGCCGACTTTACAGCAGTTACGTTTCAAAACTCCAGCAGGAAGCATTGTCTCATTTTAGTTGCCCCTTTTAGTCCCATTTTTTCTATAACCATCATTATAATCATTATTATTATTATTATTATTATTATTATTACTCTGAAGGTACTTTTTGTTACATTCTTTAGAATTATTCACCTTTTTCGTCCTAATTTTTTTGTGTACGAGTCATTATTTTTAAGCTTTATCCCTATAGATCTATATAATTTTGACTTTTAAACTATTGGATGAAATTTTTAGCAGAGCCGATTTCATAGTACACAAGGACGGCCTGACTATCCAAATTATCTGAAAACGCCAAGTCGCTTTTGCATTTTTGCTTTTTTCTTATAATGGTTAACGTTATTACACGCATTGATTCAATGAAAGAAGGAATGAGGAGACTGGACTTAGATAATAAGATTAGTTAAACGTATGGTCTTGACTTATTGAGAGATATAGGAACGTATTGAACGTCGACAAGCTGGGCAGCCTGACAAGTTTAGACTTAGTCGTCTGACGCCTGTTGCGTGGAGGATGATGATGATGATGATGATGATGATGATAATTCTGTCGCTGTTAACGATGACGATGATGTCGACAACGAAAACGACGACGACGATGATGATGCTGACGATGATGTCGGTAATAATGACGATGGTGATGATGATGACGATGTTGAGGACGATGATGATAATCAAGCAGAGCAGACTGATGCGTTTAGACTTAGGCGACTGATGGCTATTGCATGGAGGATGATGATGATGATGGCGATGATAATGACGACGATGATGTTGACGATGATGTCGACGACGAAGACGACGATGAAGCTGCTAATAATAATGATAATGACGACGACTACGACGATGATGATAATGATGATTTTGAAAATAATCATGGTAATGATAATGTTGATGAAGACGACGACGACGACGATGACGATGATGATGATAACGTTCTAAAAAAAACCCTGATGAAGAAACTCCGAAGCTCTGTAAATGGCCACGCCGACGTTTAATTGGTGAGTTTCAGAACAGTAATCTCTGTTCTTCTTAAATACCTGACTGTTCCACAGTCGTCTCTCTTCTCTCTCATAGGGAGCTTAAGCATCGAAGGCGACGACGGCAGCAAAACGTCACTTTTAAAATGAATTCGCGTGTTTTTACAGTTTTTCATGTTTATTCCAATTCGCTGAAAATGTCGAATGTAGGCGAATTTCTCTGGAGTTTATTACTTGGGGACTGCACTCAAGTTTAAAAAGAGAAAGTAAAAATTTGTCATCCCTTGTTTACGTCCTCCATTTAACTTGCGATCAGGCGTTTTCACGTCGTAGTTGTGCAGTGACGGCAACGAACTGTACAAAAAAGCGTGATGCACTTGCAGAGTTGTTTGCTCATCACACCTACCTCTGAGATCGAGAGAGACAAGAGGTGGCTGGGAACGAGTCAGCTTTGATAGGATAAACGCAAAGACCTAAAAACTGCAACGAGAGGGGTGGGGGAGGAGGCTAAGCTTTAAAAATGTGTCCCATTAAACTGGAAGTCTTGACTCGCCATAGTCGTTAGCTCTCCCTGCTTTACTTATCAAAGTTGTGAACTGCAAAGGAGGACGGAAGACGAGGTTCTGACTAGTATATGATTCCTTGCGAGTCAACACTCCAACAAATGAATTTGCGTTATTTAATAATGGAAGTAGGAATAGGATCGCACCTGCCTCTATGATAAAATTTAGGCTATGTATTCTCATACACGACAAAATTACTTTGGTGCAATACAAAAATTAACCTAGGAGATCCTTATTTAAAAGTTAAACAATAAATTGAATCTTCTTTTTTAGTCCCAGCAGAGTGCTAGTGGGTGTGTCAGTCAGTATATCATTTTGGAGGAGGAGTGCGGATGTACGCTACGCAACCTTGCTTTGTCCAGTACGAGAAACCAAGTGAAGATAAACTTGAAACTACGATATACCTTCTTTATAATGTTCAATTAAGGCCCATGTTTAAACCGACTAGATTTCACACCGCTCAAGCTTGCTGTCGCCGTCCAGCATCACTGAATAAGAAGGGTTCCACTTCAATCTATAGGGATTAAATTCCGACAATTTGTTCATCTTCTCAACTTTTTTGCTATATTTAACTTTCTAAACCGGCCATTTCGCTTCTAAACAGCAATGAGGTTGAACCTGGGCCTAAGTACTGAAGAGGTAGTACTTTTTTTCTTGGCTGATGAATCGACAACGGTTTAAGGCGGTCCATACTAAATGATCAAACTCTTTCAAAACCAAAATGGGGTTACCATACACTGAATAAAACTTCTTTAGCAGTACTTCATCATACTACCACCGTCTCGTTTTTTTTTTTTTAAATAAGATTTTACGAACTGAGGACAGTAGATATTTATGAATTATAGATTAAGGTTTGTTATTCTTAAGGCTGACGCTATTAAGAGCCAAAAGGTTGCAAAAAAAGGGTTGCAAAAAAGCCGCACTTTATTACTTTTCATTATCAGTTTTGTGCAAGTTGAACGTTGCCGAATATACAGAAAATGTGGAAGCCATTATGTAAAGAAAGAAAGCTTCTATTTTACAAATCAGGGACTTTTGGGGTGTAGTTGCAACGTCGAATTTATCAATTGCTGCGAAAATAAGAAGGTAACTTGGAACCTCTGAATTCTTCCTAATTAACGCCACAAACGCTGATTTATTTTATCATGTAACATAAGCAGCAATAACCTTCTAATGCATGAAGATTTTCAGAGGTTCCGAGGAAAATTTTGCCTGATCTTAATTTGTCTGCTAAAAAAAATCAAAAAGCTATAGCGAACTACCTGCTGAGTGAAAGGTAGGGAATTATAGCTTTCAATCCTTTACATACATTCAACGAATGATCTAATATCTGTTGGGAACGAAACACGCTTTGATTTCATTGCTCTCCAGAACACTTTAAGACAGCGACAGATTTCAAGTCGCGCTATACTAGAATCAGCCTCGCCGTATTTCCTGAGCCTAACTAAGAGATACATTTTTATTTAGCTTTTAATAATTTTTTTTCTTATTTATATACAGTAGCAGGCCTTAAAAACCCCAGCACTCGTTGGGAGGGGGGCGGGGGACATGGTCCCTGTGTTTTTCCAAAATTGGTTTTCGGGGTTTACTTGTCCGGCTGTGGTGTAATTGTATAAAAATTTTTAGGATACATTTATTTTAGCCGGCGAAAGTAGCCGTTTCTCCTCTGTTTTCACAGGCTACATTTATTTAAACATTTCCTATCAATAAAGTATGTGCTTGTTGAAAAAGTGCGTGTTGTTTCTCGGTTGTTCATATACCGTAGACTTCCACCGTTAAAGGCTCTTCCCATCCCACCCCCACTTATAAGTCCCCCAGTTATAGGCACATCTACCTGTAAACAAAAAATACCACCAGATATAACCCCCAACCCCTCCCTAGCTTGTATCGGTAATAAATTCGATTTTTTACGATGTTTTGAAGCGTAAAAAGTGTAAATACAAAGAACATTTTGATCGGCACTTTTTTGTTTGAGTAAACTATAAGTACATCAGCGAGAGGTTTGCTTTTGACCCTGGCTAAATCTGTTTATTAAAACTGAATCATTGGATAATGCAATTCTAGAGCTCTGATTGGCTTAGCAATCATGGTATATGAGCCATTATACCATGCTCTCCAAATACGGCAACTGTGCGCGTCTCTTCAAAATTAAAAGCAAACTGAAGATCGATTGTTTTTTCAAATAGAGTCGGGAAGAATTCTCGATATTTTGTGGGCGTTTTTAATAAAACAATTATTCCACTCTCGCTCGTTGGATATGAGATGATTATAGCCAACTCAGCGCTACGCGCCTTGTTACCATCACATATCCAACGCGCACTCGTGGAATAATTGTTAAATACATTATACTAAAAATTGTGGTACTTTTAAACCAATAAGATTACAAGTTGACTTTGTCTAAAGCAGGCCAATCGCATCGAACGGTTTTTGTTCTGGAGTAAAATAAATTTTAAATCTAACATCAAAGCATGGACTGAGGCAAAAATCGGCGCTGCAATCTACTAGACATTCGATGGAACTTTTGCGTAAAAGTCTTTGAAACGAAAAAAATGGCTTTATTTGGGTCAGCAACATTGGATATGATCTTGTTTTACATCTTCATGAATTCTTTGTTACCAGCATTTAGCAAAGAATATCTTGATGGCACGAAAAGTTTAAAGCGACATGCAGGAAATGGTTTGGCTTTTGCTAACTTTGCTGTTCACAAATTTCGCCACTTAAACATCACCCCCTTGGTCTCTGCTTCCGTGAAAAATATTAAAGACTGCGGTAGACTTTGTGTCGATCATTCATCGTGTTTTTCCGTCAATTTTGCGGCGTTCTTTCACGAGGAAGGACTAATTTTATGTGAGCTTCTACCAAGCGATAAATACAACAACTCAGACAAGTTTCTTGACAGCGTTGTGTTCCATCATTTAAGCATAAAGGTGAGCTTAAAACGTACAAAAATATAGAAACAAAAGACAAAAACAACAACTCATGACAAAGTTACGTAAATTGTATTCATTACAGATTCCGTATTAATTTAATATCCGCTGTGAGGTTCAGTATCTTATTTCATTATTTTTAAAAGTTGACGAAAAAAATGCAAGTTATATGTAGATTATCCTTTCAGTATAACTCGAAATGATTGTATAGCATAAGCTTGGAATACTTTCACGGGTTTATAACCAAACAATTCAACGACCTGCTTCTAGTTGGCTTATTTGCTCAATTGATAAGAGCGCTGCACCCGTATCACAGAGGTCAAGAGTTCGAATCCCAGTACAAGCTTGAACTTTTTTCAGGCTTTCTTTTCGCAACTGCAAAAGTTGCGTCTATAACTGCGATGATCCTCTTTCATGTAATTGATTTTTTTTATTATTATAGATAACTTTGGAGCTAGTTATTTAGAGGTAGTTATTATTCAATGTATTTTGGATTACGCAATCCAGCAAATTCAAATTACTCTTACTTAATAGTCAGTGAATGGTCACGCTCTCCGTAAAGGAATCTGATTCAAGCAGATTTAAGGGTAAATATGCCTGGAAAAATCTTTTTGCTATGTGTTACACATTTAGTTTGGTTTGATATATATTCAGAGCTAAGATATCCATGTTCTGGTAAATCAAAAGGAGGGGCCAATTTCCTTTTGAAGTTAAAACTTTTGCCCCTTTTTGTTGAAACTAATTAGGCGGTGTCCCAGTTAGAAATTTTTCGCATTATCAAAACATGACTGCTTCCAACTGACAAAGTCAATTTACTGCTTAGTTTCCAGTTAAATAATTCTATTCATGCCCGTGAGATGTTATTAATATTTCAAAACTGCTTTTGCAATCGGGAGTATATGTTTTCTTCATTTTGGGAAATCACATCTGTTAGGTCAAATTTAGTTCTCAGGTGCCGGTTGTTCAGAGGGTAAATAACACTATCCACAAGAGATAAATAACTATCCAAGGGGAAAGTATTAGGAAAACCGATCATGCTATCCAGTGGTTTTTCCGATGGATAGCGCTGGCCCTTGGTCTTAACATTCAAGAGGCAGAATAAATCCTTTTGTTTTCTCTACATAAATTGTTATCCGTTGCGAAAAACTGTAAGAAAAGATGGCGGCCGAGCCATTGATAACAGATCTCATCCCGAATTAGACAATTTGAAGACATGAGAACCTGCCAAAAGGCCTTTTCTTTAATTTTTGCCCAAGCGATTCTTTTTTTTAATTCTTTTTTTCTTTTTAACCACGGTTATGGTGATCCAGCAAATTTCTATCTTTCAAAAGATGTGCGGTGGGAAACTCTCGAGGAAAAAAGGAGGGACATTCAAAAAATAGTTAAAGACTTATTGGTATTTATTTATAATTTACTGTAAAACAGACTCCTTGCTCCAGTGACCCTTGCATGAACAGTGGGACTTGTGTTGCAAAGTACGAAGATGATGAATATCACTGCGCATGTGCTGAGGGATTCCTCGGAAAATATTGTGAAGAAAAAGGTATTTTAACTTCTGTTTCCAAATGTTGCTTGTAAGTCTGGCCTCAGACTTTCTTGTCAGCATCGAAAATCACAATAGCGAAGGAAAGGAGAGGAAAATAAATAAAGGAGGGAGGAGAACAGAAAAGGCAATAGGCCACTTCCTTAAAAGCTCCCGTGAAGGTACTCAACAACGTTGTCCCTTGTTTCCCATCCGCCAAACTGTCATTTTCCTCTCAGTTGCTCTCACCAGACATTTCACTTTTCTTAGACGAAATTTCTCTGTTTCTTGAAATATCTGTTCATAAGTCTAAGTCTCTTCAATTTTTAAGGAAAAAAATCAGGATGGCACGAGTAGGATATCGGCTCTGCTGTGCATCACTTTGACCCCTATACCTCCGAGGATTTGCCGACAATGGATGGTTTGATTTGAATATATATACCAACAACCCTAACCCTAACCTAACCTAACCCTAACCCTTACTTTGTGTAAGAATCATTAATCTGTCAACGTCAGTTTGGCGGATGGAAATAAGAGTTGACGTTACGGCGAGGCTCTTCCCCGAGTTTCCAGCCCCTTACCCCTTTATATACCATCTTTGACAGAAAAGGTACCCCTTTTGCATACCTTTCAATGTCAAATGGTACCCCTTTCACATACCTAGTTTTTTTTTAGCTCTTTCAACCGCTATAAATGCGCTGTTTTTAAAATGTGAATAAATCACAAAACCAGAAAGTTTTCTCGACTTTTTCACAGTCATAAAATACATGTGGTAATCCTTCTGGGCCTTTTTACAGACAGATTTGACAGATTTCCCTTCCCTTTCATATAATTCAGGGCTAGTGAAATCCCTCACCCTTTAATATACCTGAAGCCTGAAAAAGGTACCGAGTACTCCTCCGTTAAAATAACTATGACTGACATATCATCATATTATCATAACCTCAAAGCGGGTCCCGTTGGTATGTTGGAGGTGGGGGGGAAACCCTGTGATGGAATTGCATCCAGGTTGCGGAGTTGAATTTCGGTCACGTGTGGACCAGAGGGCCAGACTGCCTCTCTACCGTTATATCTTACCCACAAATACTCTACGAGTGTGAAATTATGCAATCAGCAGGCTGTAAGGTTGTGAAAGTCCCTACACTGACCACAATTAAAAGTAAAGCGAGGGCGGGATGAAGGAGAAGTAAGATAGATATTCAAGTCATTGGAGTATGAAACCTTATAGGGACCTTGAGATACAACGGTGGCGAGTCAGCGACGGCAACGAGAACATCAAAACAGCAATAGGGTTAATTAGCAAAACAACCACGTTGCACGTGTAGCACACTTTTTGTGTACATTTCTTTATCCTGCCGTCACCTGCACGACCTAAGACGTGAAAGTTTTATGGAGGATGGAAACAAGCAACAACAAAATTTTCTTTCTCTTATTCTCTCTTGACTCAAGAAGAGTTCGCCTACATTTGACAAAAAAAGTTAATAGCTATCGCCGTTCTGGGAACTTAAGGTCCCTAAAACCCTATATCAAAACACTCTCGAGGAGGAAAATTTTTGAAACCTTTTCTCATTCTGATTTTCCATATAAACTTGAAGTCACGTGAAAATGTTTAAAATTCAGTCAGGTTTGACTGCCAGGATTGGAAGAAGCAAGGTAATTTTTTCGAAGACGGTATGTATTGGTTAGACCCTGATGGAGGAAGCCATTCAAACGCGTTCCTAGCTTAGGGACCGGTCATTATTTATCACCTGGGGGGGGGGTCGGAGTATTTTTGTTGTCACATCGGAGCATTTACCTGATCCCCCCGTAGAGTATCTAGTTTTTTAAAGATCCCCCCTTATTGGTAGTGGAAAGTTTCATGATCCCCCCCCCCCTTTCTCCCAGCCACCGCCAAATAACTTTTTGAATATGCAAGTGATATCTTTAATAGTGGTACTTACGTCTCATGGACCTTGAACAACAACGGTAGATATTTGCTCGTCAGATACGAACTGAATTGTCGCGGAAGTGCCAATCTCAGGCTGTTCATCCAAATCCACGAAAACATAGTCATCGTCGCTCTCTGCCCCTTCACTTTCGGATTCTTCATCCTCGGATTCCACGTCATCTTCATCACTCGACAGTTCTTCTGTTATCACAGTCTCTTTATTCTGTCGGTAATAGTGACATCGAATGGCCTTAACTTTGTCAAGTTTCCGACCCACAGTCGTCAAACCATGCTTGTTGAGATACAGGTCTAGTTCTCTTACCCGCAACTTTTCAACTTTGCCACCCTCGATGAGGTTATCCCATTGAAAGTCCTTGTACGTTCGTTCGGCCTCTTGCCTTCTTCGCTCCTCAGCTGCTCTTGTTCTCATGTCCTTTCGGATCTCAATATCCTTCAAATGATTAACATATGCAATGACGTGCTTCTCTTCCACATTATATTTTGAGCAGAAGCTCTTCATGGTATCCTGATCTTTTCTGATACTGTCAGAATGTTCCTCGTACAGATATTTAATACATTTTCTTGGAAGGTAATCATCTGGTGTCCTGCCCGTCGATTCCGTCTGATAGATATCCATGAAATGTCCAGGATTGTTTGAGTCTGGTACAGGTTGCGGAATTCTTTCCGTTTCTGGACCGACCCATCTATTGTTAGAACACCAGGAACAGAGATTGGAACTTTCTTCTCTTGACTCTTTACAGGCATCACGACAGAATTCCATAAAAAGTTCTCCACGAATATAGTGGTCTTCCATAAACGATTCGATCTTTCGGAAGTATGCTGCACCGGGCGCTTGCTCTTTGTTTCGTTCTGATGCACCCCGATAGTTGTCGAGGTAAACAGAATTGAAAAAGAATAATTCATCAGGGGACTCGCTTACTTTGCTCTTGATGTAATCTTTAAGGACAGGGGCATCATCAATTCTCTCGGCTACCTGACTACAGACATACCAGGCATTTTTCTCCATCCGTTTCTTTTCGTACTCTTCGTATGACTGGAGAGACAGTTGTTTGATTTCCTCTTCTGAAAGATCCTCAAACCTCCTATATTTTTCCCACTCTAGAGTTGCGCCATCCACAAGAGCATCAGAAATTGCCGAGTTTGTCCTTTCGGCTTCACCTTGCCCGCTGTCGCCCCTCGAACGATGACATCGCACTCTATAATCGGAATTGTGAACCCTTGCTAACTCGGCGTCTCGAAATCTAACTTCGTAGTTGGAAACTCCTACGCCCGGACCAGCATCTGTAAGGTCAGCCCATCGTGGCTTTACAGGTGGAAGGCAGAGATCTCCGAGAACTTCTAGACCATGTTTACATGAACTGGTTACCCTTAAAATCCTGTCCTTTCTCGCATCTTTTTCCATTGAATCGACTTCCTCTTTAAACAGATCATCAATGGCATCTAAAATGCGTTTCGTGACTGGTATTATCTGACTAGCAAACAGAGCCCTATTGTGCTCTGACATTTCTGTGTCTTCGCAAAACTGCAACAAATTGTCAATCCTTAATTTCAAGTGCTCTGCTCTCTCTTTTTCGTAAGTGAAGAATTTACAGTTACTTCCTGTTTCTCCGGATATTTTGTCTAGGTCATCTGACTCTGTCATATCATAATAAAGAAAGAGGTCATCGTGTAGTCGCGCGCAGCATTTACGAAATCCCAGTGAGTACTGTGGACTGCCAGGTGTCGGTTCGTCAACCTCAAAAGCTGATGGATCCTCATGTCGCAAACGAACTGTTTCGCTGGCCCATACAGTGCCTGACGATCCCACTATTGCTTTGGGCCGGACAAATACATAGTGGCGATCGTCCTCAGTTATCAGCTTCTCTTCAGTTTCATTCATTACACTTGACTTCGTAAAAACACGGTGAGAACCCGGGGTCACATATACCATTTTCTCAGGCCAGTCGTACTTTGGCAACTTCCTTGCTTTAGTGTGATCTGATAATGTTAAGATCCTAAGATTTCTGGTTTTGTCAAAACCTTCAGATGTACCTGGTCTAAGGTAAGCCTTGTCATCGGTGCTTCTCACCATTATCGTCCAGATTGCTAAGCTTTTCTGTCATATCTTCCATTCTTGCTCAATTACAATGTCTGAAGTCCAACTGTCGGGAAATCTTCTCAGCGCGCTTATTAAATAATGCTTTGTTGTTGTGACGTACTATTAACTAACATCGTTGTGACATATTAACTTTAACTTTATTTTTTACATATTAACATATAAAACCTACCCTTAGCCGAAACGTGGGCACAGAACTCGTTTAATTGCGCTGATTTGCTTTCATTATTTTTTCAATGGATAAAGAAATTGACTATCTTTTAACAAAAGCTGACTTGAGCAATTACACAGACAATTTTAAACAAATTGGTGTTGCAAAGGTCGAGCATTTCCTGGACGTTGATGACGAAACTCTTGAGCGAGACATTGGACTAACGAAGATACAAACTCGCCGTCTGAGGCGTTTCTTCGCTCAGATACAAGGCGAATCAAAGCAAAGAGGAACAAGCAGTGAAGGTATTGAGTTATCGTTTCTTAGATGATTATTTTGAAGGCCTCTATAAAATAATTGGCTTGTGCTTCAAACCAGCCATGAACAAAAAACGTAAGGCAACATGGTGCATAATTTGTAACGCAATCCTTAACAAACATTTATAATGTGATCGGTAGGTGTTACGTCCGCCAGTGCTCCCAAGAAGCGCAAGCAGGCGATTTTGTCATTTGGAAGCTCCGGGCAGCTACAAGTCCTGAGGAACGACTCAGCACCAGAAAAGAAGCCGTGGGAAAAATATCTCCTTCCCAACCCACACACAGAAAGGCTGAAATTCTACAATAGTGTTGTACCGCAGATTTATGAATCTTCATTCGTGAGTAAACAAGCCGGTTTCAAACAGTATCTCCTCGAGCAACAGCAAATGCGTTGGCAGTTAAACACAAAGATAAAAGCCCTTTCCGATAAAGAAAACAACTTGCTTAGAAACGAGAATTGGGGAGTGTGCCAAAACATCACGAAGTTCATGTCAGGCGTGGATGGATGTAAGGGCAGTGGTGATGTCGCGAAGTGTGAGTCCTCCTTGACCACTGTCAATGAGGCCTTTAATTCAGCATCCGATTTGCTCTCATTTATCGACAACAGACGAAAGAACCTTTATACAGAAGAGCATACCTTAAGGCCGTTTGCAAGTGATGAGCTCAAATATTTCCAGGAAGCTCAAGAGCGAGTGAAGGCCTTACACCAAGAGCTGCAGAAAGCCTCCAATGCGCTCACGACCACCCTCATGAGCTTGAAGAGAAAGTTCCCATCTCCCATGGGGAACAACGGCCTATCCCGAAGAAAAAAAGAAAACAAGAGAAAAGTGAAAAAAATCAAGGAGAAAAGGTTACGTCAGCGAGCAGCAATTCTCCTAGAAAAACTTACCTCAAAAGAGGTAGCTAAAGAGGTTTTCGATTCACTCGAAAAGAATACTTACAAATGTGTCTCAAGTATTAATGCAGGATTCACTGCGAGATTTGTCAAGCGTCTCCACCTGGATCCTCTGCTATGGCTTTTGGAAAGAGGCGTGTTTGAAACAGAGCTGGCACGCAATTTGAAAGTGGTAGTGGCCAGAATGAACGAAGAGAATAGCAGTAATGGTGCTGAAAGAGGGTCAAGTTCGGGCGAGGATTCCGATGAATCTGACGTGGAGACTGTGCAAGAGCCAGTGGAGAGGGCTGCCGAAGATTCTGACACGGAAGCGGAACAAGATACAGCCTCACCAAAATAAACACTTTTTTATTTGTTGTTTTCATTCGGCCGCGTATTAAAATAATGAACGTTTATGATTTTAGATTACGATTCTCTATAAAACAAACTGAAACGTCATGAAACAATTTTGAGCAATTGTAAGTATTCCATTCTCAAAATCTTGATTACCTTTCTAATTTCAATAGATCGTGCCTGATTAACAACGTGTATGTTAGACTACGATAGTGATACTTTTTTTACAAAATGGAGGGTCTGTAAAAGGGTTTGGGTTTTGTGTCTGGGCTAGAATAAAGTTTATATAATACAAAATACAACTGAACGTGGTCTTGAATATATGGTTGGGGGTTTAGAATCCTAGCGGCAAATTCTACCAAAGTATTTACAAATGCACTCACCCGTGGTCCCGGCGCGACCTAAAATTCCTTTTTTTTTTCGTCTGATCCCCCCCATTATGCTTGTCAATTACGGCTGATCCCCCCTAAAGGTCTTCAAAAAACCATGTGACCCCCCCCTAAATACTCCGACCCCCCCAGGCGATAAATAATGACCGGTCCCTTACTGTGACATGACGTCATACAATGGAGGATGGACCATGTGTTACACAACTGATGAATTCACCAAACCCAAGACTGAAGTCACCTACAATCCTGAGCTTCCTTATGGAACGGATGGGTACAGAACGAACTGCAACCAAATTAAAGTAAGTGGATTTAGTGAATCTATACAGAATACATTCTCAAGTTGGTGAAATAAGAAGGTTTTTTATTGTTAGAGTAATGACACATTGGGCGTTACATTGTTGATGCTGCACCTCTAAACAATATTGTAACTTTACATATCAGTTAAACAAACTGGGAAAGAACTCTTCACTCTTTACTCACCTAATTATATATCAAGTTTTTGAACAAATTGTATTCTTATCTTCTCAGTTTTTGTACTTACTTATTCAATTAATTGCCCTGGGCGCTTATGAATTTTTGGACCTTGAGAGTGGGCGCTTACTCAAGGTGGGTGGTTATTTGAGGCTGGGCGCTTATTAAATTCTCACCATTTTCAGCAAGTGCAGCATGCATTTTTTGCAACAAAACAATAAATGCTCATAACAAAACGCGAAGATGTAACAATGCAAGGTTTCTGTAAAATACTTTGAAGAAAACGGATCCGTCTTCGTGGAAGTCTCTTATTAGCACTTATTATTTAATTTTTTGTGCGTGTCGGAGGGGGAAGGGGGTAGGGTGGGGGTAGGGGTGGGTACTTATTGAGTTTGAGTTGGAAGGGGCTGTGAAGTGAGGCTGGGCCCTTATTTAGCAATTAATGAATGAGGCTGAGTAGGATATGAAGAGTTAAGCAGATCGAGGAGGGTGTTATCCAACGAGGCTGAAGGCCGAGATGGATGACTCCTCCGAGATCTGCTTAATTCTTCATATGCTACGAGAGCCGAATTCGTTAATTGCTTTATTATTCATTTAAAATAATTCCTAGATTAAAAGCACAGCTAAAACATGCTTACCTTCATCGATGTTAAGTTTATCTTCGATAGTGTACGTTTAGGTTTGTCCAGCTCCACAAATATTCTCCAAATAGCTGATGTCGCCCTCCGAATTGTCTTCTTGCTGTTTTTGCTATGTTTTTAGCCATTATTTCGCCTAGTTCCAGCTGTAGTTTTTACTCTTGAAACGAGTGAAGTGTCCGCCATTTTAGTTTTCACAAAGAAAACAACTCAACCTCAGCTCCCCAGGTCTTCTCGGTTAACGGTGCATTAACCTGTAGAGGGCTGCATTTTTGACGTCATTTCCTCGTTAAACACAACTGGTAACTGGTTATGGTGAATTATGCGAGTGCTTCTAGCCAATTAGAATTGGGGACATATTTTGAATGAATAATAATAACTTTTTCTGCCTTTAGGATGGGGGCTTATTCGAGGTGGGCGCTAATTCGAGGTTGGGCGCTTATTCGAATAAATACGGTACTTTGTTTTAGGTTATTAGAGTATTCTATTGATTGTATTGTATCGTTGTTTAGTCCATCTAATTCTTGGTTTGCAAATACGTAACAAGGCGGCTATGTTGGGGGTCAATACAATTGAATTTTTTCTCGAAGAATTTACAGTACATGAAAATAGAGTTTAGTTCCCAGAGGAGAGAAATGCTTTGTTCTTGACCATTGACATGGCCGCCGTGATCTCACGTCTAAACCAGCAATAGATGAACCTTGTATTGTAAAGATGTCCTTCCTCCCCCGCCGCAATTAGTTTATAAGCTATTCGTCGGTGGGAAAATAATGTTATTAGTTATATGTTGAACCTCAATAAAAATTTGTTGTTGTTGTTTGTTGTTGTGGTGGTGGAACTGTCAAAACAATCTGTATTTGTGGCCGATTTCCCGAAATCATTGTGCTAAAGAAACCGTGCTGCACCTGTCAGGAGCCCATTACTGATCTATTACTAAATACTCCTACACTTAGGCTCAATCGCGGTACCGTTTTTTTTTTTCTTTTAAAATCACAATTGATTCAAATGACCGGAAATCAGCCAGGAGTAAAGTTTGTTATTCATTGTTGTGACAGTTGTACCATAACCGGCACAAGTAGCCTGTTCCAAGCGTTCAGATCGTGGGAACGGGGCAGACGGCGCAAAGAGATGTGTTGGCAGAAAAAAAAAACTGCGAGGTGGTGTAGACGCAGCCTTCTCTCCTCGTTCCTCCCCGCTAAGGACTTTTCGCCAGGACTGAGACAGCTGTTTTATGTGGCTAGATATCATTTAGGTAAAGTTAAACTCGAGCGAGTTGGCCAGCGGTCTTCTCTCACTTCAGTATGTGACCTACGGGGCGGCCCGCGGTGAATTGCAGGGCTCATTGTGTGCCCTTTTGCTAGTGTTGTTTTGCATTGTAGCTTGCTGATCGTAGCGGATCAATTTTTGCCTTCTTGCGAATCATTGCGGATTCTTGCTCCCTCTCCTCCTTCTCTGCCTGGTGGTTTGGTAAATCATCAGTTTTCTCAGGTAAGTATTCTCTTAGGTAAGTATCTCCACTGAATTTATTCAGTGTGACGGTGCCGGTTGGTGGCCGCTCTTGGGGTGGTTCCCGCCTCCAGGGTTGCATTGGATACCTCCTCTCTGCTTATTTCATTTGGCCCCCCACTAACCTTCAAGGCACTTGCTCCCAAGCTCATTATTAGCGATGAGTTTAACGCAGGCTTGAGTTGCACCACTGCTCGCGCGCGTAAAGAGTTCTTTCTCAGTTTGTTTAATTGATATTTAATCTTACAATTTTGTTTAAGAGCAGCATGCAAAGCATTCCATTTTGTGGTGAACCTTCAAAAATTTAGATTGTTATCTTGAAGTTAGAATATCCCTATCTCCCGGGAGGGATACTCCTGGAAATTCTTGGCTTGGGTGTGCCGCCCGGTTCTTAAAATCCTGACCCTATTTCAGACCAAAAAATGTCTTTTTCAGTCCTGGCCTCTAAAATCCATACCCGTTTTCAGACCTGGAGGTGGTCACAAAACGCAACACAACATTTTTAGATAAAACAGAAATTATGTCGTCACTGCTGAGATTAAAACAGCAACAAAAAGATTTCTTAAAATCCATTTCGAATTCGTATATTACACTTTCTTTCTTATTCATGTGGAATTGAAACGACGAACACATTGATACACAACCGTAGTTCCTTCGTAAAGTTATTTGAGTTAGTTCATTGAAATATTTTTGTTTTCTAACTTGCATACTAGAGAGAGATCTTTACGTTTCAACTGAAACTGCATGCGTTTTGCCTTTCTGCCGGACAAAATCGAAGTAAGCGCGTCGATTGAGTTAGATTGGTTCGATGCAGTTCGGTAATCCGGAGAACTCACCGAAAAGTTTCAGTTAGATTATGTTCGATCACCAACTTAATCGAACAAAGATCCGACTGAGAGTGCCCAAAAGAGAACCAAAACAACCATTTTTGAATAAACTTAACATTCCTTATCACTCATTCAAAATATTTTCCCGATTCTGATTGGCTAAAAGCACACGCATAATTCACCATAACCAGCTACTGATGACCAAATTTGGAAGAATTTTGCGATTAATCAACCGATGACGTCAAAAGTGCAGCTTCCTTGCGGGTTAATGCACCGTTAACCGAGAAGACCTGGGGACGAGGTTGAGTTGTTTTGGTTATGAAAACAAAAATGTTGGACATTTCACTCGTTTCAAGAGTAAGAACTAGGCTAAAAAATAGCCAAAAACATGGCAAGAGCAAGAAGACAACTCGAACGGCGACATCTGCTATTTGGAGAATATTTGCGGAGCTGTACAACCCTAAACGTGCACTATGAGTCTGTCGAAGATGAACTTAACATCGATGGTGGTGCGCATGTTTTAGCTATGTTTTTAAACAAGGAATTGTTTTGAATGAATAATAAAACAATTATTGAATTGGGCGTTTGTATCATATGAAGAATTATGGAGATCTCGAAAGGGTGTTATCCGCCTCGGCCTACGGCCTCGATGGATGCACCCACCTCGATCTCCATAATTCTTCATAAGATACTCAGCCTCATTCATTAATTGTTAATTAATCATTTCTGTTTTTTTCCCCAAGTTTACTGAAATTATCTTTATTGATCACCAAACTGGGAATAAGTCCTACTTCACAAAAGCAGGCGTTGGAAAGATAAAGGCCGATGGTAACTATGGCAACAAAGCTGATACCTATGGATTATGGCACGGCTTCGGATCAATGAATGATGATTACGAGTATCAACTGTTGATTTGTGATGATGAATTTTACTCTGGTTTCCTCGTGTCTGGTCACCGCAAAATAATAGTATCTGAACCAGGTTGTTACAAGGAATGCAGTGATTGGTGTGGTGATTTCAATTCGCCGTACTTTCGCACAGCCGCTAATGGTTCAGGTGGTAATGGCGTCGCGTTCAACACCAACGGACACCAGTCATTAGCCAATCGACTGATCAGTGTTGGGCTGCGATAAGACGTCTCTGAGGATACTAATGATACCACACAACCCCCAGAACAGACTTTTGATGAAAAAAGCCCCCAAGGGGTGAGGGGGCGGGGAATGGACGGGCTTGAAATTGGTGAGCCAAAAGACAGCATCTTTATGATACAGCATTTCTGCATCCATATGAAGCGTTTTGCATCGTTTTAGTTTGCAATGTCTGATTAGGTAGTAGCTTGTAAATAATTTATGCTTCGCTTTGATATATAATCAGAGACATTCTCGTGATTGAAGAATAATTGCAACTGATTTATTCACTTTTTTAGCTTAAGAAGACTGAGAAAGTGTAGTTGAGTCTGATATTTGAGGGAAATCTTCAAAGAAAGCAACTTTATTTAATTACTTTTGCACAAATACAGAATCATATAATTATATATCGTAGAAGCAGTTCAACGTCAAAATTCGTAATCTATATATCTGTTAAAAGCAAGATTTCCTGACCAAATGAATGTAAAATGACATTATATGTTGGACGCCTTCTGTCTCCTAATTAGCATTCTTTCTACCCATTTACCTATAACAAAGTTCAATAATCTCTGAACAAATGAAAGCTAGTTTACATAAACGAAGTTTTTCAACATAACATTGACTGATCAGTCTGAAGTCCATGTTTCCATACTATCTTCAAAATAATTTCTTGCTCAGAGAGAATTCTTTATATTTTTCTGAGTATTTTTGGACATGAAGCAGGCATGTCGAATAAAAGTTTTTGTTAAAAATGTTCCATATAGGGGATTAAAACGTGGCTAAACTAAACCACATTTAAACATGCTAGGCGGCGGTGGAGTCCACAGAGACTTGTATATAGTCTCTTTGATCATGTCATGTAGTATTCACACGGCCGAAGACTGAGCCCACTGTTGTGATTGGTTGCTTTTAACGGACATGGAATCTGGTGTGGTGGGCACTTCCACTGATGAACGAGCCAGGATCTCTCGTTCCAGTTCTTCGCACTTTTGACGCAGCTGAAAAGTAACCAATTTGTGAAGAAGAGTTAAGCTTGAAACAAAGACAACGTGGACGGGGATGGAAATGGTTTTCACGGCTACAGAAAATCCATACCTTATTGAATGGTAACCACCCCCCACCCCCTTCTGTCTCACTGTAAAAAGGTGATCTTCAGTTGTGAAAGGACTCATTTGCAAAAACAACGATTAGAAGGAAATGAAAGTATGTTTTCTCAGAGACTGCACTCTATTTATAATTATTACAAAAAAAGAAAAAAATGTCTAAACTGTTGATGAAAAGAGCCGACGAAATATACATTTGCCAATTGCAGAAAAAGACATGAAATTTCTTCCAGTACTGGGGCATTCTTTGGGTACCTGTTCGCAAAGAAAGTGCAATTCTCGACTTCTCTGTTCCTCTGATTCCTGCAAAACCAAACAAAAACCAACAACTGCTTTCAAGATCGAACTTCTCAACAGATTCACATGCATGCACTACAGGCAGAGGTATCACATACCTGAGGTTGCATTGTAGGATTCCAGCGAATATAATAACGAGTCCACAGATCAAGTCTTCTCATACTTGCTACTGGAAATAACACCTGGTGACAACAAAAACAGATGAAAGTTTACAACGTCGATAAAGCATTCTTTCTCTCTTTAAAACTATTAATCATAATTTTCTCAGCTCAAACAAGTGCCTTACCGTTCAGACCTTTTTCATCCTATTTCGTACTTTCTTAGCTCCCCTATTGAAAATATCTCCTTGTCCCGTTCAGCCAAAACGAACGTCTATCGGGCTTTGACGTTCCAAATAGTTTTGAAGGAACTATTTTCATGCCTTACAAAAGATTGTGAACACATTCTCTCAAGGTAAATTAGCTCCTCGGGCAAACTGAAGGTTCTTTTGGGATCTTGGTATGAGGCCATTGTAAACAATGGACCTAACGTTTGGCGGACGTATTGTGTATTACAGCTGAAAACAACAGTCACGGATCCATCCACGATGAAATTGACCTTAAGCAACAACGACAGCGACGGTTACGAAAACGTCACTCAAAAAGTGAATTCGCACTACTTCAAAATTTATCGCGCTTATTCCAACTCGTTCAGTTTATCAAATATCGGCAAATTTTCTGGAGTTGAATTCTAAAAGAGTGTATCGAAGTTCAGAAAAAAAAAGAAAGTCGTTGCCGTTTGTTCACGTCCTCGACAAAACGTGAAATTAGGCACTTTCACATTGTAGTCGTGCAGCGACGGCAAAGAAATGTACAAAAAAGCGTGATGCACGTGCAAAGTTGTTGTTTTGCCAATCCAAACCTATTGCGTTTTTGCCGTCCTCCTTGCCGTCGCCGTCGTCGTTGCTTAACCGCCCTATCGTTAAAGGACTGGATACGAGAATAGACTGGGTGGGGAGAGGTGTATTATAGGATGGGGTAAGGGGAAAAAATATCCGCCCCTGCAAAAAGCTTCGGTCGACAGACTGAACATCAGTGCTTGGCACTGAGATTTCTAGAATCTTTTGGATATCCATTTTAAATTCGTGACGCTGGTTTTATATTCAAAGGAATCAAGACATTCTGAAGCAGAAAATGGCTTTTTTTTTAAACTTCGCCCTCGTGTCACATCGCGCACTCAATATTCTTGTTTCCAATTTTCTCACAATCTAAAAACAAATAAACAGCAAAGAACTACGAGTCTAGAGACAATATTATTGATGACCAAGACTTTTTGGTATACGATTTCAGGGTCCTAAACTTTTCAATTCACTAAATAACAACATACAAAATGCTTCTACCATCCCTTTGAAAACATTTTTCCTTAGCTGATTCACTAACCTCCCACGCAGGCAGTTTTAGGGGAGCTCGACCTCCCCTAAAAACGCCTGCGTGAGAGGCTACAAGTGATTCACCAGGTACAAATAATATTTGTTTCTTGCTGTTTTTTTCTGTCCCTTTTGTATGTTTTGTTTTGCTTGCATTTTATCCTAATTATATTTCAGTATTATTTCGCCGCCTATTTATTTATTATATTTATAGTCTTAGGTTAGGGAAGGGGGGGGGGGAGGGGGGGAGCTCATCTAATATGTCCCAAGTTTTCAATTTGAGTTTCCTCGCCAGAAAAACACTTCTAAATCTCTTTAATCTTTAACTGTCATTTTTGTGGTATATTGAATGTCTATATATATTTTTTTCTGGCAAATAAATAAACTGAAACTGAAAGACAAAAAACGGGCCCTCAAAAACCAACAAAGTTCATCGGCAAATGACTTCTGGTTCACGCAGGAAAGCCATAATCTTTCCGGTTTTGACAGAAAACTTTTGCAGGTTGAAAAAGTAAACGTCAGCCAACTCAGGATACGTACATGTTGGTGAAGGTGTGGAGCGTATAGAGGGTTACTGAACTCCATCGTCTGCAAAAATTAAATGAAAAATTATACACCGGTGAAAAAGATAATTCAATTATTCAATGAAAATAACAAAAACAAATCATAGAACACGACAAAACAAATCCATTGTTGCGTTGATTGGGAAGCCTGAACTGGAAGCCTGGGACTTATGCAAGGTCCAGGCTGCCCCTAGATCAGTTTAAGTAGACATAACATTACAATACAATACAATACAATATTCTTTATTTAACGAAGGTGACGTAATAACCCAATGAGTTATCTAACTTAAGGCCTTCACAACAATACAAAATACACATATAAAAACAATGCCTAATCAGTAATATACGACTACAACAAGCGAAAAAATAGAACTAGACAAATGCATGGTTTAACAAGATATAAGATGATATAAACTAATTACTTTCTAATACAGTTACAATAAAGGGAAAAACGACAATCATAACACATTAATTCTTCAAGATGAGAAACGTTACTAGCAAACTTAAGGAAAAGATGACGCGATTTTACAAAATAAACTACTGTATAAACTAGGATACAGAAAAAAGAAGAATAATACAACTTAATTACATACTACTTACGAAAATAGGATGACATATTTAGGGCGGCTAGTTACGGCGACTCAAGGCCCTAGAGTAGGCCTAAGAATGGTGGCAATGAGATTTACCTTGGGACAGTCGGAAGCAGGGAGAGCGTTTTCTTTTTGTAACCGTTGTGTAGGAACTAGGTAAGCACTTGATTTGGCTATGCACTGAATCCGCTTGTAACTGGATTTATGTTTTTATAAAAAACCGCGCCATTTCCTCAACCAATGGAGAGGGGAAGTCGTTACGTCACGTTGCCATGGTAGCAAAATTATTGGATGACAGCAAACCGATAAAGCCTCTTAAAAGTGTATTCGCACTATTTCAAACTTCACCGATCTTGTTCAATTTCATTTAGTTTGGCAAATCATGGCGAAATTTTCTTGGGGACCGTGTCTGTCGTTATGTAAATTTAGAAAAAGAAAGCGGCAATTTTTGTGTTGTGTTCATCTACTCCATAAAGCGGGCTCGTGAAATTAGGAAGTTTCATGTCGTAGTGTTGCAACAACGGCAAAAGAAAATGTACAAAATGGCGTGATGCACGTGCGAAATTGTTGTTTGTTAATATAGACATATTATTTTTTTGCCGTTCTCCTTGCCGTCGCAGTCGTCGTTGGGTTTGTTGTCATCCAGAAATAGTGCCACCATGGTAACGTGACGTCACACTTCTCCCCTCTATTAGAAGTGTATTTGAAACCAACAGTGACTTCCCTGCGTGCTTTCCCGCGCTTAGGCGGCGCCGGCTCCATGAAATTGGCGTCGAGTTTTGATTGGTTGCCTGGAATATTTGCTCTGCTGTGATTGGCCAGAGTAAGTGAAGTTTGTTTCAATTTTACGGCACCTGATTAAGAAGTGCTCCTATTATGAAAGCCTTATAGACTGGTCTTACTGCAAACAAGGTAATTAAAAAGGAAAACCAAAACAAACATCAAGAAGGGAACATACTCGAGTGTTGATGTAGGACCATAGAGAAACAGTCTTCACTCTTACATCCTGAAAATTTACAAAGAAGAGGAAAGAAAAAAAATGTCACTAAAAAAGTTACATGATATCACCTAGTTAACCACAAAACAGATAGCAAGCAATTACCGTAATTAAGGGTATGTTGACTCTACACCGGATAAGTTGTCCGGTATAGCATGAACACCTATCCGATATGTGATTCTCCACCCCGCCGCGGCACGGTTCAGCTTTGCTCCGTTGCAGAAATCGCGCCGAAATCATCTTCCTTGGGTGTTGACAGAAGCTGAGGGTTCGTACCCTTTTTTGGAATAAAAAATTCAAGGACTTTTCAAGGACTTTCAAGGACACCTTTCCCATTTTTCAAGGATTCCTCAGTGCAAAAGAGAGCCTTGAGTCTGTCTTTTTTGGTTCTTTCACAACATGAGCAATTTTATCCTGAAGGTCTTTCTGTGTTTGCTCCCTTTATGCACTTGAGAATCTGGGTTGGATAAAGTTAGCACCGAAATTCAAGGACTTTCCAGTACCGACTGCAATTTTAAGGACTTTCAAGGCCTTGAATTTTAATTTTAAAATTCAGGGACTTTCAAGGTGCGTCACAGGGTCCAGGGGAGTTTGGTGTGAATAAATAAATTACTTAGTTTAAGTCTCGCCTTGAAAAATATCTATACCTGTCGCTTAGCACGATTAATTAGCCCAATGGGATCTTTATGAATCTACTGTAAACGATTTCTTCGCTTCTTCTCTGACTCAGATCGACTTTGATGTTCGTCATTTTGAAAATCAATAACCGCAAGCGATAGCCTCGATGTAAGCCGATCTTGCAAGCCCTCAGTCTCTTCGATTGCGGTATATAGAATGTGTAACGAAACTGTAACGCGATCAAAACAACGCAATTTTTCAAGAGGTTTTCGACGGGTTTTGATGTTCTAATGACAAACACATCTCCTCTTGACCCTGTGGGTGCGTGCGAACCTTAGAAGCCCTACAGGTGTGGTTTTCGTGCGCAAAAGCTATCCGGTAGTGTGAACACAGCCTTAAGGGGCAGCATCTCGCGGAGTTGGCACTCATACTTTATTAACGGGTAGCTTTCATAAAGAATTCAAAGGTCATTGAACGACTATCTAAATATCTTTGAGCTCATGGGAATGTTATCGTCCGCGACTATTAATACAAAATATCTTGGTGCACTATTTTTTCCCGCTGTCATGCTTAACTAGTTTATGCAACCGAAACACTTACCTCTTTAACTCGTTGGACCTCAGAGTTGTATAGAAAAGTGCCGAACAGGCAACTACAAAAAGAACAAAGCAGTACACAAGTTGATCAAGATTACGAAATATAAAATACTGAAGGAAATCATTATCTCCTGAGTCACAAGAAACGTCCAAAACTGTACGAACGATAAGACCAAAAGCGGAAGGGAAGCGGATATATTATGCAATCGCAGGTGTTTAATTTTGCACATTACTGCAAGGCAGAAAGATTATCCTCGAACGATCTTCAGGACAGAAAAGATCCAGTCTTACAAAGGAAGGAGTAAGGAGCCTTATGTGCGCTGTTTCCTGTGACAAAACGATCCGCCTACTTTGACGCGTTGGTCAAATTCGAACAGGCCGCGGACCTTAGGATACGAAGACGGCGACGGCTACGAGAACATCAAACCAGCAATAGGTTTAGTTAGCAAAACAACACGTACAGCGCACTTTTTTTCCCGTGACTGCACGACTACGAGGTGAAAATTCCTAATTTTACGTTTTGTTGAGAGCGTAAACAAGCGACCACGAAATTTTCTTTCTCATTCTGAACTTGGACGTGGTCCTTAGGAATTCAACTCCAGGAAAGTTCGCCTACAATTGACAACATAACTGAATTGGTCAAGAATAATCGCGATGAAGACCAATAGAACGCAAATTCACTTTTTAAGCGAAGCTTTCGCTGTCATCGCCGTCCTCGGATCTTAAGGTCCCTAATATTTGAGAGACAGGAGATTTGAGTCAAAATACGCATATAGAAATACCCTCCTAATAAAATTACAGAAACAATATAATACTAGAACAATTTCAAACAGGTGGATTAGGATTTACACCAAGAATGATGATGATGATGATGATGATGATGACAATAAATAAATAAACGAAATTCAATAAAGTAAAAACTGAACCCACAAATCTGTCCCCTTTACCAATGAGACCGTTCACAAAAGTCAAAAAGTTTATTTTCCTCTGTCTGAACGGTCTTTTAATTTACTTACGATAGGCCAAGCTCCATACACTGCACAACTAAACACGTTATTCGTTACTTTTTCACACGCCATATTTTATCATACCTAGTAAGATGATCGAGCACGGTTATCAAGAAATTCTCATTGAACTCAAACGCACAAGGAAACTGAAAGGAAAGAAAAATGAACACATAGGCTCCAAATTAGCATACATAAACAAGAAGATAAAAGCTTTTCTCAGTAAAAAGAAGAAACCACGGAACAGTTATGAACCCTACCTGTCTGGTGACTTGCCATACACAGTCAATAAACTGCAGGAACACTGGCGAGCGCTGATCATCCGCGTGATTCTTGTCTCCATGACCGTACCGCTACAGGAATAAAAATACGGCATAGTTGATAAAAACCAAATCGTGAGAATGAGAAATTTTAATTTCTCGCCCCACTCAGGCCCTGTCCACACTGATGCGTTTTCAAAAATCTCCGTTTTGGGTCACTGAAAATCCATGGCTTCGCCTCCATACCGGCAGGAGTCTTCGCATTCGTTGTGACCGTTGATGAACACAAATATTTGGTGATAAATTTCTGTCCACAAGCTATTCCCGGACGTGTGCACGATACTCTTGCCTCTTGCCAATGCTCAAACACGTCATACACGAGTGACTATGACGACAGCGTTTCAGTATAATTTTCGTTCTTTCCTAAGCACGCTAAAGCGACAGACCCACATTATTTTTGCAAAGTTTCCCCGTGTCGAGGGCGTTTTCGAAAGTTATTGTTATTGTCATGACCGATAGTGTGTAACCAAGGCCAAAACACATGCGTTTTGAAAAGGCAGTTGGTGTGGACAGGGAATGGGAATTTTGGATTTTCTAGAAAAACACGAAATCCAAGAATGGGTTTGGATTTGAAACTGTTAAATCTACTGTATCTAGCAAGAGGATTTCGTTGTGACAGATGTTGTTTACTGAAAGCCCAAATTAGGCGTGGTTTCGCAAACAAAAGCTGGCTTAGTTAGTCATCTCTTTACCTGCTGAAATTTGTGCCCAAAACTTGTCCATTCTTTTTCGATAAGCACCTTCAAAAGAAGAGAGATCCTTAAAAACACAAGACCAGATATGACAGGAGCAAAAAAAAACTATATTTGGTTGAAAATATTTTGAAAACCACTATCAAATAACTAAAACAGAGCGCTGTAGTTGTAAAGTTAGCAAGTATTATTTGATATAACAATTTTTGTGCAACGTTCCGACCAGTGAATGTGAGTGACTAGTGAGTGCCAGAGTATTAAACTTTTCAGTAGGGAGCTTAAGCTACGTGAAACTTCCTAATTTTACCCTTTAAAGGAGCTGTGTCACGAAATTTAGCCAAATTAGGAAATAACAAAATGCCCGTTAAATTAAGATAAACATAAAATAAGCGCTTAAAACTATAAAGGACGTGAACACAAGAGAACAATTTTCTTTTTATCTTTGTGAACTTGGATAAAGTCATTAGAATTCAAATTGCCAACATTTCACAAATTAAAAAGAGTTGGAATAAGAGCGATGAAGTTTGAAACAGGGCGAATTCACAGTTTGCGTAACATTTTCGCTGCGGTTGTCGTTGTCTAAGCTCCCTAGTACTGACCAGATGTAGACAGTACTACATGTCATGTCTCTTTGTCGGCAGACCCTTAGTTTCAATTGAAGGAGGTTAAGCCCTCTCCCGAGCCCCGGGGGGGGGGGGGGGGGTACTCCTGGGAATTCTTGGTGGGGGTGTGCTGCCCGGTTCTCCAAATCCTGACCCTATTTCAGACCAAAAAATGTCATTTTCCACACCTGTTTTCAGACCAGACCTCTAAAATCCATACCCGTTTTCAGACCTGGCCTTTAGGCAGAAATTATGTTTGTATACTTAGCGCAGACAAAAATAATTCCCCAAATTCGTTTCGAATTCGCATATTTCTCTTTCTTTCTTACTCATTTGGAATTAAAACGATAAATACGTTCATACACTCCCGTATTTCCCTCGAAACCATACCCGATTCCAGACCAAAATGGGCAAAGTGTCTACCCGTTTTCAGACCAAAACAGCGCAAAAACCCTACCCGATGGGGCGACACGCACCTACGTAGCTTATATAAGGGAGTACCAGCTCGCCCCCAACCCCCCCCCCCCCCCCCCCCCCCCCACCGATCCGGAGCGCAAAATGACAAAACTTCTAATATTTGATAAGCAATTGATAACTTGCTTCCGTGACTAATACCCGCAGTAGGGTGATTAGCCACAACGACGGCGACGGTTACGAAAACGTCCCTTAAAAAGCGAATTCGCGCTGCCTCAAACTTTATCGCGCTTATTCCATCTCGTTAAATTCGTCAAATGTTGGCAATTTTTTTTCGGTAGTTGAACTCTAAAAGACTGTATCAAAGTTCAGGAAAAGAAAAAGAAAGTTGTAAATTGACTTCTAAGGTCAAAAACGTGCGGAAAACTATGAAATGTCGTTTTCGAGAAAAACTTGTGCAAAACAACGTGTGCAACTGTGGTGTTGCTTAAAATTGGCGCCAAAACGTGAAATTAGGCACTTTCACGTTGTAGTCGTACAGCGACGGCAAAGAAATGTACAAAAAGCGTGATGCACGTGCAAAGTTGTTGTTTTTTCTTGTCTAAACCTATCGCTTTTTTCCCGTCCTCGTTGCCGTCGCCCTCGTAGTTGTTTAAGCTCCCTATTGAGAACACCTCTTCCTCCTTTAGAATTTGAGGGTCTCTTCTATATTTAATTCTTCCACAACAACTTGCCTGGGTGCTCAGTAAACCTAGCCTTGCACCACTAATTTTGGGTGGTCGCTTACGGCAGGTTCATCGTATTATTCATTTTCTTTAATAGAGGATCGTACTCATCAGCAAGCTCGCTTATTTCGTTTTGCTAAAAATCACCTCAAATCCTCTGATGGTTCGGTAATAAGGGTCGAGTAAAAGCATTGCCAGTGCAGTGAGCTGAAGAGACAAAAGAAAAAATATGTACATGCATAAAAAAGCAAAAATAGGCGGTTATTGGTATAATAATTCACTTTTATCACGGTAAGGACACCTTATAACTCGCCGCTCCTGGTGAAAAACGAGGGAATGCGTCTCGCCCGTTTCGAAGTTATCGGGTACTCTTACCAAATTTAAAACTGTTTGTATGTCGTTTTTATCTGTTCAGTGAAAAGAAAACCGTCCCGCATTCTGCCCCTATGACACACACAATAAAACGAGACTTGAGGTGGCAATTTCATACAAGTCACTGTACAAGATTGAAGCATGTATGCTTACCTGTGATGTTCTATCCCATCCATCGCTACAATGTACAACTACAGAGGTTCGACATCTGTCCACGGCATCAGCTATCTTAACCGCACCAGCGAGAATGACCTGAAAATTAGTATTGTATGTAAGAACCGCATGACTGAAATGCTCAATATATGCCGCGGTAAAAAAGAACCACATGAAATTCCTTACGTGGTTGTTACGACATTTTTTAATATCACCGCTCCAAGAAGAAGAAAAGCATTTAAGCTGGGTTCGTACAGACTCTTGGATCTAAAATTCAAGACTTTTTCCAGACTTTTTTCAAAAACAATTATTTCGTTTTCCAGACTCGAGGTTATCAAATAGGTGATCAATAGAGACCTTATAAGAAAAGCAGGAACAAAGCTTTTTTTCATGATGCGCTGCAAACAAACCGGCGAGATTGAATAAGATTTGACCAAAACGAAAAAATTATTACTTGTTGTAGCTTTGAAAAAGAAACTCAAGACTTTTAACCATTTTTTCCAGACTATATCTCCATTTTCTAGGCTTTTTCCAGGTCTGGAAAATTGCAGGGCAAATTTCAAGACTTTTTCAAGAATTCAAGACCCTGTATGAACCCTACTTAAGGCATGCAAGTTATAATTTACCGCAAAAAATGTAAGACGAAACAAAAGGCAAACAAATCCTCAAAGGTTATTCTTGGTATCTCGAGGCACGATTTACAAGTATCACGTTAGTTTTAATACCTTGATGTGTTCAAGCCAATGAGTTCCTTCCAGATTTGTCAGCCAGCGAACATCATCAATTGTTGGAAAGCAAATATCCTTCAGTTTACGCAGGCTAAAATATAAAGAGAAGACAAAGCCGGCGATAAAAGTAAGTATAAGATACCTGGAGATCGCCAGGAACAAATCAGTCTACTTTTATACTCTCTAAAAACCCCGCGGAAGAGATTGTCACAGAGTTGCATTCCAGTTCGAACAAAAGATGAAAATATTTCGCGGACGGCCAACGCACGGGTTACAGTACAGCAACAGGGGGCTAACAAAGTTTTCACACATCAGTTGCTAGTATTTCTCAGTGGTCGGAATTCTGGTCAATCGGCTCCCCCCCAGCAGTAAGACGACCAATAACGTAAAGCAGAATGCTTCTGCATAAAGTCAAAAATAATTTAATAAAACAACATTGTGGCAAGCCCAAGGTACTACAAGACTATTGGCCATCACGCCTATAGATCATACCACGCATGTCATCGGACTCACGTCTGCATAAATGCACGTGCCTTCACCTACAAGGCTCTGTTGGACACTAGTTAGAGTGAATTGGTTCAGTTCACATAGCGGCGCCACTTTTTCAAAAAGAAGATAACACTATCTACTGGATAAATCTGTATCCAGTGGATCACGCATTTGTTTCCCTAATATAATACTTGCCCGCTGGTTAGTGATCTAGTACCCGATAGAAAGCGCTTCCCACTGAGACCTGTAAAGCTACTGTAAAACGGGCAACAAAAACGTGCAACTCGTTTTGCGACTTTGCAGCAAAACGAGGTGAATAGCGATGTTGCGCGTTTTACCACCCACGATCGATCCTGTCTTGCAACAAAAAGGTTGCAAGGTTTTTATTACTGGGTGGTAAAACGCGCAACATCGCTATTCAACTCGTTTGTTTTGCGACTTTGCAGCAAAACGAGGCGATGTTGCGCGTTTTACCACCCACGTTCGAACCTGTCTTGCAACAAAAAGGTTGCAAGGTTTTTATTACTGGGTGGTAAAACGCGCAACATCGCTATTCAACTCGTTTGTTTTGCGACTTTGCAGCAAAACGAGGCGATGTTGCGCGTTTTACCACCCACGTTCGAACCTGTCTTGCAACAAAAAGGTTGCAAGGTTTTTATTACTGGGTGGTAAAACGCGCAACATCGCTATTCAACTCGTTTGTTTTGCGACTTTGCAGCAAAACGAGGCGATGTTGCGCGTTTTACCACCCACGTTCGAACCTGTCTTGCAACAAAAAGGTTGCAAGGTTTTTATTACTTGGTGGTAAAACGCGCAACATCGCTATTCAACTCGTTTGTTTTGCGACTTTGCAGCAAAACGAGGCGATGTTGCGCGTTTTACCACCCACGTTCGAACCTGTCTTGCAACAAATAAGGTTGCAAGGTTTTTATTACTGGGTGGTAAAACGCGCAACATCGCTATTCAACTCGTTTGGAGCAAAGTCGCAAAACAAAGTTGCGCGTTTTTGCCCCCCGTTTTATGCTGTACCTTAATTTTAAAGTAACCTTCTGTAGACAAGCTCAGGGAAAAGCACCACATTCATATTCTCGACGGTTACACCTTATAGAACCGCAGGAACGAACTGCTTCAGCGCTTTTTATTTGAATGGTTTCAGTAAACTTTCACCCACAGACACAAAAGTAAACTGATTTCAATGGCGGCCTCTGGCTACACATACCTTTCTCTCATGACGTGAATATTTGCAATGTCTAAGAAAACAAGCTCTGTGTTTTGATAATTCTCCTGCATTTCGTAGCCTCCTCCTTTTAAAGCCTGACAGTACAAACAAAATCAAAATAAAAGTAGGTTGAGTTTGATCGTCCGGGTGAACGTAGTCCTGAATAGGACTGTTGTTGCTGACAGTGACTGACGTTTCGACAACCTGTGCGGTAGTCATCTTCAGAGTCAAAGTGAGTTGTATCACGTCACTTGATGGTATTATACTCTGGTTATTGATCTGATTGGTCAATTACGTCGCGATAATCATATGTTCTACTGACTGGCTGCTCATCTTGTCTGCTTTTGATAAAACATATAATGCCTGGGCCAAACGTCGAAATTTTTTAAGAGACGAGCCAAACTCTAATTTGGACCGACCTAAATTAAGTTAAGGTCCTCTGTTGGGTCACAAGTCGAACCAATCAACTGAATCAGATCAGTAATAAATTCTCCTGAAATTTAAACATTTTCCACGCAAAATTTAATCCAGACTAAATATTCTGTAACTTACATTCGCTAAATAATTTACAGTACTAGGAAATCGTGTCTGTTCAATTGCAACTTGCCTCTTTCATTCATACAGTAAATTACTAGTTTTACATAGGGTATGCGTACCGTAGTATTGTTTGAAAATATGTATTTCTATTCCACGTACTTAACAAAAACCGAAAGATTATCAATACTGAGTACCGGGTGCTTTCTGAAAATCGCAAAAATTAATTCCCTGCAAGAAATTTCCTAATCGCAAAAATTAGTTCCCGCAAAGGACAAAAAATCGCCAATCCGCAAAAATAAATTCCCGCAAGAATTTTGTGCCACACGGTATACATTATCACACAAATTTTTCATTTAATAGTTTAGTTCGTCGCATGTGAAGATCGACGTTGGTCCCGGAGACGATCTTCACACGTTCTATCTGTCTAAAGCATACGGATAGAACGTGTTAAACGATCCACCCACATTCAGACGAACTTTTAAGATAAAACTAATCCAGACGTTGAACTTTTCATGAACTGAACACTACATTTGTTTCGTCTCATGAAAAGTGCGACGGTTGGCAGGGTAAATCTACGATCAAAGTCAATTTGAATCTAGTCAAATAACTACGTCTCCATATCTTTTTAGGGCTGGTCACGAGTTTAAGTTAAACAGTTGTTTTCAAAATGTTGTCAAAATAAAAATAAAAATTTCCCAACTTTTTAGACCTCCTTTTGACCTGCCTTCTTGAGTCAACTCTCTCGCAATGGAAATCGGCCTAAAACGGACATCTGGAGTTGGCACCTACCTTTCTAGAGTCCTTTTGTTTTTACTCTCTATGAGAGGGACATCTCTCCGGGACGAACTTAGTGCCGGCCGGTCCCATAGGGACCTGGTTTGTCCGGCTGGCTCGCTTTGCCGAAAATTCGGCTAGTTAACTGGCTACTTCCGGGTTCCAAAAACTCTCCCTTTTAAAACGAGGCTAAGTACAAAAACGTTCTTGTGAAAATGCGTTTTACTTGCATGAGAATATAAAATCGCTTTCATATCAATGGCTTCGCACTTAGCCTCGCTTTGAAACAGCGGCTTGGGGCAACTCCGGAAAGGCCTATTCTTGGTTTTTGCAACCACGTGACAAGCCGGCCATGTTGAAAGTCAATACAATAGAATTTTTTCTCGAAGAATTTACATGAAAATAGAGTTTAGTTCCCAGAGGAGAGAAATGCTTTTGTTCTTGTCCACCAACATGGCCGCCATGACGTCACGTGTAAACCAGCAATTTTAACGGAACAAAGACCAACTACGTAAGTACATAAAAACAGAGCAAGCCCGCTTAGTGCCTTGAGGGCCGGAAATTTCCAGAGTAATCGCGCTCATCGGGCGGAACCAGCAAGAGGACAGCAAATAACACGGCTCATACGCACTGCTTTCAATCTATCTATCTACATGGCGACTCCGGGCTGGCGCGCTTCAAGTTATATCAGGATGAAAGACATCTCGGCAAAGTGGGTCAACCCAGCTCAATGTACTCAGTCCCACCCATCACTTCTTAACAAGCACATGGTCATCTACAACACGCAAGATCAACAGATTTTATTGCCAAAAGTTAATTTTTTTTACCTGATTTGCCAGAGCATTAATTTTAGGTCTCGCATCCATGATCAACAACTTATGGCCTCTTGCATTGGCATCCAAAATGGCCTACAAAGATGGACAACATAAACAGTAAGGGCCACTTGAGACAATAACTGTACAACAAAAAGAACTTCATCAGGAGCCCATAATAAGAAACAAGCAACTTCCACGTACTCTTGCCACAGCGTTTTCACCGACCAGTCTATTTTTAGAGCGATTTTGGCGCGAATTTAGATATCCTCAAGTCCTACAAAACAATTAACAAAAACCCACAAACTTGAAAATGATATTTTCGACCTTGTATTGACCTTCAGCTTTCCTTAATACTTGATATTTGGAATGCTGTCATAGACGGAGCGGAGCTTCCATTTTCGCAATTAGCAAAACCCACAAACTAGAAAATGATATTTTCGACCTTGTATTGACCTTCAGCTTTCCTTAATACTTGATATTGGAATGCTGTCATAGACAGAGCGGAGCTTCCATTTTCGCAGGACAAGTGCACTAAAATGTATCTAAAAATAAACCGGTTCGTGAAAGCGCTGTAACATGAGAGAGAGAGTTGTTCACTCCGGGTTATTCTTTACTATAGGTGAGATCCGCCTCAATGCACGTGTCTCAAAGCGCCTTCGATTATCTCCACAAGTTAGGCCCATCAAAGAAGCTGACGTTTGGAGCACCAGCCCTTCGTCTGAGAGATTTACTCTTCGCTTATTCTACGATGGATAACTTAGAAGAAGACGAAATGTCGCTTATGAGAAAACAACAAAGTTTGTTCAAGTGACTCCGAAGTTTTCTCGGCCTACCGTATGTCGCTCGAAACCAGACTGTTATGTCCCCAGAAATTTTATCAGGTTTAATACGCAAAGAAATAGAGTTAAATAAAGCATCAAACATGTGTCAGTAATATATCTCATTCTTTGAGCTACATTGACAATAAGATGAAACAAGCGGGATAAATGTGTAATATAACTCGTACTTTAAGCCTTGATGAGACGAAAGAAGCGCGATAAATGTGAAACAGGGATGTTAGGATGTCGTTGAGCATGATAAAATTTCCGGCGACATAACTTCGAGTAAGATGACTTTCGGGTGACTTGACCGAAAACCGTTCATTTTACATTATATGATAACATTCGAAAACTATAATTTTGATAAAACACAAAACTGCCGACAGATCGCTTTAGAATGGTCGCTCTTGGTTCGCGACGAAACCGTCCGTGTAAATTGACCATACTTAAGGGTAAACTATCCTAAGACCGATAAAGATTTAAAACTGTTGGCAATAAGGTTGAAACAGCACACCTGAAAATATCGTTCGTCATCCTTATTTCTAGTTTTTCCTACAAGTCCAGCATTGGGCTGACTGGCACGAGTGATAGAGGCTGAGTTCTTTGGGTGAAGCCATGAGAGAACCTAGAAAGTGATAAAAAAAAGAAAACAACGAGTGAGGTATCACGCGACCCAGCTTCCATTAAACTTTATTCTGTAGCAAGGAAAGGCACAGTGTCCCCAACATTTATCACTACTTGAAAACCAATGACAGCGCTTGCTTCACTGAAAATTCCCTTGGAGTTGCCTGGACTTGTTTGAAGCTCTTATGCAGCGTTCAGACTTTGCGTCCGGCAACGGTGCCCAAGTTCGGTACTCGCTTGACATTAATGTGAACACACCATTTTTTCAAAGACCCAAGCCAGAATTCGGGCGCGGTGCCCAAGTACAAGGTCGAGTCCTTCTACTCAGGCACAGAAGTGGGCAGCAGGTCCCTGTGGGTACACCGTTTTTTTTTTTCAGGTATTCAAGGTGTGAACATAACGACATTTTGTGCCGGTACCTAGGCACTGGTTCCCGGGCACTAAGTGTGAACATCCCCTTAACCTATCACATGAACACGGTTTTAGAGTTGGCAGTTTAGCAACTCAGACCTGACGAACTTTTAGTGACCGTCTGCCAATCGGCCTGAGTGATCATATACTTAAATTGATGTACCTCGATTCTTACGGCTTTATGACCTCGTTTTCAGCGCTTACAGTGTGTACTCAATGTTATTACAGGAATTAAAGGAAGAAAATGGATGCTGGTCAATTAAGGCTAGTAGGGTTAACACTTCTACTCCCAGAAGAGGCGAAAGTCAAAGCTCCACAAAATTTTCAAACTTCAATTTGTAAAATTAATATGGAAAAAAAAAGGAAACAAAAAAGTGGAAACAATGCTCAAGAAATTTCATTTGAAAGACAACACCATAGGATTTCATATACAGACTCAAAAGTTAGAACTACAAACGAAATAAATAGTACCAAGTGAAAGTACTGCTGAAGAGGTTTCATTTGAATGGCAACACCATAGGATTTTATACACAGACTCAAAAATTAGAACTACATACTAAATAAATCGTACCAAGTGAAAGTACTGGTGAAGAGGTTTCATTTGAATGGCAACACCACAGGATTTCATCCACAGACTCTAAAGTTAGAACCATCTCACACGACTCCATTCACTCTGGGAGTGAACGGATTTTTAAAGGGTTTATAGTTCTCAGTTTAAACCGGACTTCTAATTTAAGAACGAGAAACTCGGGAGCTTAAGCAACTACAACAAGAACGGCGACGAGAACTGCAGAAAAGCAATTTAAATAAGAGCGATAAACTTTGAAATAGTGCGAATATGCTCTTTAAGAGACGTTTTCGCCACCGTCTTCATCCTCGTTGCTTAAGCTCCTTCTTATTAGCATTTAACACGCCAATAAGTCCAGCTTGAGCTGCAAAAGATAAACATAACTCACTGGAATTCTTTCCCTGCTGCGGAACACTGCTACTTTTCTCAAATCCTCATCTGTAACAGATGCCGGCACTACAAGCTACATGTAAAACACAAACGTAATACCGAAATTTCAAACAGAAGAAACATGTACAGTATGGATACACTGTATAACGGTACATAGACATTATTTCCTCTAATAGGAGACTTTCAGAAAAAACCAGTAAACCGGGTTTATTCTAGGACCTTAAATAAACCAATCTGGAGAGACGTTTAGGTGAGTGGATTCACTGGTTTCGTGCAGACAGAAGGTCGATTCGTGTAAAAAAAAAAAATGCAGTCTATGACCAGGCTCTGCAGTTGGGGGAAAAGGCAGAAAAAATCATCCAGCGATAGTTTGGGGAGCGAAAAGCCGCCCTTTCCCTCTCCTCGGTCTACGCTCGGTCCTCCAATTTTTTTCTATGCCGTATCACTCCGTTTTTTGCATTTTCCCTTCACCTCAGAGCCTGGTCTCAGCCTCCTATGGACTGGACTCACAGCTGTACACATAAGAGCTCAAAACAGTATGAAAAAGAATGGAGAAACATACCAGAGCAGGATATGTTTCACAGAAGTCAAATTTCTCGTTGATTCTTGTGATCTGCCAACACTCATTGGGAACATTCTGAGAAAAAAAATATCTACATATATCAGACTTATGCATGCAGTGCTATGATTAAGAGGTAGTGAAGAAAACGATGTTCGTTAATACAACACTGACAGACATTATACATGTAAGAGAAAAAACATTTACATTTAATTTGCTAAGAAAGAATTTGTGCAGCTCAAGCAACCAACTATAATATAAATATTGTTATAACATTTGAAAATTTTACTGTTCAGTTTTTTTGAAACACCTTTCTTGGTTTATCGGGAACATGTATACGTTTATAGTCTAAAACACAAACGAACAAAAAGCTTGCGTTGGACAGTGTTTTGCTGTGCTCACACAAAAGATGAAATTTTGTTTAAAAAACAATTTTAATCGTTATCTCTTCAAGGCAACAAAGTTATTATATTTATTATTTGTGTGTAGCTCTACTTGTTGAGCTACACACCTTTTCTTTTTTCTTTTTTCTCTTTTCTTTTCTTCATTTTTGAAAAATCGATCCAAATTCTCGTTCAGTAGCCTTACATGTAACTTGCACGATTTATCCTATAGTTCCTGGAAGCCTGTAGTTTATAAGGCCCCAGCCTCTATATAGGCTTCCTTGTCTTTACCATTTTAAACATTTAATTTTGGAAATAATTTAGTTAGAATAGTGTATATTATCTTTAATATAAATTACTATGAATTTCTGTATATTGTTGTTGTATTTGTATGTGGTAAATGGCAAAAATAAATGAATGAAATGGAAAAAAAAAGAGAGGACGCCATGTCCAGGTTGATATTTCACTATTGTAACTGGGGTTGTCTTCTTCACTGTTGCAGTTTCAAACTACACTGTAACTTTAAATTTGTGATGTTACCATTTTATCTGCCTTATGACACTGTTTTTAGGCCACAACAGTTGTCACAGTTTACCCATATTTATCGCATATTTTCTGTTAGCAGTCATCCTTTATACACTGTACATGTACACTATACCTGTCTTTGAAATTCCTTTTCTGGATCATAGATGTCCCAACCATTGACTTCAAATCTCTCTTTGTAAGTGTAAGCAAAGAAAGGCTGGAAAACACAATTGAGAATACCCACTGTCATGTAGTTTCTACCTTGGTTACTTCTTTGTACACCACACCTGTACAAAGTTATCTGTTTAAAGTCAAGATAGGTCAAGCATACTCTTTAAGATTCCTCTAATGAATTTGTTATTCAGAAGTTGAAATTGTTTTATTGTTAGTTGCTGCCAAATTCAGATTCAAATCTGCATTACTACAGGCATAATGAGCAGTGAATTTTTTAACAATAACTTCTCTGTTTTTGGTCAGATTGAAATATCTTTGAGTGGACAAGATTGCTTTGGAGACATTTACAGTACATCAAATTCAAGAAAACTGAGCTGGTAGAAATTAATTCATAACTACCTCGCATGTGAATTCATTGCTTATCACACATGCCGGAATGCAGAGATGAACCTGAAATCAACAACTACGCATGGATATATTTTTCAAATAATAAATTCATTAATGAATTATTGAGGGGTACGTTTGACCTTGCTTGAGTGTAAATTAGAATCAGAAAAAGTTAATAAAAATATAGGCACAAATAAAGCTGGTTCTGATGTAAAAAAAGTTCAATACATGAAGCTCTACTTGGCATCTCAGTGTATCTAAGTAGACAATTCATTATCAGTTATTATTGTAATATTATTATCCAAGACATCAGGTAGAATGAAAAGCAGAATAACATTGACTAGCTTTTTATGTAAAGTAGGCATTTTCCATTTACCAAACACTTTCAGAAACTTTGATGGAAAGACCCATTAGGTGAAGAATATAGTTCCATTGACACAAGTTCCATTCATTCCCAGCTCTTGCTAAAATCGAAGATGGTGGCTTCCATATCACCATGTACAGCCTGAGACTGGTGAATCCTTGTGAAACTTGTAGATGGAATGTGCATTTCCACCAGAATAGTTTCCAATGGGAAAACAGGGCTATACATTTTCAAACTTCCAATTACAGCTGTAAGACTGGGAATTTTCCAGTTGAATGTACGGAACATGTTCCATTGACATCCTAACCCAAATTTGCTTAATAAATGGAAGGCACCCAATATTCCAACGAGCACCACATCATTTCTGTCTCTACTGATGTAATGTAATTATTTTTTGGCAAGCTAAGGTCATGGAACGCTTTTGCATGCCAGTTGTACTAAAGGTTGCATTAAAACCAAGTACATGTAAATGGTTGTTTTACATGTACACATCATAACAAAAACCAAAAAAACCCTGCTTACCCTTGAATTTGTAGCAGGAAAAGCATACACCTAAACAAAACAAAAACATGATAATTAATGATACATGTAAATCAAATAATGAGCTTGCAAGCAGACAGAGTAAGATTATTCTAAGGGAACTGACAACATCTTCGTTATTTATACAGTAAATTTCAATGCAAGATAACAAATGTTTCCACAGTTGTCCTGCCTTTATCAGTTGAAATAGTATTATCCAATTTTATTGTTTTTATTTTTCATGCTTGAGAAAGCCATTATTTTATTTTTAAACTGGTGAAGCCAGAAGGGAAAAAAACCTGCCAGAAACATGTCATGTTAACTAGAAATAAGCATTGTCAAATTTCTTAAAATAATGATTGATGCCACAGTTCACTTTTCAATGAAATAAAATAATTATAAATTCTTACTCATAATTTTAACAATGACGTAATTACTGTTGTGAAACTCAGAAGACCATGAACACTAGATAAATATTTCTGGAATGTCATTGCATCGTACAAGAAAGAAATTTAATTTTTAGGATCTTTTTTCAGAGCATGCAATTACAGTTGTACTGTACGTATGAGTACCACTCCAAAGTCTGCTCCGAATGAGGTCACCACCTTATCATGGTGGGGCAATTTACTAGTCTCAATGACCCCCAGAGCTAAATGTATGCCGACTGGAGTCTTGTACTCCTGGCAGGGCCACTCATGCTGAAAAGGTCAAAGGGTAGAGACCACACAAAGAGTGGCCTCCTGGTACTCCAGGTTGGGGGGGGGGGGTGGGCGTAGAAATACTAACAGGGGGTGTCACCGCTGGGGCTGTAATGATGCTCTTTGCACAAAGCCGGCGGGACACCCAAAGGCCAATAGGCCCCATCATCAGTTACTGGAATGTGAGGACCATGGCAGAGGCAACAAGGGTAGGGCAAGTACATGTAGCTATGGAGATGAAAGAGTATGGGACTGAAGTGCTAGGGATAAGTGAGGCCAGGCTAGGACACATACATTGCACTTAGGAAAGAGGGTGTTGATCGGACGGCGAGAGGAAGACCACAACTACTTGGAGAAGGACTGAGGAGAAAAAGCAAAACACAGCAGGGTGGAAGAGATGGGAAGTAGCCAAAGCACTTGCATGAGACAGAAGGTGTTGGTCAGACAGCATTATGCATGCACCTACTGGCATGAGAGACATGATGATGATGATGACCACTCAAAAGTAAGTTACATGTACCAGTGGCATCTCTTTTCCTGCATGACAGGATTGAAGAATAGCATCATGCGCTACATAATTCTCGTCACAAGGTTGAGAATCTTGAAGCTAAAGAATCAGTGAAGAGGCAAGTTTTGGCAGAAGATATTGAGGACCAGTCCTGCATGAGACCAACTAATTTTGAAAACATAAACTTAAACATTTTGGGTTGATCTTGCTAGTTTCCACAACATTATCCCTACTATCTTAGAGTATGGAAAAGGCTAATCCAAACAAAGTTTTAATACTCCCATTTACCTTGACGAAGGAATTTATAAGCCTTTTTTTTTGCAATAAATATAGCTGTTATGGTAATTTATTCTTTAAAAAGTATTTTGGTTACAGACTTTAAAGTTACATAATGTAACAAATTAATAATGAAGGTTTTGTATTTTGTAGGGAGTTTCAAAGTATAATGTGCAATTGACTTTGGCTTTGATCCATTCTTTTTATCAGTAACCTAGCGATGTCTTCAAAGTAAGTTGGACAAAGCAAAGAAAGTACTGTAGCATGTACAAGTAGTGCTTATAAATAATAAATTATTACTTCTATCCTCAATCGCAAAAAAATAATCTCTAAGTGTAAGCAATTAAAAACAATAATCTGCATTCAGTAGTAAATGTATTCATTACCATAAGCTTGTCATACACTATTCGCCTGGAGTGATTCTCTTGTTTGTGGGCAAAACGTAGATTTCTCATGTCCTGAAAGCAAAATGATACAAAAAGTATTTAAAATTTTGTTGCACTGATCCTGTTTATTTCTATTTAGCAATGAACAGGAAAATTATGTCAAAAAGTTTCTTAAGCTTTCCCAAAAACATTTCCCACCATATCGAAGCCTACTACATGTAAATCCCCAGCAAAAGAAAAAACACAAGGCAAGAAAAGCAAAACAAGAGGGAAGGAGAGAAAGTGAAAAGTAAAAGTCAAGACTGATCTCGGAAATTTTGCCATCAACGCATTGCCGAACTTCGCAAGCTACAGTGGTGTATTATTTTGCATCTGGATCAGGAGGCAGCGAAGTCTACAACCTGTAAACGGCTTTGTGGTAAGATTTAGCTCTTATAGCATGACAATGACCAGAAAACTGCTCAACTAGCTTCAAAACGCATTTTTCGTCAAAATTATCAGGGGCGAATGGGTCTTATTGATCTCCACACACTGTACCTGCACATTTTAGTAGTTAAATCAGGAGTAACAACACCTGCCATATTGATTTTTGATTACCGGTACAGTTAAGACCAATCAACATGTTGATCATTATTTTTATACATGTATCTTATTGAACAAAAAAATAAGTTACTGAGAGAGTTGCCTTTGATGTGGTTCAATTATTATTATATTTTTTATCTTTGGCTTTTTCCTTCATACATTACCAACCCCTAAAAAAAGGAACAGCTCAGTCTACATTATTACTAGGTAACTTTGGTATTGCAGGTAAAAATTGCAACATTTATTTGTTAGGATGGTCCTTACGAAGTACATGTACCTTACAAAACAGCTCTAGGCCATAAGCATTTTCCCCTCGGCTTGTTGTTCCACCAATCTTTTCTACACGATAAATAGTACAAAGAGGCACTTCTACTGTAAAAGGTGGGTCCTAAAATTAAATACATGTAATTATTACAAATTTGAAATAAGTAAGAAAGGTCATGGCCAATGCATCAATATCATTTCCAGAGTAATCAATGTTCAAACACTGTTTTTACTTCAAAAACAAAACAGTTCTCTTTACATGTGGTTGATTCTAGGTTGATTCAAATCTCAATTTCCTTTGTTGCCTGTCCCTCTTTCATGAATAATTAGGGCTAGGAGACAAAGGAAAGTTTGAATTAACCTAGGTTAAAAAATATTATTTTGACCTGAATCTAATTTTAACCTGTAACATATATATTAATTAATGAATTTAACATTTACTATACACTATAAAACATATTCTTCGCTATAATGCCACAACCTAATACACTGTATATGTACTGTAGTACTAGTGTAGGCATTACAAAGTATGCATGCCATAAAGCTCAGTTGCTGTACACATTAGCCTTTCATCAAGTACCTAGGTAACAACAATTTAATCCTAATCAACAAAGGTACAGCTACACACTTAAAAAACACAGCTACAGACTGTATACACTTATATACTGCACAAGTATTATATAAATTACATGTATTCAAATAAACCTTACCTCATCAGCCTTGAAGTGCAGTCTGTAGTTTGTAATTTGAAGGAGACCACGTACGGCCCCACTGAACGGACAGAGAAAAGTGACTTCTTTTGCTGAGAATCCATGAGCAGAAAGTCAAGAGCAAATAATTAACTTCTCATGCTAAGAGGCACATTGTAGTTGTGTGACTAACGGGGATGTAGCTAAGAAAATGACAAGCAGGCTTTTTTGTTATTCAAGCTGGCTGTTTTACTCATCTGCACCTCTAAAATTCTCACACATCTTTCAGTTGGAGAAATTAGCCGGCAGCCGGCTCTTAGCGACATCCCTGGACTAATCAGTCAATCATTGATCAGTCAATCATTAAATATCACACTAAACAGGGTACAAAGAAAGTCAGTTTTACAGCTTGCCATTTAGCCATGTAGCATGTACTAGACCAAGAATCATTTTAACTAGCCTGAAAAAATTTTTGATGAGCAGGATTGACTACAATTCTTCTGTTATTTGAAATCCCCAAAAAACTTCACTCACCCTGTCAGACAAGTTAAAAACAGAATTCACAAGCTTGGAAACAAAATCCAATAGCCTGAACTATTCCTACATATTATTGTATAGCTTTCTTTGCACACTGAAACCATAAAAATTAATAGAAAAGAAGATCTTTAAAATTAATGCTTAGTTGGTATTAGCTGTTGTCAGGGATGGCACTAGGATTTTTCAATCTGGGTCCTCGGACCCACTTGTCCGGTAAAATTGGGGTCCCAAGCATTTTGGGTGGGTCCCAAGCATTTTGGGTGGGTCCCAAAATCTTGGTGACCCTTCCCTAAGAAATTCTTTAAATTGTTGTTGTTATGAGAAAGAGTGACTGGCAAATTAGTTTCATACTGTTAACTAAGCTTTATTGTCTTTTTTTTTGTTTGAAAACATTAACTTTAGACAATACAATGTAACTATTCTTAATTGTATTTACCCAACCTTATCATTACATTAAAGTATTGACAACCCAACTTTTGACCAATGTGTGATTAATTTTTGACAGAATGAGATAAACAGAATAGAATAGTCGATGTCAAGCATAAGGCGTCACAAGTGCCGATCTTTGGAAATTTTTGCATTCACTCGTGAACGCGTTCTTCTTTTCAGCTTTTGTGCAATCCTTACAAATCACCAATAAATCATCGCCCGAGCCTCTTCTTTGCAGCCATCCAAACTCTTTCAGCCATTTGTCTTCCTCCCTTTTCATGGTTCATTGCCATATTACAGGTACATGTACATGTAAGTGGGCACTCAACCAGCACAATCGATCAAACAACAAACAAACACGGCAGGAGCTAATTCAAGTTTCCCGGATTTGTTAATCGTCTCCAGTCCCCTTTGTGTAGTTAAATCCAAAACGGCAGCCACGATGTGAATTTGCTTTGTTCAAAAATTTTTTACGTGTCACTCAAACAACAAAATCTATTCAAGATTCAGAGTAAGTCCTGGGACACATTAAAATTTTCCTGATGCATTTTTTGCATTTTGTTTGCATAAAAATGCACGATTACTGCGTTAACCCAATTTCCGTGTTGTTGTCATTGTTGTATTTTTTTTGGTGTTTCCACCCCATTAGTGAACGAATAATATCATTACATGTACAGTGTATGCTGTACATGTAAATAATAAAATGACAAACTCCTCTGCAAAAATTTATGTTACTTGACAGTGTATAACATAACAAAAACAATAACAGCTCTACTATCACTTACCACTTGCTTGAATTTTCTCGCCTTCAAATAGTCGTAGGTCACCATGGGAACTTGGGTCACCCTGATAAGTATCAGACATAATACACTATATATCAGTCTATGTGTAACACAGGTAACACAACATAATTGATAACATCCTCACAGTTATATGAGCAAAAGAAAAGGGTCTGGAAGCTAAAGAAATTACAGAATGAAATTAATAAATTCAATGAGCCAGATCGATAGCCTGCGAATGCAGATGTATTTCCGGTCGTCGCTTCTCTCCACCCAAAACCTGAAAGAAGCAACAACCTGAAATACAAGTACGTGTTTGCAGGCTAGATCCAAGGAATTGAAATGTTACTGTTGTTGTATTTTTGTCTCCATACATGACAGTAGCTGTTGATATGTGCCATTTTACATGCACTGTAGCAAGTTTTCAGTTTTGTCATTTTGCCGGAGAAGAGAGCTGATACTTCATGACGCCACCATGGTTACCCCCTGAAATAATGTCTGAGGGGGTGTTTACAAGAGAAAACTTGCACTGGCGCAAGTCTCAAACTGGGATGACTTTTTGATTTCGTATCACGTTTACATGATGACTGGGTCATTTCATATCTCGTTATTTGAAGGCACACTTCATGTTGATTAAATAGACGTGTGATTCAAAATCACAACCATCACGCATGCGCTACCCGTTCCAGTCTACCGGCAGACCGATTTCACACCGAAACGGTTGGTCGTTTTGCGTTCACATGATACCGCTGCGAGATTTCGTACTGGAGTGAAATTCTCACCCTGGTACAAGAACCGGGGTGAACTCACGCCAGGGTGACTTGCGCCAGCATGACATTTTGTGGTGGTATCATGTAAACAAATATAGAGCCATGAGAGGGAACCGGAGTGAACTCGCTCCAAAGCGAAAGTCACCCCGATGTCATGTAAACACCCCCTGAGAAACAAATGCAGAAATTCTGTATTAATGACGAGTTACCACCAAGATCTGAGTAGTTCTTCTGATTGGTCATGCTGCCGGAGAAATTTGCTTCAGCCAATCAGTAGCACTGCCCACATCTGGACAGTGATGCATTATCATGCAGTTAAGTATGGAATTTCTGTGATCGTTTCTCAGATGTCATTTTGTCGGGAAACCAGTGGTAGTATCATGACGTTTTGGCTGTTTTTCTCCGGCTAAATGTAGCGAATTTGAACAAGTGGTGTGAACATATTATTAAATAATATATTTTGGAGTGTGCCTGTGGAACACACCTTGTCTTCTGAGTAACCATCTTCGGAGAAATCATTGTTTGGTGAGTGAGATCTGTGCTGGCTGGCACTTCCTTCAGAAGTTTTGCTGTGGGAGACGCTTTTCATTTGGGTGCTGTCCATTGCTACATGTACATCACATGAAACTTCTATGACTTGTTTTCTCTTTCCTTCCTCGCTACTCCTAACTTTTGAAAACAGTGTACTTCTCCCAGGAGCGTGTAAACTTACTGCTGAACACAACAGACTTGAGGATCTAAATAAAGAAGTATAAAAACTCAGCAGTCGGTCCATTTACGTATGAGATCAAGGATATGCGTCCGTAGACGCTGCAACTGTAAAACAGATAAGCCTATGTGTCGTTTCCTTCTTAGCAAAAAACGCCATGAGGCTGGGTGCCACGAAGTCTTCTTTCAAAAAGAGCTATACAAAGCTTATATATATAATTCTATGGCGTTTTCCAGTGACAAAAACGTTACATTTCTTACCTGTGCGAAATCAACCCGACTGGACTTCAAACTTTCCAGGATGTTCGTCGGCCATCTTGGATATTTAAGCCCAGCCTTGCCTCGCTATGGAATGTTAACTCGGGAAATCTGGGTACTGATGACGTATATTGGCGAAGATTCGGCCGCCATCTTGGTCACGCGAAATGAAAATTGAAGGAGAGTTTAACATGTGAATCGATAAAAATCCTTCGAAATCACATAAATATTCATACATGGAGTATTCGTGAACAGAAAAGGCAGAAGATATTGCAGTTTTGTGGCTCTATTCTACGTCATCAGCCGACCAACCCCTTTAAACTTGAGGACTGGGCATGATGCAGAACACCGAAGCGAGGTTCGAATTCTCAACGATGGCGACAGCTGAGACGCTAAAAGTGAGTATTTCCTTCGAATTTTGTCTTAATTTCCTCCTTAAAAACGTGATGTATTGAGTTAAAGAGAGTTAATTCTCCTATTATTGGTAACATTTAACATTTTTCTTTGGAATTATATTTAGTATTCCGTGGTCTGTGGTAAAATTCTTTTCTGATAAAATTTTCCTTTTTCGAACAATGGAATTGACATGAAAACATAATCTCGCATCCAAACAACACCCAAAAGATCATTCAAAATGGACGTCAGATAACCGGGAAATTACCCTAGTTTAGTTTCAAGTTAATCTGAATTGTTTCAAACGTATTTTGAGGTTGTCCAGAAAAACCAATCAAACAGCTGTCCAATACTATACGCGACTTGGCGTAGAGTATTTGTTTACATAAATATCCTCAACAAAAAAAGAGAGAAAGCATATGTTCTGCTTTGAAAATGCAAAGCGTACTTAGGAGAAGGTAAACTCAATTTAGAGCCGCTTAAACCTTTTTTATCCACTTATATTCTAGCATTTAATGCAGACATGTAAGCTTCGTGGGAATTTTTGTATACAAATTTTAATCGAAACAAGCTTGAGTTCCTTGAATTTTATTTTGGCTACACGTATTTTCGTGTATTGCAAATTTCTCTCGTGGGAGGTTCTACATATTAAGAGAAGTATTTCAGCATTCATTTATATTTAAAAGATTCATATTGTGCTTGGATATTATTACTCATATACAGTGTATGATCATTCCATTCCCGTAGTATTTCTAATCATTCTAGAATTTGTAAAACTTCCTCACGTTGTGGTGGTACATGTATATAATTTACCAATCTCTGATTGAGAAATTGACTCTTTAACACTCTTAGAACATGAACACAGATTTCATTGCTGCATAAAATTCAAAGTTACTGAAAAGGGGAGAAACCCACGTAATTAATACTTTCCAGTACATGTACTTGTCACTTTCATTTCTAGCATGAGTGAAAAAAAAAAACATACTCTTGGTTAAAGTGAAGGCAAAAATTAAGCTTTTGAATGTCGGTATTTAAGCAGCTAGAGATCATCATTGTTTTATGAGTTGCAGTTCTCAAAATTTTCATGATACATTTAAGTGTAAGTTAAAACATCACTGTAATATTAGTGTGTGTAAATTATTTTAATAACTTAAAAATTAATGAACCATGTAACACTTATTTTATTATTTTCATTTTTATCATTTTAAATGAAACCACAACATGATAGTTTTTCCTTTCTCAAATATAACTTTTAGGAGGACCAAGTGTCAGATGAAATAAAAGGTATGTTTTGCAGTTCGCCTTTCTTTTAACAGAATATGTATTAATAAACTGTAAATGTAAGTGTATACAGTGGTCTGTACTGTCAATTTGTAATTCTATGATAAGATTTTCAGGAATACATGTGTAATGGAAGCTAAATACATGTACTTGATGGTTTACTTCCAGATAATATCACATCAGTAATAAATTATTACAATAATAATACAGTAATCTATATACGAAGGCAAGGAAACTCTTTAATACTTTTGATATTTAGGTTAAATATTGAAATTCATATGTTACCAATTTTAAAGTAAAAACATTTTTTTTGTTTGCAACATTCTTTGTTTTGTTATGAGGATAATTGATATAGCAAGAAAGACTAAGACCATTAAATTTGGTACTCTCCATGCCTGTAGCTGTACATATACTTCATTTAGTTTATCCAACCCTCATTACAAAATTTATAGTCCAACAAAGGGAGATTTAGTTTGGGTTAGTTTCAATCGACTGGTATTTTAACTATGCGTTTCCAAGGGTGTGGTGAAAGTTCTGTCTGATAGCCCAGGGCTAGTGGAATGACCTTTCAAGCTACATGTAGAGTGTAGTTTTTTTTTATTATTACAAGTTGTTTGAGGGAAAAGCCATTTAGTTGTCCAATGTGAAAGGAAAGTAGATTATTTAAGTTAAATTTTGCACTGGTTCCAATATCTTGTCCTTGCAAGCTTATTTACCAGTTGTTTGTGTGTGTGTGTTTGTCTTTTTGATATTACACCTGTACTTTGTATAGAGTTCAAGTACAGCTAACTAAGGTACTGTTCAGATGCCAAATGTGGAAGTAACACCTGGCATTGAATATGTGATAAGTTCGGCTTCTGAGTCATAAACATGTAGAGTTGTAAGAACAGCTCCTTTAATCTGAAATGGCTTAACCATTCCTTGTGCATGGCCCAGCTGGCAGTGTTAACTATATACAGCTGCAATGGCTGTGATTCAGGCACTCAACTTTTCATCTGCCAAAGTTGATGTATGAATGATTTTTTTTTTGCCTCAAACTGTTATGATTAAATTAAATTTGGTTATGCAATTAAGGGTAAAGATCAACAAAGTTTTGCATAATGTTTTTGATGTCGCCATGACAGAATTTTTGTTATCTTGTGAATTGTAAACTGTTAAGTCCACTTAAATACGTGTTAGTTTGGCATCTCAAGACCACTTTTTTACTAATGAATTGAAAGGTACACCTTTTTGGTCTGCCTTAATTTTGGCCTCTGACCTTGGCCCAGGGTATATTGAAAACTTTTGTATATGCTGCATATCTTTTACAAACAATAGTAACTTTAGTGTCATTTAAATTTGAGACTAGTTTATTAATTTTACACTTGGCAGTTGTACCTGGCCTACATGTGGTTTTGTTGCTTCATTTCAATAAGCAGTTACTTACAAAATAAACATGCTTTTTTTTATTTGTTGCCTGTACACCTACATGCTCTCTTTGCATGCATTTGGAGCAGGCATTTGAAACTGTTGATAAGACAATGATACAGGTGTCCATAAAGGTACATTCGCTTAACTTGGTCTTGTGTTGATCTAAGCATACAGCCACTTGGGCGAAAACTATATTCTATGTTTTTGAACAGCACTGTACATGCAGTTTTGGTCTTTCCATTTCTTAGGAAGCAATGAAAAACCCTCTGAAAATACTGTGAAATCAATAGAAGATGCTGATGTCAAACCAAAGGAAGAGAGTCCAGCTGCAAGTGACCTTTCTCTGATAACCCCAATGTCAGAGGAGCCTAGTCTATCAGCTCCGGTGGAAAAAGAAATGCGAGGAGCTTCAGTAAAGGTACGTTTGGCAACGACAGCAAAAACAACAACAAAACGTTATTGAGAAGCAAATAATATAAGTTATAACAAAAGCACTGCCCTCAGCTACAGGTGTAGCATAGCTATTTAAGGCAGGACAGTGCGTGCAAAAAAACGTAAAGTAATATTAAGGCTAACTAAGGAATGTTTATAATTTATAAATAAATGAAATAAAAATTATAATAAATGACTGCAATTTATTGAGGACTAAGAAAGAATTAAATGAATAACAAACTGTAAATGTAGAAAAGAGGAAGCAAAAAACCTTATTTTTCGAAATTTTTGGCTGAATTAATTTTTTAAATTAATTATTTGCTTCTCAATAAAGTTTTGTTGTTGGTACATTTGACAAGGTTTATGAGGGCTTGAAATTATTACACTCTACATGTCAGTGTAGCTATAAACAGATGGGCATCAGTCAATCTGTGCCATGAAAGTTAATGTCTTTTTCTCAGACATGATCTGTAGCCAGTCAAGTAGTGAAAACAAGTGACATGCAATAATATTAATTCCCTTTTCACCATATTATGAAGACCAGAAAGAGATGTACTGTACAGGTAAATGGAAAGAGAAACATGACATTACAAGCTTAATGTGGTGTTATTAAACCTAATGTACTTGCACTTTAGACTTACAGAGAACCATCAAGTTCATGTGGGAACAAGGGCAATGGTTTGATAACTACATTTTGTAAACTGATTTTTTTTTTTTAAGAACAAAATTTAATTTACATGTAAGCAGAAACAAGAAGACAAATATGCAAGGAAATATGTGTAAGCCACTCATGCACATAGTGTTGTAATGGTTAGTTCACACTGGTTGATTATGGTATCAAGGTGGTTTGTTTTAAGCCCTCTTTGCACCTTTAATTTTTTTCCTTTAGCAAGAAAACTTGTACAGTGACAATTTACAAACTGGTTCATCTACATTTTGAGACAAAAGAGGACAACCTGCAGGCGTTTAAACAATGAGTAGCTTGAGATTAACTTATCTAAACCATCTAAACCAATAATGCTGTTGTGCAATTTACTTGTACATAACATACAGCCGTAATTTATTGCTCTGGATCCTGGTACATTTAAAAGGAAAATAAGTTATTCAAATTGAAGATGCTCAGGTTATTGGGTTAAAAATATATAATTTTATTGTTAATTCATATTTACATTGTGTGCTGTTTCAGGAAGTCAAACTTTCATGTGCCCCAACAGTTGCTATAGCAATTTCACATAGCTAAATAACATTCAAATTTTCATTAAACATAACCTTTTTAATTGAAGGAGGCTGTGAAAATGGGATATTTTTCCCCAAAGTAGTAAATTATTTTCAATGTAAGTTCAGTAATTTTTTTTGTAGACAAAAGCCCAGTTAAACTGTAATGAATAGCCAAGAACTTTACAATTAAACTGAACCAACTCAAGCAGGTCTTTGCTGGTTTTCCTCTGTTACAACAATTTTATTATGTTTGGCCAATTAACTAAATTGCAAAGCTTCTGCTCTTGTGTTAATTTGTCATTGTATTACATGCACACTTGTGCAAAAGGTTTAAGAAAAATAATGAGTTGATTCTTTTAGAAAAGCTTTTTTCTGAAAGATGAATTTAGGAAACTACAATGTACATGTACTGTACATAGACATTGTGTTCTAACAAGATCCTTGGAAAAAGCAGAGTTTGTCTTTAAAGCTTCAATAATTGGATCTCAAGTTAAATTATTTTGTTGTAGCATAGAAATGCTCTTCAGGTAGTGCTAATTGCTGTTTACATGCTATTTATATTATTTCAAAATACTGCCTTACTTACATACGTACATACATTCTTTACTGTTACCTCCCCAAAGGGGCTTTTCAGGAACAATGAAAAAAGTACACAAAAAAACAATTTTAAGTGTAATCAGGCAGTGTCATAATTGACAGTATTCATGTGTTTGATACTTGGATATGAGAAAAAAATGGTTTTAAGACGGAATCCATCAAGAAATTGAGTAATTTTAATTTTCAGTGGACAAAAACCTTGTACCAGAATAATTTAAACAATATTGCATTCTTTTTTTACATTTTTCAAGTGCTATAGATGTAATTGGTTATCTGTAATAACACCAAAGAAAGTTTCTTATAAGAGCATGAGAAAATAATTGTCAAATTTCACAAAATGACGTCTTCCACATGAAATTTTCAGAATTTTCCTTGTGTTTTCACAATTTATTCTTGTGAAATTTGACTTTTATTTTCTTGGGTTCCCATGAGAAATAGTCTTTGGTGTTATTACAGATAACTAATTATATCTTTGGCTTTTGAAAAATGTAAAAAAGAATGCAATATTGTTTATATTATTCTGGTACAAGGTTTTTGTCCACTGAAAATTGAAATTACTCAATTTCCTGATGGATTCTGTCTTAAGTTTTCAGATTACTTTGCAAACATGTAATCAGTATCTGTAATAGTCTATAGTTGTTATAGAATTTGTTGGTCTTATTTGTGCAGTGTAAGCAGTGTTAAAGAGCTTGCAATAGAATACATTGGTTGTACAATGTACAGTATAAAATGGTGAACACTACATGTATGTGTGAGAACAGCTAAAATTTTGCTACTGTACCTATACTTTAATGAGTTGCCTTCTTCAAATTTTATTGAAACATGTGGCTACTGTGTTCACTGTTTTGGGGTCAGAGTAATCAGGGCTGTCACTAAGATTTTCAAGTTGCTGGGTAAAATAATACATCAAGTAAGCAATGAATCAAACAGCCACGGACTTCTTTTGGTTCTATTATTTTTTTGTGATTTTCTTATGATAGTAAGGGTTAATTTAATTAAACTTTTACAAGACACTGACAATATTACAATGGCTACATGTACACTTACACTTACACTACTTGTACATGTAAAAGTTTTATTAAATTTACCATAGGGGTCACATTCGTAAAGGTATTTTCATGGGGAAAATCTCGGCCTCTTGTTCTTAATGCCCTGAAAATCAATTCCTCATGGAGCACAGTCACGTACAGTCATGTAAAGTTAATTTATCAGATGATGAGTCGAGCTGTTTAATCTTTAATTTCTTCTATCTGATACACTTGTGTACCATTTTTAGGTGGACCCTGAAGCAGAAAGACAGGGTGAAATTTTGGCTTTTTATGGTGAAGAGGAAACCAGAAATTATGACAGCCCTGAACCGGGGCCTGCAGTGGAAAAAGATGATACACCCGTTACTCATCAGCAAGCAGAGCCAGCCAATGGCCAGGTTTGAGTTCAAGCTTTATCACGTCTGCTTAGGACTCGGCTTATGACCCCAATTTTTTTTATTTTCACTTGGTCATAAGCTGTCTTATGGCTAGACTTACAAGTCCTTCTCCAACTTCATTGCTAGTGAGTTAAATTAAATTTAACACTGTCAACAACAAGGAGAACTGGTTGTTGTTTGGAGGCTGAAACATAGCCAGCCATGCTTGAATCAGCCCCATGTGCTAAGTACAGCATTTGCTGGTGGCCACTGGCTTTGTTTAGCATTTGGAGTGTGCTTTTACCCCCACCCCTTTCCTCCCTTTCAATTTTTCCACTGATAAATGAGTGTGATGGATACCTGGTTCTGTTTGCATGGGGGCTCATGGCTGCATCAGCAAGATGCTGGTTTACCAGCCAACAGGGTGTAACTCTATCTAGGGGCTGGCTTTGCCAACGAGTCTGAAGTCTCTGGACATTCCAGGCACCCACCTCCATTAAGCTGCAATCCAGTTTTCAAAGGTTTTAAAACTCTAAGCCATCTTTTTTTCACTTATTTGCTAATTACAGTGAAGTATGAAGTGAGAATATTAATTATTGTGATTCATTATTTGTTGTGAATTATGTGAAGGGTCCCCTTTACAGACCCTCTTTGCTTGTGAAACAAATAAAAAATTTGACATTACCTCGGATCGAGGGAAGTGACTTACTGTGTTATTCCATGTATATTCTAATTGAAATAATTATACTCCTGTACTTTAGCATATGGTAATATTATAGGTACATGGATGAACAAAACAAAAATTATGTTGCTTTTGACAGGTTCAAGAAGAAGCTTCTAAGGAAGTAGTAAAAGCAGAAGAGCCACTCCCTGAAAATATGGGTAATAAACACTTCCATGTAAAGCAGGAACTACCAGAAAAAACTATGAAAAAGCTGCATTATCTATATTTCACATACTCTAGATTATTGTTTTCCTCTAAGAACAGTTTCATATCTTTGTAACAATAATGTAAGGAAAAACGGTAAAATTGCATGTCGTTGTATTATTAAATTAATTGCTTATAGGGTTCCTGTAAATACATCAGGGGGTAGAAATACTTGATGTCTGTGGCAAACGACAACCACTCACCACACCAGCAATCACTACTAACAAATAGAGCTGTACACTGTACCTGTAGTTTTTGCAGCTTAGAGCTTAGTTTTGAAAGAATTAGTGTTTGAACTTCTTTGAGTTTTGTTACCTTTGGCAAATCTGAATCAAAATAAATCTAACTACACGTAAACATTAAAGGCCCCTCCCATTTAAAGTTGGTGCAGTTTTAGAGCTGAACAAAACTGTGGATTAAACATCCAATGCATTATTTTTGTAAATTCATTTTGTTTTCTTAAAAGTGACCTAGACTCTAATACCAACATAGAGGTACATTCAATGTCTTAATCACGAGTCAAAATTTCTTAAAATAACTTTTAAGTCAAGAGAATGTTTTTTAACAATGGATTAAAATAATGTCTCAGTCTTGAGACTCTTAAGTTATGCTGTAAAATAATATACATCGGAATACAGAGTTTTTGTAAGATTTTGTGGTAATTTTATCTGGAGGATTGGAAAAATCGGGGAGATAACATGTTTTACTGGTAAAGGAAATGCAGTGTTGGTTCTAAAAATTTATAGGAGGGTGGAAAATTTTTCGGCTTGCAAACTCAGTTAGTTGTTCTACAAACTGTATATATACATGTACAGTTATGCTTTGTGTACACTGCAGCATTTTTAGGGTTGCCACAGTCAGGGAAAAATCAAAAAGAGACAAACATTTTTCATGATCAGGGAAAAAGTCAGTGAACTTTTTTCTTAAGTCAGGGGAAATCTTTGTTATTGTCAAAGTCAGTGAATTATATCCTCTTTGCCCACATAATCCCTTAAAAAGTATAAAGAGGTTAAAAATGAAGTGAGGAATATTGATGAAAAATGTAGGAGCAAAGTTACTGTCAATGTGGATTGTTTTATTAGTCACCTAATGCAAGGTGTGTAGATGTCAGTGAAAAGTCTGGGAAAAGTCAGAGAATTTTATAATTTCTGATGAGTGGCAACCCTGACTGTAGCATTGCCCTCACTACTTGGAAGTATATATGGACCCAATCCAAAAATGGCTGCTAGAGTTGTGATATTCTCTTGTTTGAACTAAAATTAGCCTGACTAGCCTTCCTTGAGATAATGCATTCTTTTGAATTTTGTACAGAAGAATGAGGCCAGTCAGTCTAATTTTAAACCAGCAGGCATTTTTGCATTGGGTCTATACTAGACTCTGTTGAGAAGAATGTCAATGGCTGTCTTTCTAGGTACTGACATTAAAAACTGGTAAAGGAAAGTAAGGGATTGATCAAGAAGTAGTTATGATTTTTGTTACTAGATTCTTGTTTGCAGTGCATAAAATTAATGCCTAAGTAACTAAGTAAATAAAGAAGCTAAATATTAAGAAATAAAAATTAAGTTAATTCTTTTCCAGTTTAATATGACCAGAAACTATTTAATAATATTGTTTTTACACAGAATGCAGATTACCTGTTTAGTTTGCAATGTCTATAGTGTACTATTTTTATTTAGCACCAATTTTCTGGTCAGGTGCCATGTCCTTAACCTCTCTGCTACATTATTTTAACTTAACACAGCTTTTTTTCCATGTTATGAAATATAACTGTTAAGCATTATTGTAACACTAAAGGGAAACTTCATTTTAACTTTTACGTTCATTGACATAAAGCTGTAGAATGGTTAACATTGGAAAGTTCTTGGCCATAAATAATAATATTTTAGCTAGTCATATTTCCTTGTAATCTAACAATGCAAGTTTTATTCTTTAAGAGCTAAATGATTTTTGTATTTATCTAGCATGTTTAAGTGAGCGGCTTTAATCCTTAACTATACTGATCATTTTCTTGGAAGCTTAGACCTTCTTTCTAACATAGTAATGTTTTATCTGATACAGCAAAGTGTGAATTCTGCAACTTCATTGGAATAAGGGAATCATTTTTCTCAAAGTCCAAACGCTTCTGTAAAATGGAATGTGCGAAAAGATACTCGTCCGCATCCAATATTAAACAGAAGTCTAAAGGAGACAAGATTGGGACTCCAAAAAAGAAACACAGAACTTCAGACAGACATCATAAAGTTTCTTTAAAACTCGACCTTCTTTCTAATCTAGTGACTGTTTTGTCCGATACAGCCAAATGTGAATTCTGCTGCTACATCGGAGTAAAGGAAAACTTTTTCTCCAAGTCCAAACGATTCTGTAAAATGGAATGTGCAAAAAGATACTCTGCATCGAATATTAAAAAGAAGTCTAAAGAAAAGATAGGGACACCAAAAAAGAAACACAGGACTTCTGAAAGGCATGCTCACCAAAGCGCAGGTGCGGGGGCATCAACGGCAACATTGAGTTCCGCTCTTGCTAATACTTCTGCAGCAGCTTCAAGTGGGCAAGGAATGGTTGGAGGACATGAGGTGAGGTCAATAGCTTACAAGACCTTTGTGTCAGTGATAAACAGGGTAAAGCTAGTCTGAAGGGCAGCTAGGTGATCATCTCCTTTATATGGACATTAATTTCAAAACATTGTAGAAGATTCTTGGGAACTGCCTACCTTCTTCGCTCCTAATCCAACATTTTGCCCTTATTGATAAGTGTTAGTGTTACGTTTGTGTGGGTAGGGGTAAGTGGACAAAAGTCATGATAAGGTTCTTCAGAACTTCCCACCTACCCCTCTCCTAACTCACCATTTTGCTCTTAGTGAGAAGATGGTGTTAACTTTAGCTGGGGGAGTGGTAGGTGGACACAAAACATTATAGGAATCTGGAAAACTTATCACCTACCCTTCCTCTAACCCAACATTTGTGAGAAGTTAGTGTTAACTTTGGGTGGGGTGGGGCAAGTGGACAGTTTTCCCGGTTTGTCAAAAGTAGCCAGCTGCCGAAAATCGCCACCTACTTGGGTAGAATTGGCCGGCTACTCTGCTTGGCATTTCTTTATGGATGGCGTTTTTTAAATAAAATATCCCTGGACTGGTCGCTTACCTTGACGACTCAGCCGTCTACTTCAAAACTTTCTAACAACCGTGCAATTGGACATTTCTGTGGTTAGGGCAATGTCCTTATCACAGAGAGTTTTCTCCTTAGTCCCAAAGATACTTTTTACTCGTTCAATGTAGATACATGTACCATCCTATAAATACACACTTGTTTTTCTCTTATTTTTGTTAATAAAGCTCATAAAAAAACTGTACTCTCTGCTGTAAATTGAAGGGTGGGAGGTGTTCTGAACTGAAGTTACTGCTACTTCAGAAGGAGGCCAGGAGCAACTTAAATGTGCATGTACACTTTACATTGTAAGAGCAAAAAAAAAGCAAGATATGCAAATCATGTATATATTCATTACAGGATGACGGTGAAGTATCTGCTGCTAGTGCAACTCCATTGTCAAGAGAAGGTACCATTTACACATTTATTTACTTTGTGTCTCATTGTGTTTCACTGTATGTCGAGATTTAATAGAATAGTGGTCAGCTTGTTTCCATATATTGCTGTTGCTAAGTTCTGACACACAAGCTGGGCAAAATAATGAAAATAGCAGCGTGGGTTTTTCTCTTTGCAACTGCACTTTGCTTCTCTAGTGTATTGCAGTCTTGTCTCTATTCAGTGTTCGGTATTAGCACTCTCTTGTATACCTGCCAACTCTCACGCCTTAGGCAAGTGTGGTACAGTGGCTCAGCTTCAAGTCCCGGTATTGATGCCATACGTGAGTTTTGAGTTTGTTGTTGGATCTCATCCTTGCTTTGAGAGGTTTTCCTTCAGCACTCTGATTTTCCCCTTTTTCAAAGACCAACAATAACCAGTACCAATTCAATTCTGGAATGCACAAACACTTTCAAATGATTTCTTGAGAACGCTCAAGTGTTTTGTGGTTAAAAGATTATTACGTTTAATTTTTACATTGGATGTAGCAAGTTTACTAACGCTATCATATATTTTTTAAAGATGTTGGTGAAAACTGGCAGAATCGTAGTTTTGATTGGACAGAATACCTCAAGAAAACAGGTGCCAAAGCAGCGCCCACGCACCTGTTTGAACATGTGAGTAGTTATCACTTTACCTGAATTTTTGGATCAATTTAGGCTTCTGGGAAACTGCCCACCTACCCCTCCCCTTAGCCAACATTATCACTTACTTCTCACCTAGGGCAAATGTTGGCTTAGGGGAGGGGTACGTGGGCAGTTTCCCAGAAACGTAAATTGATCCGAATTTTTCTTCTGTTGACTGCTCTGAGGGAGAATGCGGTATCACTGTGGTAAAGGGGCGGGGGAGGGGGATACCTATCACGCATCACGCATCACGCCGATCATGGAAAAATATGATAAAACATTAACTACATTAGCAAGTATCCTATTATCATTTGATCTGAGGAAATCAGAGGCCGAGGAACGAGAAAAAAGGGCAAGAAGTTGGTGTCTGCTTCTAGTTTCAAATGATATTAACCATTACGGAAATTTCAAAGGAAAATCACGCTTCACGCGTTGTGAAAATAGTAAATCACGCATCACGCTGCTATGCCAAATCACGCCTCACGCGGCCAATTTAGGCCAGATCACGCATCACGCTGATAATTTGGGTCCCGTCACGCGTCACAGAAAACGTATTTGCCACCCTGCCGAATGACCAAGCGGTTAGAGTTCTGGAATTTTAATCCGGGGGCATCAAGTTCAAGCCACGGCCTTAACCGCTACCAGGACTCGTTCAATAGTCCCAAGCTCACCTCCTTGGGCATGATTTTAAAATAGCCAACTGGTTTGCCTCTGGACAGTTAGCCTTATTGAACTCGTTATGTTTGTTTTCAAATGTTTGTTTCTTATCCTTATTTATGGGCCACAAAAAAACACTACGGCTGGTTACCAGTAAAATTTGTTACCCCTACAGAGTCATTTTCTTTTTACCCAAGCCAACGTTCTTGAACAGTGAGCTGTCCTCAACCTGCAATCTGGGGGATATCGAGACTAGCCTTAGCTTTTCCATTCCCCACAGTCGCTCAAAAATGATGTCGAGAAAAATATGTAGAGATGAAAAGTGCTCTAGACGCGCTGTACGAACTTTTGTAGTTCTTGTATTAGTTTGGGCTTGAAATCGTGCGATATTAACGTTCAAATGAAAATGTTGTTTTCTTGTCTTGTTTATTGTAATACTTAAATCCTCTGTTTACTGGACAGGTGAGCCTAAGCCCCTGTTTAAAGGGCGTCCATGTTGGCATGAAGGTGGAAGTGGTTAATTGCAGCATAGATGTCGTTGATGATACAGATGTAGCGTTTTGGGTGGCAACTGTCATAGAGATTAAACACTACAGAGTTCAGTTGCGTTACGAAGGTTACGAGTCCGATCCAGCCGGCGACTTTTGGTTTGATTTGAGATCCAAGAATATTCATCCAGTAGGATGGTGTGCCAAGAGGAACAAACTGCTTATTCCACCCCCAGGTAAAGTCTTACACTTGTTTTAAATAGAGTGTTAAGTGCTAGAGAACCATTTCTTGCAGGGATTATGATGGCCTGTACTAGCCTGCGTAGCTGGCGGGATTAGTGGACGATTGCTGTAGTTTTTTGGAGCCGAGCCGCGTGAAGACTGGTATCAAGTCAAATTGAATTCCCTCGCACCCAGCACACAAAAGCACTCAGGACACAAGTTATGCCGCCAGCTACGCAGGCTAGGCCTATACTTGTACCTTTAGTTTTCTTCCTTTATTAAACTTCTGGGGACTCTTGCTAAAAGGGGCTGAGTCACGGCCTGTCTAGTTCTTTGCGTTAATAGGAAGCTTAATCAACGGCGACGGCAATGAACACGGCAAAAAGCAAGAGGGCTAGATTGGCAAAACAACAACTTTGCACTTGCATCACGTTTTTTTGTACATTTCTTAGCCGTCGTTGCACGACTACAACGTAAAAGTGCCTCATTTCACGTTTTGTTGAGGACGGGAACACAAGACAACAACTTTCCTTTTCTTTTTCTCAGTGAACTTTGATACAATCCTTTAGAATTCAACTCTAGAAAAATTCACCAACATTTGACGAATTGTTCGAGATGGAATAAGCGCGATAAAGTTTGAGGCAGCGCGAATTCACTTTTTAAGTGACGTTGGGTCTGAGGCTTGGGGGAATAAAATAAAAGAAATGTATTTTTCATCCCTGAACCTGCATTTCCCCCAAGCCTTGAAGCCAAATATGAATTTTAATAATGTCGAAACTGAGTAGATCATCTTCGATTGTTTTAGTGACTGTTACTTTCACTGTCTATTTCCACCTGAAATCTAAAAGAAAAGTGTTTGTGACATGGGGACTCCTGGAACTGGGAGAATCTTAGGGCCTGAAATCTTAGTCTTTTCTCGAAATTTTGCTCAAACCCATCACATCTGTACACACCATTTTGGAAAAAACTAATCTGGCTGGATGATCCTGATTAATAGCGACATTCTCCCTATGATTGGACTGGTCTGGCCAGCCTAAGGGCGCTTTCCATTTAGTCAGAACTGGGTGGCTGGCTGGCTGGCTAGTTTATCTAAATACCTTTGCTTCATTTCAGCAATCAGGGAGAGATGTGGCAATTGGAGAGATTACCTATTCAAGTGCCTTTCGGGAGCGAAGACGTTCTCCGCGGAATTTCTACAACAGCTTCAAAGCCAGCCCTACAACAGGTTCCAAAAAGGCATGAAGGTTGAAGTGGCAGATCGTAAGAATATGTACTCGATGTGCGTGGCCACTATTGTGGATGTCATAGGTGACCGTCTGAGAATGCGATATGACGGACTTGATGATGATGTTGCTGAAGACTTCTGGTGTCATTATCAGTCGTCTGAGATTCATCCAATAGGATGGTCCTCTCTGGTGGGTCACACGCTACAGCCTCCCATTGGTAAGTGCAAAGTGGACCGAAATACTTGGATTTATTGAATTAAAGGCGGTGTGTTCAACGGGTTGGGATGCTGATCCGCATGTAAAGTCCTCATCTATTTTTTCTTGGTCAGCGGATTTTCGCCTGAACACACAAACTGGGGATAACTGGGCTATGTTCACACGAATTGCATTCATTTCGCTACAAAGTCGTTTCGCTACAAGTCGTTTCACAGCATAATGAAATCGTTTCGCTGCATCATAAAGTCGATTCGGTGCAACCAACTTTTTGTATTAAACAGTTAAAAAAATTTACAATGAACTACAAACGGGTAATAACGAGTTAAGTTAGCGAAACGACTTTACAACTTTGCAGCGAATCGACTCCACTGTGCAGCGAAATGACTTGATAGCGAAACGAACCTACTCTGCTTTAGAGCCGGCACGAAAATCACACCGGATAGGGCTTCTGTTCACACGTAAGAACGGTGATTTGCTCGCGATTTCTGTAACGCAACAAAGCTGCGCCGCGCCGCCCTCTGAAGGGGAGAGTCACATATCGGATAGTTGTTCATACTACACCGAACAGCTTTTCGCGTGGGCATGAAAATCTTTATCCGCTTTAGTAGAAACATCGCCTTAAGGGTTTTTACTAGAAATACGTGAATCGCAGAGCCTCGCGAAGCAGGGGTTAAGGGCCAGAGGTAGAAAGAAGGGAAAGAAGCTGATGGGGAAAGGAAAATATATACATAAATAATCCCCTCGACTTCGTCTCGGGGATTATTCAACAATATTAACTTCGCCTTCGGCGAATAATTGTTAAATATAGTAAAAGAACCGATCTAAAGGTAAAATTAAATGGTAAATTGTCGTCTTAGATCATAGACTTCCTTTAATTTAGTGACGACGCTAAAAACAACTAATCTGTCCTCATTCTTTCCCTATCTTTGTAATCCAGATATTTTGCTACCACGGTGACATGACGTCACACTTCTCTCTATTACTCAGCCTACTTTTTGCCAGTTAGATTATTTAACCTTTTTTTTAAAAAAAATAATGACGGACTTCTATAACAGATAGCTCGGCAACGTCCCTTTAAAGCTTCTCCTCACATCACTTAAGGTTGGAACACATTAGGCGACATGTACTGAAGAATTTGTGCGAAATTCTTTGTCTCAGTGATAGAATTATCTTATGAATTTCATACACAACTTACTGTTTCTTCAGGATGGAAACACAGTCTTAGCAAATGGAATGAATTTTTAGCAGATGATTTGGCAAATTCGCTAGATGCCCCCCAAGAATTTTTCGTACAGGTATGGTTTTTGTGGTTGCATGTAATTTTTAACTATGTTATTAGATGAAAGTGAAGAATGATCATCGCAGTAAATTTTCAAAATTGGAAAATTTACTGAGATGATCATTCTTCACTTTCATCTACAACCGCAGTTCAAAAATGAATTATCTCATATACTTCACATCATTTCACTCCTCACGGGAGATATGAACTCAATAAATTGACCTCGCTCCCAATGTGTGGCCTCATAGCTCAGTTGGTAGAGCAACGCACCGGCAACGCGGAGGTCACGGGTTCGAATCCCGTTGAAGCCGTGATTTTTTTCAGGCGTCTTCTTTCCAATTGCTTAAATTGGAAAATTTACTGCGATGATCATTCTTCACTTTCATCTACAACCGCAGTTCAAAAATGAATTATCTCATATACTTCACATTATGTTATTAGAATTGAACTCGCATTATTACGTTACTTGAGGCTTGCTCAATTATGGGCACAAAAACGATCAATGATTCCTCATTACACGTACAAAACTGATCGTTTTTAATATCCTGTTTAACCATCAAATATATTTCAGAAGATATAATCAGTCAAAAGTAGAAGAGTTATTTTAAAATATTCTTCCGGTAATAAACGAGACGATTTTTACGCAACACAGCGTCGCAATTTTGGAACAATGTTGAAAGCATCGACAACAATGTTGCAATAATGTTGTGATGCTGTGTTGCGCTAATCCCTAAAATTGATGTTATCTATTGTTCTACAGGACTCTACAGGAACCGCTCCTGGCCTTCACCAGTTTAAAGTTGGCATGAAGTTTGAAGCAATCGACCCGTTCAACCCAAGCCACATATGTGTAGTGACTGTGATAAAGGTGCTGCGATTCAACTACTTTGTCCTAGGAGTGGATTCTCTGGCGACTTACTTTGTCTGCCACGCTAATGCAACTACCGTGTTCCCCTGTGGTTGGGCCAAAGCCCATAATCTTCAGTTGCACCCTCCAAGAGGTATAGTAAAAACGCGCTTTTTACGACAGTTCTCAGTATTACATGTTCAGTGTTCGTAGGGGGTCATTAAATTTAAGAATTTCATTATTCAAGCCTGAAAACTCATGAAACTTAATTGTCGGTCATGGAAAGTCATTGAAAATTAAAGTTATGTTTGGTAGATAATAGTTACTGCAGATGTCAAAGCAAGGACTATGTAAGATAGAGACGTAATTAAACAGCGCGATTTGGCACGCATTTCGGTGGGCACTAAAGTTTGTCTGTTAAACTGACTGAGGTAAAAAAAAAACCCAAAACAAGAGAAGTTTTGAAAGTAACAGCTAAAGCTAAGATCATGGAATACTTGGAAAAAGTTATGGAATTCTTGTCATGAATATATCTCGGAAATTCAGGTTACAGATCCAGCCTGGGGTTAACTGAATCTAATACCAAAATTGGCTTTACGTTCTTAAGTACTGATTGTTATTTTGAGGTGTGGCCACATCCTGTTGTTCTTGTTTAGATTACACTCAAGAAAATTTCAGCTGGCCTGAATATCTTGCAAAAACTGGAGGGATCGAGGCTCCTCCTCAGCTTTTTAGACAGGTGAGCGGGCTTCTTACATTTGCAACGTTCGAGTCTATTAACAAATGCTAAGATGTGACCTTTTAAGTGAAACATTTTGATCATAAGACATAACAAAGACATAGCAATTCTTATGCTTAAAGCTAAGAACAATCTATAACCGAAGTATCTCCAATTAGTGTGTAAACGCTAGAACGACTGACACCGTAGTTAAGTTACTACTACTCCTGCTTAAACTGTGGGAAAACTGTGAGGGAAATTCAGTCTCAGATTCATTACCTTTATCTAACAACCAGGAAAGCCGAAATGAAAACGGCTTCAAAATTGGAAGCAAACTAGAGGCAGTGGATCTGCGAGAACCAGCTCTGATCTGTCCAGCCACGGTAACGGACCTGAAAGGACCTCTGTTGCGAATCCACTTTGATGGCTGGGATGAATCCTATGACCAGCTGGTGGACATGGACTCTCTGGATATTTTCCCTGTTAGTTACTGCGCTTCAGTCTCACATCCTCTACAACCTCCAGGGTAATTAACTTCATTTTCATTTAACAATCTACAGTCGACTCTCTCTAACATGGACACCTTTAGGAACGGCACAAAGTGTCCGTCTTAGAGATATTGTAGAGAGGTGTGCCTCTTATAGACAGTCAAATAAAGGGAGTAAAGAAAGGCAGGGACCAACTCTAGGCGTCCGTTTTACAGAGGTGTCCGTTAAGAGAGAGTCCACTGTAGAGTGCTTTCAATCGAGTATCAAAAGCACCTTCGTAGTAGCCCTGGTTTTGCGTTGCTATGCGCTCTAATTCGCTAAAAAGAAAAATCTCCTGTTTTTTCCGCAACCAATCAGAAATAAAAGCTGAACCAATCGCCACTTGTTCACACTCGTTTTCCCGCTCTTGAGACCGGCTATCCGTATTCGCTTCAAGTTTTGATTGGCTTCTCTGATTTTAAATGACTTCGCCGACTGTGATTCGCCAGAGAGATCTCTTCCGTATTGTTTTGACGACACGTGATACTGCTAGCTCCCCACGTAGGCGTGGGAGGCTACGTTACTGCGGAAGCAAGTCCCGTTGGGACGTCAATGGACCTGGAACCGCTTTAATTCAAAGCTGTAAATTGAAGAAGCTTGCTAAAAGTCCTTTTGCTGGGGAAATGCAAATTTACAATTTCAAGGCGAGGATTGATTTAATAAGTTGAATTTAATATTTTTGTACCTTCGAATCCGCCTAATGAACTCTGTTTAGCCCCCCCAAATGTTGCATAAATTATTGTTTTCAATTGTTCTTGGTATGACTTTGTATTCAAAGAGCATTTGAAAACGATAACTTATGCAAAATTTGGGGGGCAACCAGAGTCTATCATGGGGGATTCAACAATAGACAATCGAGGCACAGATTTGGTGATATGTATTCCAGGGGAAAGCGGGTGTAAAATTCACAAATCATCCAGCTATCGTCCTAAGCAGACGGTTATTTGGGTAAGTGGGAAAGATTGCGCGACGACGCAAAAGACGTCTGTGTGGGATAGAAAGGTAGCGTGGTTAGCTTGTAACGATCCTTGCGTGATCCCTAAAGGTTGATTTCCACTGCCGCGTAATTTTTACTTGTGTAGGTAGGTAAATTTTATCCGTGTAAAGAAATAGAAGCAATGTATGAAAGGCCGCGCTAGGTTTAACTTTAACGTGTACGGGCAACCTTCCTACATTGCCTCTATTTTAGTTACGCGCGTGAAATTTACGTGCTTACGCACGTGAAAATTACGCGACAGTGGAAATCCACCCTAAGCGATAATCACAACTCAAATAAGGTTGCTTTGAATTGCAGACCAATGCCTGATAGATATGTGGAGCGGTACGGACCAATGCCAGACGGTACCAGCAGACATCCAGTATCTAAACCCCTTAGTCGACCTGTGAAGAGGAGAACGTCAATTGATGATGAAGGGCACAAGAAGAAAGGTTGGTTTAAAAAAATGAAAATCAGTGGAAAGTAACAATGCTGTTGTTTACTGACCGCGTGGAAATTTACGAGTGTGGTAATGTTCACTAGCCTCTCATACAGGCCTTCTTAAGGATTTGTCACGCATTCTTACCCACGAACATTCGTGGGGGAGGAACGCGTGACGAAGCCCCAAGAATCTCTTCGTGGGAGGCTAAATGCTCACCTGACTGTTTTTCCACGGGTCTGGTTCTTAAATTCGTGTCGAAGTGCTCGATGTGGATTTAGGCTCACTTACCCTACATCACAATTCTCATTGCACAACTTTAGACCTACTGCCTTTGTACATCCCATGACGAGGCAAGACTAAAGAGCTTCTAAAAGCATTGCCCAGTTTTATGTAAATCTCGTGACGCACAAAACGCTTTTGTAATTTTTGAGTTGATGAATGGCCTGTCGAAGGACCTACTATGCGCAGAAATCTGCCTAACAAGCTTACAAAGGCAATCGCAGGCATTGGATGGAGGAAAGTCAGTTCCGTGTGGACACTTTTTCTTTAGGGCAATCTTGCCCCCATAGCCTTTGTTACGATCGATTACGAAAGATATGGTCTCCATGAAAATTTCCCCGGGTGGACAAATGCGCGCATTTCAGCCTGCGAAAATGGGTATCTCTGGCCACGTTCCGTCCCTAGGACGTCCTGCGATGGGGAGTTATGAGTGGAGGCTGGATTTACAGGCTAACGACGTATTCAGTCATTTTACTGGTTGTATTTACGCGTGCTTGTTTATATCTCTCTATTTTAGCCAAGCCACTGTACCCTCAGGAGACTGTATACATAAACAAACGCTGTTACCTGGGACCCCTACTCAGTCGCGATTTGATGCGCAGTCTGCCTGATGCCGTGCGAGGCTCAGTTGTTGGACCCGAAAAACACAACGTCATGCGATTGTGCATGCAGCATCTTGTGTCAGCTTCCATAAACCCTAAACAGGTCCTCGAGCTGTTTAGCCGCGAATTCTACCAGAGCAAAAAGAACAGGTAAGAGTGTGTTTTGTCTTGCTTTGGACAAAAAGGTCACTTAAACGTCCAAATCCACTGTCTCCTTGATTTCGCCCAATCCTGACTCTTGAAGATTTGTTGCGACCCTCACTGTTGTTAGCCTGGTCGTAGAGGTCATGTGACCCCGGTTAGTAACGTCCGGGATTGGCGGGAAAGCAGAGCCGAGATCCTTGTTCTGCCCCCCCCCCCCCCCCCCCTTCCAAACGGACTCAACGAATTACCGGAAATGCTTTCTGAATTTCCCTTCAAGCTGATTGGCAAATGGACCATGGCTTTTTTAACAGGCCAATCATGGCGCTTACTCAAATCCTGGTACACAGGTAGGCGCCCAGATCATTAGGATTTCGGTGCTGTCTCGCGGACGGCCTTAACCAGAAATTAAGTTCCGTCTGTGTCATAGGCTACATCGTGGTCCAAGACACCGGTCGGGCGTGTTAGCTGCTGCGTTTCGGGGAGACTGTTATTGTGGGCTAAGCTAATCACTAGGGTTCATCTTATGCGAGTCTTTATGCCGCTATAAGGATTAGCAATGTCCAGGGCGTACTATGTGATCGTAAGTAAGAAGCTTCGTGTGAAGCCTAGCTTGCCGTGAATTTCTTTACGCGGCTCAGTTTCTGGGAGGTCATGGAACCGAATTTCATTGGAGACTCGGTACTATTCCCAATAGGACTGCGGCTTGTGAAAACATCGTCGGTCTTTTACTACCTCTCCCCAATCATGACATGATAAACGTGTAATCTTTTTTGTATACTGTACTATCCTTCATAAAACACCTTTTAGTATTTACGTCTGACATCTTAGATTTCTTAATTTGGAACCTGTTAGGGCCCCAATTGGATAGTAGCTGCTAAGGCGTCTGAATAGGCTTCCGTGATAAAGGTCTCTTTCTTTGATTTTCTCTATAGCACAGCCAAGAACGCAATTTAGCTCTTCAAGTCCCAAAAGTGACCAACCTCAGTTTTCTCCCAGCCATATCCATACATCATTAAGGGAAAAGGGTGTGAGAGTTAAGATAATGATCAGCAAAGGGCAAATAATTTGATCTTTTATCGAATTCGCTTAACTAGCTATTTAAGGAAATGTATGGAGATCAGTCTGGAGAACTTGTAGGTGGATATTGGAGCTGAAAGGGTTAACAGTTTGAAACTTTTTCTTCCAGGGAGTTGCAGCTTGGTGGTACAGTGTGTATAGAGACCAAGAGCAAGAATGGCAAACGACTAATGCGGCGTGTCAGGGTAGTAAACAAAGCTGAACACCTTCAGCCTTATCTCAAACGAGTCTGTGAGGTGGTGGGGTGCTGTCCAGAGCTCATCAGTGCTACACGTTATCCTCAGGGGTTTTGCAGCCAAACCTGCTGCTTAAAAGGTCGGTACAAACTTTAGATTATCTGTTAAGGAACTGTCTGGCGACAAATTCATGTCAGGTCCAGTGTAGTCCTCTAATAGACCTCTTTAGCTTGTATGTTTTGTTTTCCCAATAGAGGTCCCAGGGGAACTTAACTCTTTGTCTTTTCATAATTTATGCGTAGATATGCAAGTGAATGAGACGGAATTTGAAAGAAACTTTTCTCTAGAGTATTATCACATGACCTGTATTGAGAAAACAAAACATACAAGTTAAAGAGGTCTATTCTGTCTTACATTTTTCGCTTGGTGCTACTGTAATTTTTTTTTTGTAAAAAAGTGGTCCTGTACTTTAAAAAAAAACTTCTTAAAGGGGCTATATCATGCAGTTTTAGGTTATTCCAGCTGATCCGACGACGGCGACGGCGACGGCGACGGCAACGAGAACATCAAAAAGCAATAGTAGGGACTCTAAGATCCAACAACGCGACGGCAGTGAATTTACGTTCTTTCAGTGCCGTTACTGCCCGACTACGACCTGAAAAAACTTAATTCCATGTTTTGTAGAGGACCCACAAGCGACGACGAAATTTCTTTCCTCTTTCTGAACTTGGATATGGTTCTTCGTAATTCAAGTTTAGGAGGGTTCACCTACATTTGATCGCAAAGTTAGTGACTTGTAGTAATCGCGATGAAGAATGAAGCGAATTTACTTTTTTAGCGACGTTTTCGCTGCCCTTGCCGTTACTAATTAGGGACCTTACGAAACTACGACGGCGATGGCAAAGGGAACGTCAAAACTCTGCGCGTGCTTCACACTTTTTTGTAAATTTTTTTGCCCTCCCTACACAACTACGACGTGAAATGACCAAATTTTAAGTTTACTCGAGAATTGAGACGGTAAGGCGATAAATTCTATTATCCCTGTCTGAACTTGGGCGCGGTTCTTTTTCTTCAGCTCCGAGTCTATTTTTCAGCGACGTTTTGATGGACGTCGCCGTTGTCGGATCGCAAGGTCCGTATTACCGGCTGGTGATAGAATTGATTAGAATAACACAATTAACACTCAGAACTCTTAAAGAAAGAACACAATAGAAATGGTTAAAAAGGGAATTGTTGAGCACGAGTTGGAGTTTTGAAACCAATCTTATGCGCCACAGATAAACGCTTGTCAACTCTAAAGGTCGCTATTTGTTTATGTGGTAGGGAAGGACAACGGCGTGACATCTTCAAGCGACGGACGAGAAAGAACAACGGATTTTCTGTCTCCGGCGCACATCGCAGGTGCTCCTTTTGCCGCTACCGCCTGGCTACCAATGGCTACAGAGAGAGACACGTCTCACGATTCCATGGTGTCGTCCACGAGTAATCTACCGTCGTCTTCTGAAGCCCGTGGATCGGACGCCGCCTCTGTTCTGTTGTATCAGAGCTCTAACAGTGGAAAAGACCCCCGCCTGTGGAATGTCCAAGAGGTTACGAACTTCATGTACTCGATCGGTTGCTCGAATTATGCCGATGCTTTCGTCAAAGAGGTTTGTGTATTCTTGCTTCCTTTGCTTCTGTTGCCTTTAAGAATGCCATTATAGAGCTTTTAACAGCAAGAAAGAAAACTTTCTTCCTTGCTGTTTTATAGCTGGTGGTAAGCAAGCTCTTTCTTCTTCTAATTGCTTTACGCTTTACCCCTCACCTCTTGCGCTTAAAAGACCAAGTAGATTGAAAGCTTACTGCTTACAGTGCCTGAATATGCAAGTAAAAGCTGCTTTCCATATGTTCTGTACGACTTCTGAAAAACGTTCACCGATCAACACGATTATATGAAAGAAAAACTCTTCCATAACCAAAGTGATGGCAGTGAAATCGGAATCAAAATTGCCATTCCCGTGGAAATTTAAGTTTAGCGTTGATTATCCCGTAAAATGCCGACAGGTGGGCCTTTTGACGCTGTCGAAAACATAACTTACATGCCAGCAAATAGAAATATCGCCCAAACGGCCTACTGGTGTGAAGTTACTTCTAGTTTTCGTCATACTTCGGTGATTTTCTTCAATTTTCTCACAACAATAAGATGTGTCGTCTAGGGCTGTATCCCTTATAAAACTACAGAGGAGAGTTTTTTCTTGATGCAGTTGCTTGTGTGGGTAACCTACGGATGTTAATAAGACAGGGAACGGGGAGCGGTTTACGAGCACGGGGAACGGAAAAATGAAAAATGGGAACAAAATTTAAGTTGAACAGTAGCCCTATAAGTAATAGTCTGCTTAACATCCGTTCTTTGTGTCGTCACGCAACGCTCATCCCCACAAGCTGCGTGACGAAACAAAAAACGGCTGTGGGGCAGACTATATCAGTAGCTTCATTTCTAATTCTGTGCTTTTTTCCTCGTTTTTCAATTTCCCATTCCCCTCTGCCCGTTCCGCGTTTTAGTAGCATCCATGACATACCCCCCTCTGTTATCTTGTTTTCAGGAGATCGATGGACGCGCCCTACTGCTGTTGACGCAAGAAATGTTGGAATCGCTAACAGAAAATAAACTGGGACCCATGACTAAAATCCAAAGCGCCGTAAAGGCCTTGAAACAAGCGTGGGGCATATGAAAATATCATGAGGATAATATCATATTATGAACTCGTCAGTTTTATTCGGAATTTCAAGCAGCACTGATTAGGTGACTGTATAATTGTTTTGTAGTAATAATACCCAAATGCTTTATAACTAAGTATTTTATTATTTTTTTTATACTTGAACCCTTCAAGCCTTTATCAGCTTTGACATCAATGTTCTCCCTACCAGCTCGCATTCTGGTCTTTTGCCGCTGATTGGGGGAATTCGACAAGCAAACAAAAAAAGCCATGGCTCCTTCTTTTATAGTTAGGAGAAGCTACATAGATTTGTGTCGGTTTTATTTCTTCCTTTTATTTTTAAAAGCCGGAATATACGAGGATTTCCTGCCGTTAGTTTAAGGGAAAATAATCTGCCGTAAATTCAAGCCAGTTTATAGATGATGCTATGATCTGCACACAGTGATTGCAGATGCGAAGAATTTCGTTAAAAAATGAGACGTGGTGGTGAAATTCTCGTCTGATGTAAACAGGTATATAAACGGGTATTTGTTTGTTTTTGTTTTTTTGTATGCCGCTCTCTGACAAAACTGGACTTAAGACACTCGCCATTATATGATAACTTGTCATAACTATACCACATCTAAACAAAACGTTAAGTGTAGTCTGATCAGAGGGCCCCGTTTAATTTTAAACTTTAGATCGAATAACATTCGTATGATTTGCCGAATATCAGTTCATCTGGGACCATGGTCTTTCTTTCTTTTTTGGTAACGCACTTTTGATGTCAACAATCTAATGGTGATCAGTATGGATATTCTCATAACCTAAATAGTTGATTTCTTGTGGTTAGGTTGATGAGATGTTGCCCTCTGACCACCACTTGGTTTGATAGGGTTGAAGTGTAATTTTGGGAGGTTCTAATAATTATAATCAGGATTATTATTAACAATATTATAATAAGTATGGTCATACAAGATGCAATTTATACGTAAATTCCTCAAAAAGATCTTGAACATAGTTGTCTTTTGCAACCGAATTCATTGCTGTTCGACGAGTATAGTCTTGTTGCTAAAATGTTTCTTTCGCGATAGTTCAGTTATATCTAAGCGTAAGCCGCAAATCGTGCATGTTTAGAATATTCTTGGCAATATTGTTCACACTTCGTGCGGCAGTACTAGGTTATAAAAAATATATTCGAACTGGTTTTGCAAACTTTTCTGCCTCTTGAAGTTATTTCAATTGGCAGTTGTCTTGAATCAGAAGACTTGCGTTAGCAATCTCTCCATCATAATCGTTAGGAACGTCTTTCCATTTGAGTAAGATATAGACCTCTCATTACCTTTTGATCCAACAAGGTCGGATAGCAATGAAATCGAATGTAGTATTCACCTAATTCCCTTCTTACATTGAGTTCTCATTTGTGACTAGTCTAAATGTTTAATGCAGTCTTCATTCGCCTTGTCGTTTTGTTGTCTTGCGACTGTAAGCGAATGATACGTCGTTCATCATAGTGCAAGTTTGTTACTCGGCAGATTTGGAGCGATCTTGTACAAGTTTTGGCCGTCGACGTCTCGGAAAGGCCTATTCTGAAACTTGACCCTCGTTTTCGTTCAAGGACGTTCAACATTTAGAATGCGCTATCTTAAAGGAGCTGCGTCACGAAATTTATCAAAATCCAATCAGTGGAAACTACCACCAAATTGACTAAAACATGAAAATAATCACTGAAAACGTCAAAAGAAGGTATGAATAACACAGCGAATGTAAAAGGAAGCACGGATGGTCAAACTTGAAGAAGATTAAAGCGGATTGCAATTGTGATGTTTGAAAATTTGTTAGCCCAACAGTTTTTCAAAGTTTATTTTTGCTGTTTGTAACGTTTGATATAATGCTTGTGAGACATGTTTAGTGTTAGACACGAAGGTTAATTTTGTCGTTCACAAGTATTTTTTTAAGTTCCATAGCGAATAAGGATTCATAATTGGCGTTATAAACAAAATGAACGAGCCAGCTGTGACACAGCCCCTTTAATATCAAAAAGCCTGTGACACTGTTCAATTTGCTTTTAAGTAGCTGTAACCTCTGATCTTTTATTAACGTATGTTGGACTGTGTTCCGTTACGTTTGACGAACGCTCCCAGAATTCTATACTAGCGGCGATATCACGATGGGAACGAGGCGAACAGTCGCATTATATTACCCCTTCCTTTCCCTCGTTTGCATGACTGTTAATCAAAAGAATGTTTCACGGCGTATGCCCAAATGAAGTACCAGCTATTAGACAATCCGTAGACAGGTTTTGCTCCCTTTCTTGGTAAGAGAAACGCAACAGGCGGTTAGATTTGCTACAAAGTCTAATAAACGTACAGAATTGTCAAAGACGTACGCGAAATTGTAGGCTGTGATAATGTATAAAAATCTCCATTACTAGATTTAAATTAGTTGAGGGCTTTTTAATGTGTAATAATTGCGTAGTTTAAGAGCTTTATTTATGCTTAAGATGTTAAATAGCGAACTTGTTTAGTTTAAGGACGTGTGTAAAGCACCGTGAAGTTTTCTAGAATTGTGAATATCTAACTAAATCCATAAATTCTTGTCTGTCCCCTTGCCTCCAAAGAAAACTCGTTTGATTTGGAATGAAGAGGGGCGATTCACGTTTTTGTGTCTTAGTTTAATCTTGCACTGAATGATTTCAACCACTGAAAAATTGGACAAATCTTGGCCATTCATATGAAAAGCCACTGAGCTGTACTTTCCCGTGGTATCTTTGATGTGAGTTCGCATGGTACCATTTGTGACGCTGTGTAAACTGGTGCTAAGTCTACTAATGAAATCTTACAGTGTGACCATACAAACGATAGCTACTGTCAGGACTGTCCTTTGCTGCCACTTAGTATGCTGCTGAAATTGGTGGTTCTAACTTAGTATGTGAACGGAATCGTGAAAGTTGACTACTGAGGAGTTTTCTTCGTCGTCGTCTTGATTATGATGGTATACAAGGTGGAGGTTAGGGACTCTAGCAGCAAAGAAAGCACTTGAGATCTTTGGGTTTCTGTTCAAGCTCAATCAAGGTATTTCTTTTCAAACGAGTCACCTTCCACTTTGTCGCTCTCCATCCAGGTGTATATGAAAATAGAAACTGAACGAAGTTGTTTTCCGGTGAGGTTCAGCCCCGAGTTCCAAACCCTTTATATAGCTCATTCAATAAAGGTTGCTTTGGGCATTGGGAAGCTATTGTTTGGTGGTCACTCAAGTAAAGCATTGCATTGTTTAATATGCCCAATTACCAAAGCAACCTTTTTTGATTTAGCTGTATACCATTTTTTGACTGGAAAGGTACCCCTTTCAGACACCTTATTGAGCTGAACTCCGAACTCCAAAGCCTAGGATTCCTGATTCTACAGGCAAAAATTTCCCAGATTCCGGAATCCGGCATGTTTCACCCGACTCACCGAAAATTATTGCGAAAGTAACTAAATGCACCTCTAAAAAAAAAATTAAAACATGGAAGCAATTAACAGTCCTGTTACTACCGACGTACCTTTAAGAGGATATTACTAGTCACTCAACCTCGTCCCCAGGGCGCTTTTCCCTTGCTTAGGAGGTGGCAGGGAAAGCGCCCTGGGGACGAGGTTGCTAGTCACTCTGGCCGAAGGGGATGGTATTTAGTTCTAGCTGGACGGATCTGAACGAACTGGTTCTGATCATGACATCAAGGACCAAATAAAAAAAATTATGAACCGAGCCCGGGGGAGGGGACTCCCGATAAGGGCCTGTACGAGGAGGCTCAGCCCGAACGGGGTAGCTTATTCAGGCTTCAGGTATATCAAAGCGTAGGGAATTCACGAGTTGAGTTACTTGAAAGGGTAATAAAATCTATCATTTTAGTCAGTTATAAAGTTCCCTTGATAGGCTAAGACATTGTTTTTGGAGCAACAGATGTGATACTATAGTGGTTCTTTACCTATCCATATGTTTTCACCTGGGCATAAGAAAGGAAAAATCTCTGAATAGCGTTTCTCGAGAATGACTGAATAGTTATGACAACGGCACTTTAAATGGCGCTTGGATGACGATGACTGCGCACGCGCATATGATGTTGGTTGTAACGAAACAGCTCACACGTTATCATTAGAATTTGAAGCTGTGTAGCAACATTTTCCCCTTTTAAATAAGTAGACAGTACAAGCTATTTTCTATGGTAAATATACATCTGAAAGTTTTAAGGTGGATTCCTTCAGAAGTGAAAGATATGCCTCCTCCACTTCTTCTCTTTGTCTACTTCTTTTCTGCAAAAAGAAAAAATTAGTGTGAAGTAAAGAAAAGGATCGAATAAATGGTCCGTATGAGGATGGTCCGTATGGCGTTTGGGCGCCATCAGTTCGAGCCAAAACGTGACGTCATCACACGAAGAGACCCACCCCTCAGCTTTTTTGGCGAAATTTGTGTCGACAGCCAGCGCGTCGAGCCTGCCGACTGAGCTAATGGACCTTGGCGTTATCAGCACCACGGTCTGCCGACTGAGCTAACGGACCAAGCTCGCGCCGATTAGAAATTTTGACCAGTAACTTTATAATCCACTGATTGAAATTCAAATGAAATGCACGTTAAGAATAATTGTATTCTAAAATTCGGTCTTTCAAGTGTCCATGAAAAAAATACTTAAGAAGGGAACTTATTTTTATTGAACAGTAATGTACCGGCACAAAAAGTCTTCAAGCAGTGAGAGAATAATAATCCGGTGTACCCAGATCTCCCTTGGCCAAGACAGAGTGAGATTTAATTTGGGCACTTATTTTGCGCTGACGTTCTGGCGGCCAAGCTGTTGGCACAAGAACAGAAAAGTTTTTCTCCTCTGGGAACTAAGCACCGCGAAAAACATGTACATAAATAAATAAATAAATAAATATATTTTGTCCAGCATAGCTGTCCGTTGTCACGCCGGGTAAAACCAATAATAAAAAGAAAAAAAGTGGTACTTTACTTCCAGACAAGGGGCATTTATGGTAGGTATCCATCGTTAAAGGTGATAAATCTTTCGCGGTGGCCTGTTGGTCTAGTGGCATGATTCTCGCTTAGGGTGCAAGAGGTCCTGGGTTCGACTTCCGGACAGGCCCAAAATAACAGTATCTAATTTAATGCCTGCGTGATTTTTTTTTGCTTATCATTTTTACATAAATTATGACCTAAATTTGCAAACCGCTGAATTTCTCGCATTGGGTCTTCGCGATTTTGGTGAAACTCTGTTCAACGCAAGGCACTAATGCGCACTATATGTAGCCGAGAGATTTTCACCAAAAAATGCCGGCAACAGCAGAATTTCGACTCAGACCCCAAAGAGGCGTGGCACTGTAACCACGTGATATTTACTCCCATCGCCAAAAATTTTATGCTATGTTGTAGATTGATCTATACGTTATCCATGCTATATGTTAGACTTAGGATCAAAGTAAACGAGGGGATACCAGAGAGTTTCAAAGTAGGATGGTACCCCCACAAAATAACTGGGTCGAGTCACCTTCATTGAAATTAGGAAATAGGAAATTTGCATATGGTCACCTTTTCAGTACAAATCATCGCCCGCCCTGCAGCTAAGCATTTTCTTCTTATTATAGCGTAACTAATCTAACAAACCTATTCCTGACCACTTATAATTTTAACGTGTATTGTTTCCTAAGGGCGTTGTTGAATTTATCATCATAGCGCGAACAGAGAAGTCGAAGATTCATAGACTTTATTAAACAAGCCTGCCAAGTAGGTCATCTATCAAACAGATGGTACTCGTAATTCTAAAAGCAATTTCTTAAGATCTCTTTGTAACTTCCTTTTCAGCTGGTATTTCGATGTTATTGTTCCCAGTGCAAAGTCCAGTCCTGCGCCAAATAAGCAAGCAATCAATTGACGGAAATTAAGATCTGTAACCTGACAAAACGCCGCCTTTTCGAAGCAATTCCAGATATGTCGGCGCCTGACATATAATGTTCTAAAATGTTCTGCAATTGGCCGGTGTTAGGATTACTGGAACCGAAACCAATTGTGGAATTGCACACATTTTAGGCATCCTACTGATGGACAGCTACGACACGTAGATATTAATATTTTTAGCAACTACTATAATGCAGTCTGTCCACTTTGAATATAATCTTCACTTTGAATAGAATACAGTTGACTCCCGAAAACTCGAACCTCCCACTAACTCGAAGTAATTTTTACTTCCCTTCAGGACATCTCTACATCATTTTACCCTCGATGACTCGAACTATGTTTTAAGTGCCACTTTAAAACCAACTTTACCTCATCCAAGTGAAACGACAAAGAATTTTCCCTTATCGGTGTTTTGTCATGAAATTTAAAGAGTTCCTCTTAAAAAATGATACGCATTTAACAATGCAAAAAATTCAAAACTTTGTTCACGAATTTGTGATGTTCTCACGGTGCAAGTTTTCAGAAAAAATAATAAATAAATAGTAAATTAAAAACCTGTCAATTTTCAGATGAGTTCTCCCTAATTGAACATGTTGACTTATGGGGTAAATTGACTGAAAACATATGACGTTTGCTCAACTAAAACTACGCTCTCCGACGTGGTACTATGTTGCAACTTGTAACTAATTTATAAATTGGTTGGAGTCTAGCGAAACATTTGTTAATATAATCGTACACCTGTCAACTTACTTTATGTTTCTTACCACACGTTTCTGATAGGTGTGCTAAATAAACAAACGCAATTTACACAACATAAAAACCTTGTGTGTCATAGCGGAAAAGAACATTTTGGTGAAGCAGTCAAAGTAAGGCACCTCGTCTCCACAGCAAGAAGAATTGTGAACTTGACGGAAGGCGGAAACGTCACTGTGATGAAGACACTGCTTTCTGCAAACATACGTGTAGATAAAAACATTGCGATAGAAGCTGTAAATATTGTTTTCTCCATTACGGCATCTCTGGGCAACATTCTGATCCTGATTGCTCTTCGCAAAGTGACTTCTATTCATCCGCCGACAAAACTGTTGTTTCAATGCTTGGCCATCACTGATCTTGGCGTTGGTCTCATTTCCCAGCCACTCATGGCCACCCTGATGCTCCTGGTTGATAATATTGACATCAAAATTTGGAAGGTCTTGTTTTTCTATCTGTCGTGGTCTTTATCCATTGCTTTTTGTGGAGTATCGGTTTTCACATCAACTGCCCTGAGTGTGGACAGACTTCTCAACCTGTTTTTGGGGTTGAGGTACAGACACGTTGTAACACTGAAGCGAGCTCGTGCAGTTCTTGCCTGTGGTTGTTTAGCCGTTCTATTGCTTATGTTGGTTTGGAATTTTAGGCCAAAAACCACCTGGATTATAATGGCAATTTTATCGACACTTTGTCTCTGTATTTCGCTGTTCTCTTACACGAAAATCGTCCTTAGACTTCGTCAACATCAGTCCAGTGTACAAGACAATGTCCAGCAAGGACAAGCGAACACAGGAGTAATTCCATTGAACTTAAAACGATATAAAAGAACTGTTGTAAGCATAGCTTTAGTGCAGCTGGCATTATTTATATGCTATTTTCCTTCTAGTATTGTCTTTATTTTGATTCATCTGAGGTGTATTCCCCCTGGTATTGATTTTATATTGTTTAATTATACTGCAACCCTGGTTTTCCTAAACTCGTCTTTAAACCCGTTTCTGTACTGCTGGAGGATCAAAGAAATACGGCAAGCAGTGAAAGCCACAATCAGAAGGTTTTGCGCGTGTTTAAGTCAGGGACCATCGACTCTATCTACGAATCAGTGAAAAATATTGTGTAGCAGCAGCTCATTCTCTCTTGGTAATACGTAGTGTCAACTGAAAACCAATAACCGAAGTTAATAACTTGAAAGAAATCAATAAAAACAATCATGCTTTAAAGGTTTATCGATATTTGAGAAAAAATGATAATAAATAAATAGTAAATTTTCTCCATGTTTCAGCTACCAGCACCTGATTCCTCGTATTAAGAATAATATGTGCGCATTTCATCGAAAGTGCTAATTTCCAAACTTTTGGTTTCTGTACTGCTTAACGTTAGTCCGATTTTTTTATTTTATTTTTACCCCTGATTCAGGCAATGGGGTGAGGGGGGCGAAGGGTGCTTTTGAGTCCCCCGATAAAAAGTTGAATAACTTCAAAACCGTTCAATCTATTACCACCAAACTTAGCGAATTTCCTAAAATTTATCTGGGTTGGATAATAGACTCGAAATTAATAAGAGAAGGAGAGAAACAAGCCAAAGCAAGCCAAAGTATTCAATTCGATAACGTCTACTTTGATTCCTAGTCGAATTGGAATTTGAAAATGTTGTTTTTTAGGGAGAGGGGAAAAACCGAGTACCCGAAAAAAAACCACTGGTAGCAAAGGAGAGAAGCAACAACAAACTCAACCAACCCCCACATGGCGTCGACGCCAGGATTTGAACCCGGGCTACGTCAGAGAGAGGCGGAGAGTGCTTTCGCTACTGCGCCACCCTTACCCCTCCCTTAAAATGGCGATAGATTTATCACCTGCCCAAAACTTAAGAAAGAACTTTTTCCAGAAAGTGGTACTTAAATATAACATAGGTGGCATTTTGTGGTAAACATCGATCGGAAAAGGAAAACAAATCAAATAAGAATTGATCGAAGTGATAAGTGTGGCCTGTTGGTCTGGTAGCATGATTCTCGCTTAGGGTGCGAGGGGTCCAGGGTTCGACTCCTCGACAGGCCAAAAATGACAGTATCTGCCCTCTGAGCTAACGGACCAAACAACGGTTTAACAGGTTTAAATGATGCCGAATAATTCCGGATTTTTCGTTAGAGCAGGATTCCGGATTCCAAGCAAAATTCCCTGATTCTGTATTTCACAATAAAAAAATTTCGTAACTTACCTTATAAATATATATGGGGCGAGTCTTTCATTGGACTGCACTGAAAACTGTACAAAATTAACGATGTAATTCAGTCAGTATCAGATTGTTTTCGGGTTAGCGCTGATCGGCCTTTGAACAACTGAGTCCTGGTGCTAAATATCTATTAAACCCGGTGAACAAAGATGAAGCAGGGATGTGTTCACCTGACAACAGCGTTTTTCAGATGATTTAATGCCTGCACCATCAACTACATTAATTGTTCCTTATGACTGTAGGTGACCAGGGGTGCTTACCATTTACACAAACCACCCGGGTGGAAATCTTGTGCATAAACATCAAACTATAATATATGATGTGGTGGGAGAACTATCCGCTACAAAGTATATACAAATCAGCTGAACAGACTAAAAAGAGTAGAATAAATGGCATCCCCTCAAATCACAGCCGATGTTTTCTGACGCTTCCCAACGGATCCAAACGGAATAGGGTGAACCATTTGATTCTCCAAACAGAATTTCCGGTTTTCCCAAGTAAATGGTAAGTTCTCCAGCACTTCCGTCCAGAGTGCACCTAGCATTCAGAAATGCCTCTTGAACAACTGTTAAGACCCACAAAATCTTCCCCAAAATGTTCCGTGCGATTGTCCAGTTGGATCGCGAATCCAACTTGTTTGCCCATCTCGATAAGAAATCAAGATAGGCGTTGGCGGTTTCTGGAACTCGGTAAAAAATCTGCAAACAGCCTTGTCTAACTTGAATTATAAACGCGACATAGGTTGAGCAGGATTTGAAAGCGTATGTAGAAAAAAAAGTTGCCTATTGCTATCAATGCCGTTCAGTTTAAAACTGTAACCTGTATGCATACACTCACTTATATAAGACGAACACTTGGTGTTGGTCCCTTCCTAATTTCGATTCCTTTTTTAGTCATTTAAGAGCCTGTTCACATGGAGGTGGGGGACCCTAGATAAGTCAGGTAACATGTAGCGGCTCACTCCACCCAACATGTAAACGTGATCAAATTAAAATGAGAGATTATATGGACAGGCGGGTTACCCCACCTAAGCAGGTTATCTCACCTACTTTGGGTCCTTCACTTCCATGTAAACAGGCCCTTAACTTTACTCTTAGAAAGTGAAACGGTTACCTCCAATCTCCAAGGCGGACAGATGGAGTCACTCTCGCGGTGACCGTCTTACAGATTTACCAGACTGTAAAAACAGTCAACATAACAAAATTGCATGTATATGTAACATTTATCAGTCTACACTACTTATAGCTATCGCTAAGTGACAACGAGCGAAGACCTTATACGCGCGCGCTGTTCAATTTGTGTAAAAAAAATGTTCTTGGAGGTTCCATGAAGGTCAAGCTGCCTGGTCTAACTTTTCGCTGGCAGCACTCTGTATTCAGGGGCACCCAACGAGAATATAGTTCAAACCACCTAAACATCGCATTGTTAAACGTATTTTAGTATTTAAACAGTATAGGCATATTTTTATCCCCTAAAAATTTTTCATCTGTTCGGACTTCCTAGCTGAAAGTCTAGTGATCCGAAAATTGTAGGGATTAAAACTTACCTTTTCGAAAATTTCACCCAGAAAAAAGGCTCCCGAAAATTCTAGGTGACCTTTTTAGGGTAAAAAATCCGTTAAAAATGGGCTATTATACCATTTTTTAGATGTTCGGAAATCATGCCTAGGAGAGGCAGGCAAGTAAGAAATTTTACGACAAATGTTCCGAAAATTCTAGATCTCAAATCGTCTTCCGAACAGATATTTTCCGAAAATTGACGTTGGGTGCCCCTGTGTATTTTTTTCCTAGTTCTTTTCTAACGATAATGATTTTTGAGTTTGTGATACAGTTAAAACCCGCAACTAAGAACCTAAAAATTAAGAACCTGTTAGCCTAAAATTGGTCATTTATACCCCCTATAAACAAGAACTTATTTAGCCTAAGAAATTTAAAACAGGTTCTTATTTTCTAAAATCATACTAGTACATTACAGCTGCATTGCAAGAATCATATTTGAAGCAAAAAAGGCAGATTGTCATTATTGTAAAAATATTTTTTAAAGAAAAATGAGTGCAAAATATGTAGACTTACAAAGCATACTAAGCAATATGTAGATCAGCACACCATTATGCATTAAATATTATATATTCTGTTCTATTACATATTCTCAAATGTTTTTTGGGGTGTGGGGGTGGGGTTGAGCTGAAGAAAATAAAAATATAGGCTAATGACCAACTTGTTTGCAGCTGTGTTTTAATTGTTTTTTCTCCAGGATTAAGAACACATTTTGAGATCCTAAATAGCCTAAAATTCTGTTGACTACCATTTATATAAGAACCCGTTTAGGCTAACTCCTAAAAATGTAGGTTCTTAGTTGCGGGTTTTTACTGTATTTGTCATGTAAGTGTAAACAAAATGACTTAAACTTGAATTAATTAAGCAACAGGTATAGATGAAATTTGCATATAATGTGCCACATGCTAATTTCTGTATTAGAAGGCATATAAATTAAAATTCAAAAATGGCCATGGCGAAAGAAAGGAAATCGAAGACTCTTTCGGTGTCAAACGAGCAACACAAGGAAACTCTTCTTAAAACCATGGACCAGCTACGAAAAGATGATGTTCTTTGCGATGTAAGGCTTGTTGTAGAAGGTCAGAGTTTCCTCGCTCATCGAAGCATTTTGGCTTCAAGCAGTCCGTATTTTCGAGGTTTGTTTACAAACGACATGAAAGAGAAAGAAGTCATGGAGTGTAGTTTAGACCAGTTAAAGTCTTCTGTTATGGAGGCTCTACTTTGTTACGTTTACACTGGAAACGTGACGCTTACTGAGGAGAACGCACAGGATCTAGTTGCCGCAGCTGATTATTTAATCATTCAAAGCCTCAAGGATATTGGCTGCCAGTTTTTAGAAAGTTCCCTATCGCCCAGTAGATGTTTCGCTTTGAGAGATTTTGCGGAAAAGTTCAGCTGCAAAGCGCTAAAATCTTCTGCTACAATTTACATTGTAAAACACTTCAAAGAGGCCTGCGACACAGAGGCTTTCAAATCCATAGATTTCGAGGTTCTCTCCGAGATCATCCAGCGCGATGACCTCGAGGTCTCGAGCGAAGAAGATGTTTATGAGACGCTTATAACGTGGGTGAAACATGATTTGGAAACTCGCAAAGAGAATTTTGAGGAACTATTCAGCAAAATCCGTTTGTCATCTTTGTCAAAGCATTATCTGGTTAACAAAGTGGAAAAAGAAGATCTTGTAAGCAGTAGCTTTTACTGCACGAAGCTCGTGGTGAAAGCTTTGAGTTCTATTGTCCTGCACGCGTATGATGATTTCGACCTGCCAAGAAAGACACTTAAGCGGCATTTGAATGTTATCACAGTGTGCGGTGGAAACCTTAGCAAAGAGGCAACTTGTTACTGCCCCGAAAAGAAGAAGTGGCTGCCACTTGCAGATATGCTGCACGCGCGAGATGAGCACTGTACCGCTGTACACGACAACATACTGTACGCATTTGGTAGCACACAGTTGGAAAACGGCCAGTCTGTTGAGCAGTACAACGCCCACACTAACACCTGGGTAGCAGTTGCCAACATGCCTCAATTACGCTGCGCTGCCACTGCTGTGAGATCCGGGGATCACATCTTTATCATTGGTGGTAGGATACCGAATGGTGGCTCTGCTAAGGAGGTCATGCGTTATGACCCAGACATTAACCAATGGTTTATTGAGACACCCATGTCTGTCAAGCGTGCCGGTCTGTGTTCAGCAGCTTGTCAAGGCTTCGTTTATGCCATTGGTGGGCTAAGCGACAGAAACGAGTTTCTGCGAACTGTCGAGCGATACAACACGAAGAAAAAGATATGGACCAGCATCGCACCCATGCAAATTGCTCGCTATTTTGCGTGCGCAGTGGAAATGAACGGAAAGGTCTTTGTCATCGGTGGCCAATCTTCAACAGGGGCATACTTATCTTCTTGTGAGGCGCTTGATCCAGTGACTGAAGAGTGGTCTTTGCTTCCCAATATCTCCGTCCCCCGCCAGGCGGCTGGTATCACCAGGCTTGGAAACAGGATTTTCCTGTTTGGAGGCTGTAACAACTCTGGGAGTCTAGACAGCGTAGAATGTTATGATGAGCGTAAGAGAAGTTGGGAGACAGTCACCAAGATGCCCTCCAAGAGATCTTGGGTCCAGTGTGATGTGCTCAGAGTGGCCAAGGAACTTCTTCAGATTAATTAAACACGACAATATCCTAAAAATTCTTGGTACTACCCCTTCCCCCTCGCGAGAAAAAGCAACAAACCAAACCAAACCAAACCAAAAAACATCAAAAAAGAGAAGAGAAATTGATACGCTATTCCCGTGGTACAATAATAACCTTGCTAAGAAAGAACACGTGACATCCAGTTAAACGCTTGATGAGGGAGATACTCCTTGTACATGTAGAACCACGAATGCTTTAGAAATCGTACTTTGTGTAACCCTGGTGCATAGTGTAAGCTGACGAAATTATTATATCTCGAAACCTTTCGGTTTTTACAAGGAGATTTGCTTTCGATCGGTAATTTAAGATTTTGACCTCCAGAATGAGGAAAAGGCGAAAGAAATCAAACATTACGGGTAGACAAGTATAGGATATAGGAAATTTACGAGTTCAAGCCGATATGACAGAGAGCCCTTTGATTAAAATATTTTGAAACGGGCGCACCCTATGGCTACATCATTTTAGTCGGCTGTTAAACATTACAGGGAAAATGACTAGAAGATTTCACGATTTATTCTTATTACGTCAGTATGTTTAAGGGGTGCATTTTTACGAGCGGGGTACCTTTTTTGTTTCTGTCAAACTTATAGTATATAGATAACCGGCGTAGCAAACGTGGGTTGTCTAGGGCAAAGGAGGAAATCTCGAGGACGCGCGAGGAGAGAAAAGGAGAGGAGGCCTCCTCTTCCCTTCGCGTTTCCCCCTTGCGCGGCCAGTAAAACAATTAATAATGATAACTGGTGCCTGTTACGCAGGCTAGCTAGCTGATATAAAGAGGTAAGGGTTGGACTCGGGGCGCCGCCCTTCCCATATAAATCATATCTTTGTTGAGTTAAGCCCATACGCCCCCTCAAAACTCAGTTTGAAAGTACGTCTTTTATCGTTAACCAAACGGTACTCAGACCCTCCATTTTTCTTTTGGCCTGCGAGGAAGTTGGGTCTTCTTAATGAAATACAGTCAACTCTCTCATAGCGACCACTTCTCGTAAGCGACCACCTCCCATAAGCGACCACTTTGCAATTAATCCTTTTGTTTCTCAGTTAAACATTGTTTCAAAAACTCTTTCGTAAGCGACCACTACCTAAATTTCCGACCGCGACCACTTTTTGGGCCAGAAATTTGATATATTCTTTTGTTTTGTGTTTCCGGTAAGCGACCACCCGGCATGATCACGTATGATTGTAAGAAAACCGTTGCTCGAATGTCACAAAAGTTAATTTTTGAATAGTGTTGACCAAGTTTGCTGACAGATTATAGCAGTTGACTTACAAAAAAGATGTCTGTAATACGATCTCTATGTAAAAAAGTGGATTGTCACATACATGCATGTTATGTACAAAGTTTCATCAGTTCCAAGCGCTATTCGAGTTAAACATTATTAGAAGTTCTCTATTTGCCTCATTTTTGCTTGTAAGATAATAACTTTACGTAATTACGTTCATCAGTTCAATGTGAGTTCTTTTTCTTGATTTTTCCCAAAGACGACCACCTCCCGTAAGCGGTCGTGCACCAAGGGTGGTCGCTTACGAGAGAGTTGACTGTATAAATGATTTTTGCCTGCCACTTGAAAGCAGGCTGGCCTTTACTTGACAAATGCACGTAGCAAAAGACTCTAAATTCCAAAGGAGGAATGGTGAAATTTCAAGATACATCAACAGTTTCAATTTTCATTCCCGGTCTAAGTAATAGCCAAGGTTCAAAAAAATCTCCACGTTTCCACAATTTTGTCACGGAAGTCACACACATTGCCAGGGAAAATTCAACTGTGCAGCGGATTTTTAAATGAAATGGAAACACTTTGTGTAAGCTAACATAAGCTGGCCACATTTTCGTCGATGAGGAAGGTGGTAGAAATTTCTGTTCGTCGGGATTTCTAGCCGTCACGGGCGAAGGATATTTTAACAGATTTTTCACGCAGTTGTGCTGAGTTGTGTGTGCTGGGAAGCGCAAAGAATGACTTGTACCATTTGATCGTTGTGGTTCTTACATTTTGCTGTTCTGAGTAGAAGCAGAAGAGCCGTAAGGCGAAATTTGTCGAAAAACACAAATTTCCATTGTTTTTGAGGAGTCGCTTTGAACAGTGTGTTTGGAAAACAATAATAATGGAAATACATTCACATGTTTTGAGAGACTGTACTAGTACTTTTGGACCTGTGAACAAAGTTATGGTTGAGCCGAGCAAGGGAGAGGACGATTTCTAACACGGTAAGGGAAATTTTCATACATTTGTTCGTAATTTTCTACACGGCAATTTTAAATCTAAGTTGAAACAGCGACGCGATTCGCATAAAGGTCGTGTGAAATTCCACTTCGTATTCCAATATGGCGGCGGCACCCTGGGGACGAGGTTGAATGGCGAGTGAATGTTTGCCATGCTTTCTTTTACCTTGATTGCAGTTAAATTTTACACTCAGGTAGATTAAGGCCTTAATTTCACCATTTTAAAGAAATTTAGTCTTAACTTTGTTAAATATCTCTCATTTTCGCTAAAAATTTGCCAAAGCCTGTTCCTCTATCAGTTTTACCACCTCGGCTTATGCGCTTATGCGTCGGTCAATCGTAGCTGCGCCCAGACCCCCCCCCCCCCGGTTGAACCCCGGGAATTAGCTTTTTTTTTTGCCTTGGATGGCAAGTTCCCGGGGGTGGGGATGATGATTTTTTGTTTCAATTAACGTCTTCCTTTGTAATAGTGCTAGGATTCTAATATTAAGATTTCATGCCGCAACGACATGCACCAGTTTATGGTTTTAGTACTGATATAAAATTATTGACACTAAAATTAATAGAGCGCTGCAAAGTTATATGTTATGAATAGTTTTATAAATATGAAAGGATGTTCTTCAAAATAATAATATCAACACAAATTTGATTCAATACCCCAAAAACGTTGATTCACATCGATAGCTCCAATTTCGCTATAATTCTGGCTTGATAAGCAATGAAGAAATGGATGCATAAAATCAAGGACATGCCTTTACAGCCTTCTTCAATTTGTTCCTGTCCTTGACAGACGAGCTAATCTGCTTTTTTTCCAGTAAACCTTCTGTGACTGTCTGTGTAGTTATATTCTAATAGGAAACCGTGTACGTGTCAAAAGCTTGGCGACTGCCCCGGGGTTGACAAATGCCCAGCCCCTGGGCAGTGTGAACTTTGCAAATGCCCCACCCTTGGGACTGACAAGGCAGACAAATGCCCCATAGTAGACAGGGGGGGGGGGGGCTGAGCACAGGTGGAATTGACTGATGCATTACAAGAAGGCAAAATGACAGTTTAGAGCGGCTACAAGACAATGTAACTACAAGGAAGGGATCACCTGTGCATGATGTGAAGCGTTTCTTTCACTGTGATGAACCAGAGCAGCAATTTGAGAGTGGAGAGCAAAGAGGAGGGAACAATGGCTGTAGTTCTTGAAGTGGTGATTCCTGCAGATACAGAGACCTGACATGTAGCTTAAGGAACCCACATCTGTCCCTAGAAGACCGATGCAGTATAGTGCACTCAAGACCAGCTGGAAGGAGGAGAAGAAAAGGAGGAATCAGGCCATTTAAGGATATGGCAGTGGAGGAGTTGAGAAATGAGTGTGTAGCAAGGGGTTGAAAAATGAAGGATTGAAGAAAGATTTACAGATAAGCCTGAAAGAGCACCTGAAGGGTGTGTAAAGAGTGCCTGCTTTGCTAATCAATGAGAAGGATAAGAACATGCATGATATCAACTTGGGTAAAGAATAATATTAATTTTCACTACTATTACAATGTTTCTAAAACAATGAGATTTCACCAGTGAAGTTCAACAATTTGCGTGCCTGCAACATTTTGTCATATCTCTACGTCTCAGTCTGAAAGCTCTGCCTTCTTTAAGAATGGTTCAATTCTTTTCAATCAAAACTGCCATTTTTATTTTTAAAAAAATTTATCAGAAAAGAAAACAAGTTCTTCCATGTTTAATTTGCTGTTGTTGTCTTTTTGCACATTGTTATTTAATTTTGACCAAATACTTTGTCACAATATTACCATATGTCTTTCACTAACTTTTATTTACTATTCATCATCATTATTAATTTTTTTCTTTGTCTGTCTTTAATTTTTTCTTTTTAGGTATGTACGAAGTTCTTCCAACAGAGCCACTACATGACATGAAAGAACACATCTGAAATGTGATATCTGAAATAAAGGACCAACTTTCTCAAGAAGAGAAACAACTATGTGAAAAGACCATTGAATTTGTAGTCCAAACCAAAGAGCAACTTCGTGGTTGTGATCGAGAGATGGCTATTGTGCTTTCCAAACAACTGAGAGGTTTGCAACAACTTTATTGTATATGTATACAATTCTAATGTAATCTTCCTCAACACAGCTGTCTACTGTTATGAACAGTTATACACATGCATGTACAGAAGAAACTGATTATTTCCAAAATAGAATTTATTCTTTTTTCCCTTTTCCTTCTTTAATTTGTATTTTGTTATCACTTTAATATAAATATGTAATGAAATGTACTGTTTGTGAAGTTGTTAATGAAGGTTATTTTAAAAAATATCCAAAATAAAAAATTAACAATCATGCAGTCATTATTATCATGATTATAATATTATCATCGTTTTCAGAGGACTTGTGACAAATATAACAAACTTTTAGAGCAGAAAATACTTACATTAATACAGTGACTTTCCTGATCCTCTCACTGAATGACAAGTTCAAAAGAGAAAAATTCATTAGGCAGTATCAAAAATAAGTAAAAAAGAAAAATTAAAAATTATATCCATATAAAGTATATAAATAAAAAGGCTATCAAGCAACCCTAGCACCATATGATGTCTTCATATATTCATTATTCAACAGGATTTTTGAGTGATAAGGTGCAGACCCTTTTTGACACTATGACAGAAATATCAAGCATTCTATATTCAAGGCCAGAGAAGTGCTGTCCAAAAAGCATTTTAAGACTCCACAATCAGACCTTTCTTCATGCCATTGCCTGTGAGGAGGTCTTTGGGAGGCCGTAAGCTCTCTGTGAGAAGTTTTATGAGCGGTACTTTCATTCTTTGGTTGTACATGCTCCCATCCAACACCGTATTATCTGTCTTAGGTCAACAAACACAGAGCAGCAAGAACGTCACTTCAATACCTTTTTAAGTATCTCTGCGGCAATATCAAGCAGAAGACCTGGTGAAATCATAACCCCTGGAATCATTAGAATGCAAGCTGAGGTTAAGTCTGAGGAGAGCAAGCAGCGAGACACACTGAAAGAGCAAGAGTCTAGACTTGGGAAGCTGGCATACCATTTGCCTAAAGCACAAAACACCATCATACCACACAGAATCATACTTAAGTACCTACATGCATTTCAAGCACATCTTGAAAAAATAGCTGATTTTCTCCATTGTGGTGAAGGCATCTGGTGGTGGTATATCATGGCAGGTGTTGAATTCCTAGATGGTCCTGGTGAAAAGGAAAGCCAGGATGATGGCCCACCACTTCATCACTTTCGTGCTCATACACTCAAGTCTGAAGAGAAATACTTAAAAGATTGTTGGAAGGAGTGCATAACCAATGGGATTCCCATCCCATACCCTCCAGTGAGAATCAATCAATACATAAAACATACAAGGTTTCTAAAAGATGATGATTCCACTGATGATGAGAGTAGTGACGAAGAAGTAAATGAAAATGACACCATCTACGAAAATGACATTTCTGACACTCAACAAGATGAGGAAGAACTTGAAGACATTTATGATTTCCAGCAAGTGGGAGAATATCTTATGGAGTGTGCTCAAGAAGAGAATTTGGACGAGACTTGTCATAACGAAGAAGACTTCTTAACAGAACAGGATTTGTTGACACCAAGAATTGAAAGTTTGGCACGGAAGGAGCTGACCAATTCAACTTCTCCGGTTGTTGCTCAGGCTACGTCTGCTGAATCTTGCCAGCTTAAGACAACACTGGCTTAATCTGTATGAAAGGTGTTAGGTGAAACCAAAGAAGTAAAAACGTTAGACTCATTGGTATCAAGCTCAAGAGCAACCTTGCAAGAAAAGAAGACCATGAAGCTGCTTTGGCCATTGTACAGACCAAGGTGCCTGTAAAGCATTCAGTTGTCAAGCAGCAGTTTAAGAAGTGGGAACAGAATTTCTACATGGAGCATCATGAGTGCACTGAGCCAGATCCTGAAGACATACGCACTGATAGACAAGGGCGTGACTTCTACTAGACCATAAGGCTATGTAAACTGCTTTTATAGCATTGTACACGTGTAACTTTAAAATACATGTAAACTTATGTCAAGTGGATAGAGATATTATCCGGTGGATAGCGCTATCCACCTTTTGAACAACTGGGGCCGGGTATCAAAATTTTATCCAGTGCTCGGTTGTAAGGTTTCCGAGCGACTATAAGTCGATCTTGGTGTCTTCAGTCCTTCAGGTCTGCGGTATATATGTTGCGTCACGGAAATGTAACGCAATGACATCATTGTGAATGGGTTTTTGCCAGAGAGGCGGTTTTTAATAGAGTGTTGGATGTTCCCTTAACAAACTAAACTCCTCTGGGCCCTCTGACATAACCCGATTCTCGAAAATCAGAGTTCTCCTCTATTACACATGACTATGAACGACAAGGAGTCAGAAGCGTTGGTGTGGGATCGAGAATGGTATGATACCAGATTATCTTAATGAAGACCATTAAAAAAAAAAGCAAGCATTTTTATTCAAACTGGTTCAACTGAAACGGTGCACAGTTTTGATGGAGCCGTGCGGTCGAAAATGATGTGACGAGCCTTCTGACTTGTTCGGTCCGCGCGTAGCGCGCGCAAATCAGTCATCGTATCAACAGAAAAATAATTCAGTTTCTTTAGTATAAATGGGAAAAATCCATTGTGTATGAAGAAAATATATACCTTCTTCATATACCCTCTCTAATGATAAGCGACGAAGCGCTCGTAATCACCGCAGGTTAACGGTAAGTTCATCCGCTATGCTGTCAGTGTGCGTTTTACGTGAACATTCGATCATATTATTGCGTGGTCATAGTTGTGACGTCATAATAGTGTCTTTAAAGAAGAACGCTAAGAAATTTGAGCGACTATCAAAAAGATGCAATCAACTTTTTGCATCATGCCGTAAACAATTAATACAAATCGCAATTAACTTTGAAAGTTTCATCGAACATGCCGCAGCGAACAAAGAAAAGTGAAAGAAACAAAAGAAAAACCGAAGAAAAAGAAGAATCGGCTTCCAAGATGGCGTTTAACTTAATTCAACTGGTCTCTCAATCATTCATGAAAGAAAGTTTTGAACCGAAGACGGATGTGGAATGGGATTCCGTAAATCTTCCAGCATTGTTCCTGAAAAATTACGGCATCGAAAAAGAGGCAAATGAGGCTGCGAAAAGTGGAAATGTCGAGAATTACTGCACGGAACTCGCGCAGAGGTTGGAACAAAGTATAAATGAGGCTATGGAAGATGTAATAGAATACGTGACAAAATTTAAGGAGCAAGTGTTGGCTATTCTGCGAGAAGAGGAGGAGAGGGGGGAACTGGGAGATGTAGCTGAAAATGCCGAAAGTCCTGATGCAAAGTTTAAATCTTTACCAGATGCCTTACATAATACTGTTGAGCAACTGCGAAAGCTGCAGGAAGACAGAGAAATTATTTGCAACTGTCTAACAACTGCAGTCAACGAATATCCACTTATTTTGCAAAGACAAATTACCGAAGAAGTTGCACGTGTAATAGAGAAGGTTTCCGTCGCCGCGAAAGACTTGCTTGTGAAACTCGAAGTAAGAGAGCCAGACGAAGAAAGTTGCGCTTCAATAGCTGAAACTGGTGCAAGTTTAGAGCTGGGTGGCGGGAAAGAGCTGGCGAAAAGCGAGTCAAAAGACGATAGTAAAGACTTACCAGTTGCAGAGAAAATGAAAAGCGAAGTTCTAACATCAAGTAAGTCAATAGCTGAAGCAGCTATGAGCTTAGAAGATGAACGAGACGAAATGCCGAGATGCGAGTTGAATGATAGCAGAAAAAATCCGTCAATCACAGAGCGAAACGATAACCAACTCACCACAACAAGATCGTTAATAGATGAACCGCAGGCAGCTACAAGTTCAGCCGATGGTGATGGGGAGAAATTGGAGAGAAGTGAGTCGGACAAAAGCAGCGCAAATACGCCAATCACCGAGCTAGGGGATGAACACGTGATTCCAACCCCTCCACCACCTCCCCCTGTCAAATCATTGTACCTTGACAAGGTGGACGAAATTAATGAACGCATTCTGCGACACAGGAAACATCAAGTAAACCAAGTAAAAAGGGAGCTAAACTTTGCCATCGCGAGGTTGACCTCTGAGGTGATAACTTCATACGAGCAAGCTAGTGCTCTACAGAAACAAAATTCACCTGTGCTGGAAAAATCAATAATCGAATTCTTGAAAAATCAAGAAACTAAGAAGACATTTTTTATCAAAGAAATCACTGAACGCCTACACACAGTTTTAAGAATGCTTACATCGGAACCGGGAGTAAATGACCCAAACCTGGAGCTTCGGAACCTCAATGAGACGGTGAAGTTGTTGCATCTCTTACAAAGTACCAGAGCATGTCACCTAGATAAGATTTCTGTCACGAGGATTATGAATGAAAAAAATGGAGTCTTGTTTTATTTACTACTATTTGTAGGCGTTTTTCTGATTGTCTTGGCTTTGAGTTTAAATGGAGAGTGGCTCGCTTTGATAATGTTTGTGGCAATCATTTTTATCTTTATTGTTAAGGCGTGGCAGGGAATATTCTCTTCCAGAAAAAGGAAAATTGAAGTGTTTGGAAGAGTAAAGAAGCCTGTAAAGATTGATTGAACCGTTTTCTTCTAATGTACTGAATTTTGCAAGGCTAAATGACATAACTGACTTAAGGCATGTATAGTTGACTACATACTCCACCCTTTATTATTTTTCAGATTCAATAAAAGAGATTGATGAATCAGTGTTATTTTGGAAATTACATTAGTCTAATTGGTAATCGCAAAGACCCTTTTTGGCGAAATGGAGTGCTGGAATGCCTGGTGGGGGCAAGTAAGCTTAAACGTTTACAGCAAGTGAAGTAAGAACCCATTACGCACGAGATTAGTCTTGAGCAAATGGTGCAAGGTCGATGGCAACCTCGTTCCCAGGTTCTCTCTCCCACGAGTAGGAGGGAACCCTGGGAACGAGGTTGGGTCGACGGCAAATTGTGGAGTGTGGCCCAGTTCGTCTGAATTGTATTCGCCTAAGAAACGGAACAGCTAAAAACAGATGGTTTCGTATCGGCCAAGTCGGTGATTCGTAATAACAGAAACTTCGACAACTTCCTTAAATAGGCGTTAAGGTCTCTCTCAGAGCGAACTGCATTCCAGGTGTAATCTGAACTTTACGAAAAATTTGAGGCTCAACGGCTCTGATCATCTGTCTGAATAACAACTCATACTACACCTTGAGGTTGCCGTCCAAATATTAAGCACAATACGAAACGAACAATTCCATATTTCCCTGTTTTTGAGGTTGTCTTGTCGTCATATTTCCCCATGGTGAATAGAACTCACCGATTCCGCAAATTTCACGGCGCGTCGTGGAATGTAAAATTTAAGCTATGTCATTATCCCCTCATTTCTGTCAGTTTTTCTTCCCTTTTTCGGGTTGGCGAACCATTTGCCTTTTTTGTTCTTTGTTGCTTTTCTTTTTTTTGTTGTTGTTGTTGTTTGTTTGTTTTTCTTTTTTTAAGCAAATTCCACAGATTTTTCGTGTGTCGTTTTCTCGTACCCACATCACTTGACCACTTCTTCAGCCTCATCTTTAAGGTGATTCCCTAGTAAAAGAACCTAACATAGATGGTAGATGAAACTTGGTACACTGATGTAACAAGTCAAGAAGGTGATAAAAAAGTAATAAAAAGTGGGGGTCACCGTGCTCGTTTTGACGTCACAATGCTGAGAAATACGGCTATTTTGGACCCTTTGTCAAAAACCGCGCGCAGCCCAAAACTAGACAAAAACGAGATTTTTTTTCGATGATGCATGTGGTATCGCACAGAATTTGACTTTATTGTATTGTTTATCCACTTACATACCAGAAAAATACCTTTTAATGCTCCTGTTTTTATTTTACGCTCCAAAGTAGAATTGAATTGGACACGCGCTATTCGACCCGTGATAGCTCAATCCGTACAATTTAGTAAAATTGCCAAAAACTGAACATAGATTTGTGCCAATTTTTTTCTCATCGAAAGGAAGCACTGTCCTTATAAAAAATCATGAAATAAAAAATGGGGGTCACCGTACTCGTTTTTTGCGTTAGAGCTGCAGAAAGTGGGCACCAAATGCATTTTCTCCGAGTTTTGAGAGAGGACTGGGGCGAGTTTGAAAATAGAATGTACGTGAAAGGGGAAGAAAGTATTAAAAGATCTGTTTTTACAGAATTTACATCGAGATATCACATTTAGGATACAACGTGATAAAGAAAGCGTTTAAATGAAAATCAAAGTGAGTAAGCACAAGTTAAACATCCACTATCGAGGTTCTCCGTGAGGAAGTCGAACTCAGCAACACGCGTACTGCCTACGTTATGCACATTCCCAACACATTGAGTCTCATCTTCGCAAGAAACAACCGCAAGCAAAAATTCCAATAGCGTTTCTCTTCAGTCAACTTCATTTTAATAATGTTACTTCACATGCTCTTTTTACGGCGGCCATCTTGTTATGGGCAGTAAGAGATGCGCAGTGCAAAACCAGGGAATCACCTTAAGAGACTTGGGCACTAGACTTTGCGCTCTCGTGTGCGCGTGCATGACATGGAAGTTTTAAAATTTTATAGAGCGCGAGCTTCCTAATAGTAACGAACTCCATTTGAATTGCGTTTTAAAGACTCTAACCGTCGCCAGCAACTTTGCAGGGCTTTTCTTGGACGCATTGAAAGACTGTTTTGAAACTTGAAAGAGAAGAAGAAGGAGAAGAAGACAGAAAAAGGTCGGTGCTTATAATAAGTTGATTAATCGTGACAAAAGTTAGGTAGATTTTGTCTACATTAAATATCTTTTATATATCTCTTAACTTTCGCTAAAAACAACGTTGAAAAAGAGGAAATGGTCGATCAATCAAAAATTGAAATAATTATTATTTAATTTCCTCTTCTTCTATCTGTCATGTCATTATTTTGATTTAAGTTTAGCTTAACGTACATTTCTTAACTTTCCTCTTTTTTTACTTTTCTCACTGTTAGCTTGTCAACAAAGCTATTTTCCATTGAGTCAACATTAGAAAAAACTTGAAAATGCTCTCGTACGCATTAAAAGTGCACTATTTAAAGGAAACTATACGCGGCGATGCTAAAGAGTGAGCTAACGTATTAAATTGTTTCTTCGCCACTGTTGGAACGAAACTGCCAGACACCATTAAGCCACAGCACCAGGCACTAACCACCTCAACATCTAAGCCTGTCCCATGTATATATGATGCACGAGTATCATACGGTGAAGTCGCGAAGAAACTTATTACTTTGAAGACAAACAAAGCCACTGGCCCTGACGGTATTTCTTGCTTGTATTGCTTCTTGTTTTGATGTTTTCTTTTGTCTTTTTGTTCTTTCCTTGTTTTTTTCCTCGTCTTAATTTTCTGTTAATCAGTCTCCACCTAAAGAATGGACTTTTCTAAACCGCATCTAAAAACTTCAATTCTCTTTTGCATGGGGCCGCTGTCCCTTATGGCTCTGTTAATTCCTTTGTATGTCTGTTTAGTAAAATCCAACTAGTGGTCTATTATCAATGCTGCGTTCTGATTGGTTGAGCTACTACTAGACTATATGTTATAGCCCACTAGTAGCGAAAAGCGCCGGCTTTTTGGCGGCAAAAAAGGATTAAAGTCTAGCTTTAAGGAGTTAAATTTTTTTATTCTCGATATTTTTGGCCAACTAGTTGGATTTTACTAAAACAATTATTCCTCTCTCCCTTATGGCCTCTGAGTCAATAGCCCATTCGGCCTTCGGCTTCATGGGTTATTGACTCAGAACCCATTCGGGCTCGAGGAATAATTGTTAAATATAGGCCGATTTAGACGGTACGATTTTTGCTTACGACTACTGGTGTGCACGACTAGCTTACGTCATGACTTCACGACAGATCGGGTGGTGTTAGCCTTCTTTTCGTTTTATAATGAATGCTGCCTCAGCTAAATATTTTGCATTTATTCATTGTTAGTCTTTTTTATATCTTATAAGGTTAATGATAATTTTGTAACTTCTGCACCTTTTATATTTGTATGTAAGTGTGTAATAAAATGTTGTAATAAAGTATTAAAAACTAGTGATGTTTAAAGTTTTTATATATTTTTGTTAGGATGGCTTATGCAGTGGATGCATATGATTTTGAGATATCAGAAGATGACCTTAAACACATGAAATATTACCGTGAGCGGTTAAATGCTCGTCCATTAACCACGGCCCTTAGAAGCTTTGACATCAACGAAAACTACGAGTCGACACGGTTACCTGGCGTCTATGAGATCAGCCAAGACTCTAAAGTCATCTACATTGGCGGGAATCCATGCCTCTCGAACATCCGGGACTGTCTAAATGCCCATTTTAGTGGAAATGATGGACTGCCAATTGGAGAGTACTTGAGTGGCCCTGCCAAAAACAAATGGAAGTCGATTTTCATTCGCTGGTTGACTTGTGCAAAGCCGAATGAGGTGGCCTGGTTTTTGCTGAGTGACTTTCAAATGCAGCATGGATGTTATCCTCCTTTTAATTACCCAGCGGAGAACTGTAGCTCTTGTGAAAAAACGATAGATGACGACTAGTATCTTTAATTATAATGTGTATAAATAAGATTTTTAAAGTTTCATAGCTGTACCAAAGTCAAAATATCTACCAATGTCATTTGAACTTTCATGCATTTAAGTTAGACGTACACTGACTTCAGACTCTGAACAATTTGCTGGTGCTATTAATTGATGACTCTATCTCGAAAAAGGTACTTTTATGTTAGTCTCCATGTACTCCAGGGGCGGATCCAGGGGGAGGGCGCAGGGGGTGCGCCCCCCCCCCCCCCCCCCCCTGGGATGACCTGCGGCCGCTGTTGCAGTCGCTTGACAGACATACAAAATCTGCTCTATCGTTTGATATGTATTCTCAGCAGTTCACATTATGTTATTTCCTAGTCAAAAGCCCTCTTCTTCGGATTCGCTTTTAAAATTTTTTACGTCATCAGTCAGTTAGTGGTGCACACCCTCCTAAGAAAAATCCTGGATCCGCCCCTGTACTCTTACCTATTTTCGCGAGTGCTAACTTTGGCGATTTCAAAAACTTAGCGAAAGGGCTCCATGAAAATTAAATTCACGAAAATATTTTGTATATACAGTGTATATATGGCTGGTTCCGCGAGCGTGCAGGATACTGCAAATTCTATATTCTGATATGGCTAGCCTATCTTCCTCGCTCTAAAATTATAAACTCTCTGTTGTTTTCGTTGGCCATATGACATGATAAACCCTTGTTTGATCAAGCTTGTTCGGGTCAAGATTGCTGTATACCGGCCTCTTTCTTTCTTTCTCCTTGGCCTTTATATAGGTGGGTGTCAACTTCGTCTCGGTCCATAATAACAACACGCCCAAAAAAGAACTTGGCCAATATCCTGTTTTAATTTGATATAAGGCTATTAGGCCATTTTGAAAACTCCTGGAAACTGGGGCAAAGTTCGTGCCTCCAAAACAGCCCCATGGTCCAGTTCGCCACAACACTCGGACCCAAGCAACACGCGTGGACAGTCACAACACAATTAACTTCTGGCAGTAATTAAGGTAGACTAGCACTCTCAAAAATTCTTGAATAAGGTGTCTTTTTCGAGTGTATGGCTTTGAAAGGGAAAAGACCTCTCTCCTCAACCCCCTCCCTTTTTCCCTTCCTCCCAATCGTCCTACCCCTCAACTCAAACTTCCCTTGAGTCTTCCTCCACCACCCCCCCCCCCCTCCCACCTCCCAACCCCTAACCCTTTAGGATAAGAGAATGTTATTGTCCCAGCTTTTCCCAGAAAGCGTCTCAGCCACATTGAGACAGATTTTACGGGACAGGTTTATTTTTAATCAGGTTTATAAGGAAAACCAACAAGTACTGGGCTTATCATCCTCTGCGTGAAACTAACGAGAAGGTTATTCTATTAAATAAAAGAGAATTAATATAGTTACTGGTAACATGCACGTTACTTGATTACCTACAGCAATTTGGTCAGAAAAATAAATTGAATGACGGTGAGAACCTTGACTGTTCGACAAGGTTTTCCACTAGTTCAGCCCTTAAAAGCATTATAATTTAAGCGCAACTGACAACATGAATTCTTTGCGCTCTTGGCACAAGCTGAAAGGATAAACTAAAAGACAGTGTTATTACATTTTGTTTTCCCGTGTCGTCAAGTTTCACATGCAGGTACCCTCAGCCTACCAGTCAACTCCTAAATGTGGCGGTAAATAATGATCTAAGGTGAATAAAACACACTTTCTACGAAAATCCACTACTCTTCTATGATGAGCAGGTCTCTAAATCCTTTTCAGAAAAGAAAGTTGGCCTGTTTATGCGAGGATGTTCTTTCCACTTTTGAGCTTTCGTTTTGGGCGGTTACATTTCTGCTGTTAGAACCAATCAATGAACCATAACGTTTACCCTTTCTTGTTTTGAAGAGGACACTCCAAAAACTACACGGCAATTAAATTTTTCATGGCGCATAACCTTCGGACAATAAAAGTTCACAACGCTCTAGTAGCGCGTAGCGCAACTCACGAACGTAAAATGTTTGTCTCCATCATTCGGGAAAACTTAAGTGTTTGGGAAAAAAAGCTGTTGGTTTAGCTGGTTTAGGTTGAATCTCGCTTTGCGTTATCGTAGAATATAACGTAATTCACGGGTGCTCATTAATAGTACATGAACTCTGCCATCTTCCCAACGGGAAGCCGAAGTTTAATTTCCGCGCAGTAGGAACTGAGGTTTAATCCAAGATGTTCTTGCCAAGACTTTCAGGTAAAGCTCGTGTTGCAAGCTTCATTTCACTGGCCTCCTCTTCTTCCTCTACGTCTAGATCTTATTTTCATAATCATATTTGTTTTTTCTAGGCTTAATACTTGGGATCTTGGCATTCATGATTGGTAAGTGTGATCAGTGTGCCCTCTCTTAATTAACAAGTCTGTTTCTCTCAACCCACTTCAATTCGACGAACTGTCGGAAAAGCTGAGGTTATTGTAATTACATGTAAAGCGGAACGATATAACTTTCGATAACATTCCTTGATAAATCTCTTACTATAGCCATGAAAAGTACTAGAGAAATTTATCAAGTTTCCTTAAATACTTTAAAATATTACCGGTATATATACTGCTATCAATTTTATAGGAATGAAAAATGATATATTTTTTTAAGATTTAGTATCGCATATGTTTGGTAACAAATCCTAGATTGGTAATTTTACAGAAAAAAAGGTATGACTCTCAGATCTATTTATTGTAAGGTGTCGATTTGCGTTCAAAGTCGACAGTTCGTTCTTTGAACAGATGAGAACTAAAACATTAATTAACAGGTACCACTAATGTTTATCCTTATAAATTGCCAGGTTCTACAATCGCCAGTATCGAAGTGGTGGACACAAACCCAGGTATCGCATAAAGGATTGATAATTAAAAGGATGGCAAAGCTTGTAAATTTGCCATGGTTTAATGGCCATCGTCTAACGAGTTTATACAAAAAAAAAAATAACAAGGAAATTTACCCCTTTGATCGAGTTTACACCTTATCAGCCCGAGAGATCCTGGGACACAGCACGCTGTCCGGAAAAGGAATTTTTTGTAATGAAAATTATCGAGTTTACGAACAGGAAATAATGATTTTCTTGAAATGATTCTGTATATGTTAGAAAGTAGTATAAGCTTATTTTGAGTTTATTGCCGTCAAGAGATGTTAGGGGAGTTTGAATACATCTCTCACCTCTTGTAAACCTGACGCAAAAGAAATTTATTAGTTATATCTTGGTTATTTTTTCATTCGCTCATTCATCCCTTAATATTTGCCTACAGATTTTATTGGCTGTTACAAGGACGACAAAACATTAGACGACAACTTTCACCTTATCAATGCTCGAGCTCTTGGATACCAGGTTGAAAGATATACAACGAAACAAGACTGCGTAGACCAGTGTGCTGCGAAGGGATTCCTTTACGCTGGTCTTCAAAATGGTGACCTCTGTTTCTGTGGAAACACTTTTGATAAATATGGACGTGCAGATGACTCGGAATGTGATATCAAATGTAGAAAACCTGACGAGGTTATCGAGCACACTAACAATCCCTTTGATTCATGTGGCGGTAGATGGAGAAATTCCGTGTACGCGGGTAAGTAAACGGTTAGCATGCGTAGCACGCGTTTTTTTTAGTGCGTTTTTTCCTGTTCGGTTCGTAAAGTAAGAGAAAAGTTAAGGCAGACAGAACAAATCTCCCTGCCTTTTCCCCCTCGCCCCGTCCCCCATCATTTTTTCGTTTGACCTTTTACTTTAATTTACGAACACGAACGAAAAATGCAGGTTGATAAACAGTTATCCTGCAATAGACGGTAGTACCCGCCAACTCTCTTTGTCTTGTTTGATTTACTTGCTTACATACGCCAAGTGAGGGCACCACAATACTTGCCAGTATGGGCTGGGTGGATTCTCCTTCCCACACACACCGAAGATCCGGAAGCACAGAAGCTTAATAGAGAGTTTTAGATCCGAGTATACCGCGAACCTCTAACCGCGGTTTGCGGTTACCCGTTTGCGGTTCGACGTTCAAACATAATTCGATTTAGATTGGCGGTGGATTAAATTACGGCAGCCATTTTGAATCAGCAGCCATGAATGGTATTTGTTTTCAAGATCCAACGGGATTTATAAAATTTAGCATTTCGCCCCAATTTGTGCCTCTGGTAATGGATAAAGACTTGCTCCAAAAGATTTTTGTATCATTACGTGGGATGAAACAAGAATTATACGCTAAAATCTTCCAGGTAAATGACATACGTGAAAACCTACCTCCCCACGTTGAAAACGCACGTCGGAAACCTCAAACGTGACGTGAAAGACTTGTCACGTGACCTCCAGCGGTTAGAGGTTTGCGGTAAACTCGGATCTAAAACTCTCTATTAACCGTTTAAGTCCCAACAGTGACCAACATCAATTTTCTCCTGACAATATCCATACATTGTCAAGAGATGAGGTTATAAGAATTAATAAAATGATCACCATAAAGAAAATGCCTCGATCTTTTATCAAGTTCTCTCAACTCATTCTTTAAGGAAATGTATGGAGACCCGTTTGGAGAATTCGTGCTTAGATATTGGGACTTAATGATGCGATAATATGAATTGTTATATTCCTAGAATTTCACTCAACTAAACAGGGACTGCCATTGGTTGATTCTTGGTCACGTGGCCTTGACTAAAATCAAATGTATCCCGATCGTGATACATTAAACAATGTATCCCGCTCGGGATACATTGCAGCACGTGATCAAAGCATGGTGGAAAGTGGTGTGACAGAAGGCGGGAAAAACACCGCCAGGTCCAGCCAGTTTTCTTTTTCGTGAATCAACACAACAACACAAAAACGAAGTCTCAAGATAAAAAGCAACGATTTTTAAAGTTATCCCAGAAGTTCCCAGAAGAAAAACAGCAGCTAGTGGAGGGAAAAAATGCATATGATATAAGGAAAGTACTTTTGTTTATAAATCATTCATTCAGTGGTTTTGAGAATTAAATTTGTGTTGTTGTAAGTACCGAGTCGACTGTTTTGGTTCGTTTTCGTTCGCTCCGGTTATTCTTTTGTTGCTGTTGAAGTGAAAGTCTAGAAATATAACAAAACACTTAATGTCAGATCCCTCGGGAAACCAGTTAGTTTTGTTTTCCCTCGAGTCCTGATGTTTCCCTCGACTTCGTCTCGGGAAACATCAGGACTCTCGGGAAAACAAAACTAACTGTTTCCCTTGGGATCTGACATTAAGTGTATACTGAGACACGGTCTTGAACACAGATAGCCTGCGAACCGCAGACGTATTTCCGGTCGTAGGGAGAGAAGCGACGACCGGAAATACGTCTACGGTTCGCGGGCTAGAACACAGTCAGCGTGATCTAGATCTCAATAGCTCTGGTTGGTGGTTCGAAAGGAATTCAAATCCTCCCGCTCAGCAAAGTGCCGATCACTTATATAAGAGCTCGTTGTTTGACTGTATTCTGGAATAAGAACAATGAAATAAACTCTAGAAATCACTCACGATTCATTACATCGTAACATCTGCAAATCTGGCGACACGCAGTTTTCAGATACAGCAGCCAGTATTCCATTGGTCCAAAAATCTCGATAAAATAGACTTGTAACAAAATTCATAGACTGTTCAGAGTCCTCTATTTTTCCGTAAGATTGTCGAGATCGAGCGCTTTGGGTTACGCCGGGCTGCCATCTTACATGAGTGCCAAAACTACTTAGGGGGCGGGGGTGGTTTGGGAGGAAGCGAGGAAAATTCCTGTTGCCCAGAACCTCTTTAGAACCTCTAATTTGATAGGTTCTTGTTGGCCCGAAGCTCTATTGTTTCAGAGTTGGGGTTCATTGTTAGTTTTGTTTGGGTTAGGGCTATCTATTGTTTTCTATACCAATCCTGTGAGCCGTTCTTATAGCTTCCGGCCCACCCGAAAATTCTCTACCTCTATTTTTCTCCCCCGCCCCCACCCCCAGAGCTATAATCCCCGACGCCCGCCCCCTAGGTACATTTGAAAATGAAGATGGCCGCAGTTAACGCTAAGACGCGCTGTATCTCGACGATCTCACGAAAAAAATGGGGGACTGTGAACAGCCTACAAAATTTATGGCTTATTTCGGAATGCGTCCAATCGAACGCACCCATTGTTAATGGCGTGGCGATTTATAGGTTATTACTTTTCAAAGCCTCTTACTGCGGGCCCGTATTGCATGATCGACGATTTCGCAAATTCGGAAGTGATGGCGACGAACTGTATCAAAGTATCATCTAGCGTATATTAATTTGCTTTTTCCCTTTTAGTTACTGGAGTTCGATCAGCAGAGCGCGATGCAGCCAGAAAATGGTGGCAGATATAAAAGTGAACAGGTATATCTAAAGTAAGACATTAAGAGCCGTAGTGTCAAGACTATTTGAATTGGTATAATTGATTTAAAGTTTAAATTAAAACAAATTGCAATCAAAGACGCTCTTTTCGCCTTCTTTCCTTCAATTGATGCTAACAGCTCTAGCCCGTAGTTCGAGGAGGCCTAACCTCTCATAAGCTCCTATAGTTTCCGTTAGGTCTCCTCGCCACTTCTTTCTTCCACTTTTGCTATATTTTTGTAATTTCTATTATTGTGTGGCAAGTAAAATAAAAGAAATAAAATCGTAGGTAAATTCCCATAAGGAAAAACAAAAACTTGGGCAGGGGGGTGAAACCTCATTCCCAGGACTTTCCCTTATCTCACTCCTTCCGAATGTCTAAGGAAGAAGCCTTGTAGAAAAGGTTGCATGATTATAGTAAATTACAGTATAATATACAGATTTATCCACGGCTAAAAGCGAAGATCTCGATAATATTTATAGTTTGTTTAAACAAAATATAAAGGTTATGTTACACGGAACGATTCGCAACGACGATTTTTAGCGCAACGCAGCGTGGCAACATTCTTGCGACATTGTTTTCGAATGTTTGCAACATTGTTCCAATATTGCAACGCTGTGTTACGCCAAAAATCGTCGTTGCGAATCGTCCCGTGTAACATCACCTTAAAATCGTGTAATGCTAAGCGGTGAAGGCAACGCCGGAGAACGGGGAAAAACAACAATAGGTCTAATTAGCAAAAGAGCAACTTTTCACATGCAGCTCACTTTTTTTGTACATTTCTTTGCCGAGTCAAGTCAAGTCAAGTCAATCTTTATTTAAACACGGTAAAATCCATCAGGAATTTAAAAAATTAAAAATAACCTAACTATCCTAAACAAAATTCAAAACCTGACTACAACTAATCTAACTAAAACCTGTTTTTCATGAATGCCGTGTATAACATTAAAAATGAACATTAACTAATCTTTTAAATTGACTAAGAGATTCGGCTTCTCTCACATGACAGGGTAGGCTGTTCCAGAGAACTGCTCCGCTATAAGTAAAGCTGTTTTTCATGAAATTAGTTCGCGGAAATGGGACAAATAGTTTGTTAACAGAGTCCCTCAGGGAGTAACGCGTTTCATTTCGTTTAACAAACTTAGATGATAAATATTCAGGAACAAGGCCATTTAAAGACTTGTGTACCATTATGGATTTCTGTATTTGAAATTGAGTGCTCAAGTCTTTCCAATCGAGTTGTCTAATCAAACGGTTAGCATCAGCATCATAGCTAGAGAAGGTTAAAACGCGAGCGGCACGGTTCTGAAGCTTCTGTAGCCTGTCAAATAATGTTTTACCACAATTACCCCAGACAAGATTGCAATAATCGAAATGAGATTGAATTAGTGAGTTGTATATATAGTGAAGGGTAGGTGGAGGGACAAAAGGTCTAATTCTTTTTATTGCTCCAATTCCGGAAGCGACCTTTTTAGATAATTTATCAATGTGTGTTTGCCACCGTAGATTTTCATCAATAAATATTCCAAGCGATTTGACAGAGGAAACGTGTTCTATCGGAACATTATTAATCGAGAGCTCAAGTGGGTTCGACAAAGTACTCAATTTTTGTCTGGAGCCAATTAGCATGAATTCAGTTTTAGAAGTGTTCAAAGTAAGTTTATTGGAAATAAGCCATTTGTTTAGGTTATCTAAATCGTGACTCAGAGTTAACTGTATTGAATTCACATCAACGCCAGCATAAGTAATGTGGGTGTCATCGGCATACATTCTAGGCTGGCACGAAGTAAGGCAGTTTGGCAAGTCATTAATATAAATAAGAAATAAAAGGGGGCCAAGGATTGTTCCTTGCGGTACCCCACATTTAAGAGAGCAGATTCTAGAAAGAGAACCGTTAACAAGACATCGTTGTGTACGATTAGTTAAATACGACCTAAACCAATCAAGAGCTGTACCTTGTATTCCGTAAAGGTTCATTTTAGCTAGAAGGATATCGTGGTCAACGGTGTCGAAAGCCTTTTTTAAATCGAGGAAAACCACAGCATTAACATTGCCACGATCAATATTAAAGGCCCAATTATCCGTAGCTTCCAGAAGGGCAGTTGCAGTTGAGTGTAACGAGCGAAAACCCGATTGATGATTAGAAATGATATCTTCATTGGTCAAAAAGTTATACAACTGATCATAAACAATCCTTTCAAACACTTTAGCTATAACGGAAATGACTGAAATAGGTCGATAATTATTCAGATCAGATGGCTCACCTTCCTCGAACAACGGAGTAACTCTAGCACATTTCCAATCATCAGGAAATATACCAGAGACTAAAGATTTATTAAAGAGATCACATAGTGAAACTGAAATAAGATCAGCACATTCACGTACAATTTTAGCAGAAATATTATCAAGACCAGTTGCTTTAGATCTACATAATTTGTTTAGATGTGAGAAAACAATGCTGCAGTTAGTCGAGGAGAAGCTGAAATTGTTGTTATTTACCTTTATATTATTGATATAACTTGAATTATTTTCAGCAGTTAAAGGTATTTCATTAGCAAGTCTGGGCCCAATTGTTGAAAAATGGTCATTAAAAGCATCAGAAAGCTCACTAGAATTAGAGATAATGGTATCATTCAATTTCAGTTCTTTCACCGTTGTATTATTCACACGACGGGATGTAAGCTCATTAAAGGTTTGCCACGTTTTTCGAGGATTACCCTTAGATTGAATAAATGCATTAGAATAATAAGATGCTTTAGAAATTTTGATGTCATTGTTTATTATATTTCGCAACTTTTTGTACCTTTTCCAATCGTGTGGATCATTCGATGTAATTGCTTTTCTTTTGGCAGCATCACGATCACGCATGCCTTTCTTTAATTCTGAATTGATCCAGGGTGCTTTATTTGTTCTAGTACGTCTAGTTCGGAGTGGCGCATGAATATTAACAATATCCAAAAACTTCGTTTTCCAGTCAGTCCACAAAACATTTGGATCTTCAGAAACATTACAGGACCAGTCTTGCTGAGCGATATCGTTACGAAAACTCTCTCTATTAAAATTTTGGAAATTTCTATAAGAAATGGTTGAGTGCCCTTTTGAAGGAAAAGTGAGAGATAATTTCCTATAAACGTAAATAAGGCTATGATCGCTGATACCAATATGAGAGACTCCGGAACAGACTACCCTGTCAGTATAGTTTGTATAAATTAAATCAATTAATGTTGAAGAGGATTCCGTTATGCGAGTAGGTTCAGTTATAAGCTGATGAAGCCCAAATAAATCAGAAATTTCACATAAGCGTCGAGTATTTAAATCATATTGTGCAGAGGCCAGGTTACAGTTTAAATCACCTAGCAGATAATATTCTAGGCCGAGGGAATCTAATTTCTCAAGAAATGATTCGTAATGTAAAAATAAATCAATTGAGGAGCAAGGAGGTCTGTACCAAGTAGCTATCAGAAATGGCCTGGAGTTTGGTTTCCGAATCTCTATACATAAATTTTCAAGACTGGGTGCATTCAAATCAGAGCGAACTCCAAAATTAATCGAGGTTTTTATATAAAAACCTACTCCTCCTCCTTGTCTGTTTCTATCACGACGAATAAATTCATAGCCTGGTATTTGGACCTCACAACTATTGATAGAGTCATCAAGTTTAGTTTCATTAATTGAGAGAATATCAATGGAGCGATCGGCAAGGAGAATTCTTAGTTCATCAATATGCTTTGTAAGACTATTAATGTTTAAACCTGCAATTTTAAAACCACGACCAGAAGGAAGAAAATCAGAGAGAATTGTACTTTCAAATGAATCAACGTTGTTTTACACGACTACAACGTAAATCTTCCAGAAACTTCTTGCACGTTTTTTGGAGAAAATGTCGTACGTGTTCTCGTTCACGTTTTTCAGTTTTTCACTGCCGCTCATTTTCACCTTGCATTGGTGGCCGCTAGCATTTCTCATTTTATCACCGCCGCTACAAAATTTTCATGTTGTTCTTCCAACAAAAAATGTCCCCTTTGTTTTTTATCTCTCGCTCTAGATCTCTGTCGCTCTTTTTCTCGTTGACCTTCGCTGGCCTGCCGCGTACTTTCTATTTTTCTCTGTCTTTCTCTTGCTCTATATTTCAAATTTGTGGAAATGACAATTAATCTAAGCTTAATACTTTAGACAACACGGATACAGAAACAATTTCCGCCTTCCGTTTTCGTCTTCATTGACTCTTTAGTTGTCTCTGCTTTACAAGACGCCGGTGGCTATGCGATTTCCCGCCAAAATAACCTCGAGTTGCATTTGGATTGCCATACCTGTTGATTGAGTTATTTTACATTGGTATGCCTGTGGTGCGGACGAACGGTCGGGCGGGCGGGCGTACGGTCACGTGATTACCAAATTTTCTCGGATGGGTAGATTACTTCATTTTCTTAACCGTGCTGCTCCGCTGGGCGCGCTTCGCGTGCGACAGCTCCGCTAATACCTTAAACTGCCTCTTGTAAGCCCCACCACTAATAACACCACCCAACCCCCAGCTATAGGCCCACCTACTTGTAAACAAAAAATACATGCGATTGTAAGCCCCTTTCTAGATTTACTACTAGACTTATTCTGACTGTTTAAAGCTTAATTAAAATCCAGAAAGTAAATGCAAGTTACTAGATTTATTCTGACTGTTTAAAGCTTAATTAAAATCCAGAAAGTAAATGCAGGTTGCTATAGCTTGTTTCGAAGAGGTTTTTCTACTCCGGTAATGAGCCCCCTTGGTTATAAGCTCTCCTAAAACCCCGTACGGAGATGTATAAGCCCAGGGTTGATAAGCGGCAGTTTATATACGGTAATTGTGTTATGTAACATTCGCTTTCTTGAGTTCTAAAATAGCTTAAAATTATACCGACTACAAAGGTACTGACTCGACAACTTTTGGATGTTTGGTAACTTCTTATACTTACCCTTTACTGCAGGTTCATCAAGCAAGGGACTATAATGATGAAATACTTATGACGCAACGTCTACTTTCGAGTTACAGACTTTTCAAAGACACAAAGAAAGACAAGAAGCCAAGTAGTTCACTTGGTCGATGTAAAAGAACATTTATTGCAATTGTAACTTTTCCTAAATCCGCACCCTCAGGAAATGGAGAGAGTGCAAATCCATGACTGGAGTTGGTTCTCAAAAGGGCTACGTCACGGCTAGTTAGTTCGTTCAGCAATGGAAGGGCTCCTGGTTCATTTTGATAAAAATTATGACAAATTATGCCAGTTAGAAATTACTTGTGAATGGTAAAATCACAACTTTGTGTCAAACAAATATGTCTCCCATGCATTATATCAAACGTTACAAACCATACAATGAACTTTGAAAAACTGTTAGGTTAACAAGTTTTCAAAAACCACAATTTTAATCCGTTTAAAAAATTTTCCAAGTTTTCCCTCTGTGCCACCTCATTTTGTATTTGCCGAGTCAGTTATACCAAGGGCTTTCCACGAGTTGCTTGGCAACGTTTTGGCAACTTCTCGTATTTCCAGCAACTTTTTGCATTCTGAGCAATATTATTTCTCTACTTATCTTCTAATTCTGATATGTCAGAGCAGCTTTTAGTGTTTAAACTGGCCTTTCTTCCATATCTCACAATGTTTCCTGTAAAAAAAGGAGCTAAATCCTCCCCCCTGGGGCAAATCATGGTCGCAAGGTAGAAGTAGCCGGGCGGCTCGGTCAGCGGTTTTTAGAGAAAATTCAAAATGGTGGACGAAGATTCACTTTCGACTGACTTGAGTGTCTCGGGTGAAGACGGTCCTTCAGCAACTTTATTGGATCATTACATCTTTTGGTTTTAATTGAGGACAAAGTTGTTCAGCAACGCTGGTTACCAAAATTGCACAAAAATGCTTAGAGATCTTACTTTTGTCGTACAATTTGCATATTTTAGCGTCAGACCAAAAAAAGGTTTTCGTATTTTCGAGCAACTTTTGAGCAAATTTCGTCACAAAAAGCAACTTTTGATTGTTTTTTGAGTAACGTTTGGGCAACTTTTTGAGGAATTCCGGGAAACATTGTGGAAAATCTCGAGCAACTTATGGAAAGCCCCACTTATACCCTCTGTTCATGTTTTGAGCGGTTACTCTTATGTTTAACTTAAGTTTGGTTGCTGTTCCCACAGTTTGAATTTTGTGATCGTTATACGTTTCTGGGAAACTGCCCACCTACCCCTCCCCTAAGCCAACATTATCACTTACTTCTCACTTAGTGCAAAATGTTGGCTTAAGGGACGGGTAGGTGGACAGTTTCCCAGAAACTTGTAATGATCTTTGGATTTTGTTAAATTTCGTGGCACACGCTCCTTTAACGGGATTATCCTTGAAAGAGATCATTAGCATACGGGTTTCATTAATTTATGGGACAGCAAATGCCGTCAAGAGAGCTTCGACTGTATTTGCAATATATCGGTATAGCTTTTTATAATACGAAGCAGTAGAATTGAGTTCATGTTTTATTTTTCGAAATAGCAGTAGAATATACAGGACTAATAAAAAGTAGATAAGTTTATACAGCTATAACTGAGTGTTGTAGAAATAAGTGAACAGTACCATTGAGCTATTTCACTAAAGGCCATATGCCCATTTGCCCATATGTTATGCCATTTCATTCAGTAGTTTTACTTTTTTTCTAAATGGTAAGACATAAGAAATAAAACAATCCTTGAACAGCCACTTTTTGCACATATTTAGGTACATTAAGGACAAGCGGGATCCTATTCATTTTTTCGCTGAATTTTAGATTGTTCAAGAAAATGTAAATTGTGCATGTGTATAAACTGAACTGAGCAACTTAACTGAGGCTGAGACCCTTATTTTGTTAGAGGCGTTAAGACAGAAATGTCGTATATCGCTGTTAATGAGGTTAAAAGTACAACAATAAAAACTGGAAAAGGTGGGGCAAGTCCCTGCAACCCAAGTATAAGAGCTACTTTATTCAATCGCGGTCCATGATCCAAACTTGAATCAAAGGGTTCGCTGGCTTGTGGAAGATTCTGTAGGCTGGGAGCACTGAGCTCGGGGAGGTACGTTTTGCGAGTGTTGGTTGGCTTTTTTTTTTCCAGCAGAGAGATTCGTGAATCATTTGCCCAACACCAGGCCATGATCACCTCTGTTTCGATTCCGTTCTCACCATATTTACCCCGGTAAAAGATTGATCACGGTACCATTGCTTTTCATTGCCGACCATGTTTGACCCCCGGGGGGCGGTACTCCCTAATATGGGCTATATAGGTATGTGCGGCCCCAAAGGGTAGGGTTTTTCAGCCGTTTTGGTCATAAATTGGGTATCGATTTTGGCTATTTTGCCGCCATTTTGGTCATAAATAGGGTAACGATTTTTACACTGTAGTCTTGAATGCACTTTTTTAGAAGAAGCTACTTCCTTATCATGTCCCCCTAAGCTAATAAAAGCAGATAAACATTGCCTTTAACATTGGTCTGAACTAGGGAAATAATTATAAGGCAGGTCTGAAACAGGGTATTGATTTAAGGGTCAGGTCATAAATAGGGTATCAAATATTTGGTTAGGTCATAAATAGGGTAGGGAAAATCACAGATTTTGGTCATAAATAGGGTAAGGGTTTTGGGAAGCGGGCCGCACACCCCTACCCAATTTTTCTGCGAGTACCCCCCCCCCCCCCCCGGGGTTTGACCATGGTGTGTTATCAGCTCTTGACCATGGTATATTACCAATCACGGTTACAAAATAAATCAATGTTTTTTGCTAAATCAATAACAGCAAATAACAAAATAGTTGTGTTTGTGTGGTTAACTCAAAGATAACGCTATTTCTACGAAAGTGAACAAGATCTTCGCAGTAGAATGAACAACCTAAGCGAACCTAAATAACACATGCTAATATTTCTGCCTTGTATTAACTTTTCTCGAATAAGATATTAAAGTCAGTCAAGTCAGGTTCTTTCTCGATCCAAAGTTTGAGTTTTAATTCTAGCCTATATCCCTCCATTTTTACGTTCGACGTTGCATTATTTATACAACATGGCCGGCTACTCTTTCTTGTGTCGTAGGGAGACTGGGAGACCAGAGGAGGGAAAAAGAAAGCGCGCGGGGGACGGTGGGAAGGGGAAAGAGAGGAAGCTGTTTTTCGATTATTGCTATTTTTATTGGAATACCCAGCGGGAGTCTCCGCGGAGGAGAGAGGGAGGGTAGTCATGATCCGCGCAGGCTACTCAAAAGTCTAAAAGTTTGATATTTGATATTTTCGTCCTTCAGGGATCACTGCGTTTCGAGCCCTGCCGTTGACAACCACGTAAATATTTTGGTCTCCCGAAGGAGCCGAATTTGGGAATAACATGTGTCGATATAGGCGTAGGTTTTGAGAGCACCACAGACTACAACATATCATTTAAGGCGAGGGATTATCGCAAATCGTAATAGGAGTCACGATGGGCCTAAAGCTTCTTTATGGAATAATGTTGATTGCCCTTTTCATAAACGAGGGTAAGAATGATTGTTAGTATTTTATATAGTCGCACTTCAGGTAATTGCACCGATTCTCTTTGATGAGCATAGAGTTTCGAATATCGTAAGCAGTATAACATATGATGGTGAAAACACATGGTGGAAGCAAACTTTCTGTGGTAAGCACATAGTTTTTGATCCTGGTAACGACTGAGTTTCACCAGGAAATCGAATCACTTAACGTTAATAGAAGGGGCTTGTAGGACTTTTTTAATTGTTCTAGTTTGCACGGGTAGAGATTCATTTTCATAGGATATAGGCCTCTAAAGTATCAATGTGAACAATTATAATTTTTGGCTCTTGGTTTCAAAAAGGTATTGGTAAATGAAATGAGAAATGAAAAAAAAACCAGGACCTCTAACTTCAACTGTTCCCAAGTGAAGGTCCTATTGGTGCGCGCATCCTGGTTTAAGCGGCTGTTGTGCGGTTTTCCCGTCACCTGAAAAAGTTTATTAACTTTGTGAAATAACCCTCAAGATATTTCCACTTCAGCGTTCTTGTCGTACATTTGAAATTTCAGAAATTGGAATCGTTTTTTTGTGGCAGAATCAAACAATTTGTACAATTTGTTGGCCTCCTTGCACCCGAGAAAACTTTTAAGTTTTTCTTAAAATAAATACTTGTTTAAGCTTCTGAGTGTTCCGTGTTTTGCTTTATTGAAACGAAACTGTGACAACAATTTTAGGAGAATATTGACTTGCCATAGGAAGTGTCGCATTTTGTAATGTTGCAAGAACAACTCAAAGTTCAAAATACAAAATCACGAAACAGTAAACAATTTTTGTTTTGTCAGAATATGATACTGTGACGGCAACAAAAATTAATAACACTAAAGTACTGCCTTAAACTGAATTCCGGCTAAACTTTTTAAAGGGCCTCGTGTAATCTTGACAGACTGACGAGAAAACTCTGGCATGGTTTTCCCTCGGGCTCGTCTTTTCATTTTTTTTTTTTTTTTTTTTTTCAGCCACCCAAGTGATATGAAATTAGAGATAGCTATTTAGTACAACTAAGAAATGCTCGGAAAAAAATTCAGAGTTCTTTTCGTTTTTAGTATTGAGCTTGAAAGGAAAGATTTTAGACTACAATTCATCCAAAATCTTAAAAGTCGATTAAACAACCGAGCAGTTGTCTACAAAATGAAAGTAAATAAAGAATAGGGTATTCAATAGTGTTCAGTTGGAGATGGGAAGGTTTCGTTTTTAATTTGTATGAGGGTGAAAAATCCACGCTCATCCCATACAAACTTGTTATCTCACAACTTAAAAGCTTTACAACTTACAAGAGAGTTACAATGTTGTATTGTTGACTCTAATTATCGTTATCTTCATAGCATCGTTACCGTTTTTATTATCATTAACGTTTGCGCAAATATAACTTTTTTTTTTAGCTACGCCTAAAACCTGTTCATGTTTTTCCATTCACGAAGAAGGCGTCACGTGGCCTGACGCCAGGAAGTCTTGTCAATATCATGGCGGAGATCTTGTATCCATAGAAACAGAACATGAATGGCAAGTCCTAAAAGATCAGATCGAAAACAGGACAAACAGGTTTAACAACAGTTGGTACATCGGTTTGCGAATGAAGTCAAGGGGGATCTGGACCTGGGTGAGTGGAAAACCGCTGACTTTAAACCAATGGCATGGATGGAAGCCTCGTGATGGTGCACCGTACGCGGTTATGACTAAGACCTTCTCTCCAGGAACTAAGGGACTCTTCAGAAACGTCAAGGGATCCATCTTTGCCGGCTTCATTTGTGAGAAACCTGTCGGTAAGTGAACTTAACAATCGCAAATTACGATTTAACAAAATAAACACCCAAAGTAATTTTGTAACAAAAGTAAGAACGAGTTGATACATTTTTGTGAACAGGAGTGACGGTCTTTCCGTTTAGCGTGCTTATAGAGTTTTCCTTTCTTTCTTCACTCACCAATTCAGGCGAATATTTCATTTACTTCCTTAGAATTTATATTAAGACACTAAAGTACAATAATGAGTTTCCCGACCTTTCTAAATTGACAGAAACTGTGACGTGCTTCTGAAGAAGAGTTTCAGTTCGTTACAAAAATAATTTGCCGCCAATGACTAAAATAACTAGTTCAGCCAAGTTGAAGTGGCCATTGTTTCCTTCATATATGAATTTAGATAATCTCGCCTCCTTTTGTATGAAGTAGAAATGGGAAAGGAAGAGTCAGTCAGTGGAACCACTGAGCATCACGTACATCCACCAATCTATGAGTACTGACGTACAACGTCTAAGATCGTTTTGCATGACTGCATTTAAACATAATTTCCATGATTTCTGAGATACCTGTCATGAGATGAGTGTGTGGGAAGATTTTGTTGGTTTCCGTTTGCTTGCGAAGTGCTCTAAGTTTGCGTAGTTCCACCGATACGAAACACTGAGATGATCACTGCCTCGCTCCATAAAGCTGAAAGAAAGCTAAATATGGTAAGCCTGAAATTGTTCTGCTATCCACCTTTAAACAGTCCATTTTTAAATACTAATTAAAAACCAATTAATCTTCAAAAACCATAGATACTATAATTTTTAAAAGCCAAATCCGTTTATCTGTTACCATATTAATCCCCCTTCTTTAGAAAATCGAGCACCGTTTATGACCAAAACATAGGTTGTAATCCTTTCAACTCAGCTGATTGGAACAAACAAAAACTCAACTTTAGGAAAAATAAGAGATTAGGAGTCTACAGAAAGAAAGAGTGAATGATTGACGTAATACACCCTCATAGAATCACGTAATGTCTAATTACCCCATTTTAAATGTCAAAATACCTTTTAAAATCTTAATTGTCACACCGGAGTTCTGTACAACTAATTTAACAGGTTAAAAAACCTTGATCAATTTATTAAACTGGTTATACTGTTACTGTGAATGTACAAGTTTGTTCGCAAGTGTTCTTAGTCTCTTGAGTTACTGATTTTTCACAGTCGTCAGTTTTCTTTTCTTTTAACACATCTTAAAAGCTTTCATTGTCAAAATGCACGAATCTCATATTTAGTCACGCTAAAGCTGCGTAAGGAAACCCTTTGTGCTTTGTTTCGAATATAGTTTGCGTGTAAACTCGGTGGAATGTTTTCAAAAGGCATTAAAAGCGTGCGGCTTCACGGCAT
>OZ037784.1:17441860-17496860 GCA_964035525.1 Porites cylindrica
TTCTGTTTTACTTTTGAAAATAGTAGAGTTTTTATGTTTTTCAAAACTCTGCTCAGAAATTAATATTATAATATATATACTGTCGTCGGATTCGGTGACGGTGCCTTGATCAGAGCTGTTTTAGATTGTTTCTTTTTTTGTTGTTGTTCGGAATACGGCGGTATATGTAAACAAAACTTTACCACTGAAAAGTAAGGGCCAGTGTAAAACCTCCCCTTCCCTCAAACAAAATCGGGGATTGAGGGGAGGGGAGGCTGTACACTGAGGCTATTGTAAAGGGGCATTGCAGAAATTCACTAGTCCGCCTCAATGTCACAACTAGCCGAGCCATTACTAGTAGTGTGAAGGCATTGGGCCAGTTATTTAAACGGAGTTTAGCCACTGTTTAACAAAACTGATTTTGATTGATTTTATGGATTTATTTATTGTGGATTTATTTATGGATTTATTTATTCATTCATTAATTGCATGGTTATTTTACTTATTTATTTATTTTTGTTGTGAGCAATTCTCGGAAAATTGACGAAGGTTGAGCTCGTGAATTATACTGTTTCTGAATCGAAGGCACAGCAAGGGGCGTTTAACGATACTGATACACAGGGGCGTAGCTAGGGGGGGTCCTGGGGTGCCCGTGACCCCGCCTTGGTAGGCCTTCTTTTGAGCAAACGAAAACGACATGACAATATCTTGGCCGTAAAAGCCATTGTTGAGAAGCCCACTTTTTTTAAATTTGTTTTTTTGTAAAGTATTTTCGTCAACGGCTCCTGTCTTTAGTTAGACTACGAGTAGTCCCCCATTTTTCCTCACGCGCGCTCGCGTTTCGCACGCTCTACTATCCCTGAGGAAAAATGGGGGACTGCTCGTAGTCTAATCTTTAGTTAACATGGGCCTTCATGCCGCGATAATACGACAGGACAATCTGGTGAGTAGCCTCTGTGACCCCCCCTTTGAAAAATCCTGGCTACGCCCCTGATACAGGCAGTTATTCATAATTGACGGGGTACCAAATCCAGCGTCGAGGTATTTCAGGATGTTTTGATTAAGGGAAATATCACTCTTCAATAATTTCATAAAATATCGTTGATGAATTTCTCTAATTTGAAGTATTTATAATAATTATAATGCATTCAATTCCAGGTCAACCTCCTAACGGATACATACATTGGACGGTAGCTGTAATTCCCCTGAGCAGCGTAATCGCCGCCCTATTGTGCGTCATTGTTTTCCTTCTTTGGCGCCTGAAATACAAAACGAGGAAACAAATTGAGACGCAAATAACTGTAAGTCCAATGCATTACGATGTGCAAACCAGATCCATCCTGAAAGAAGTTAGGTCAAACGTGAAGAACGGCCAAGTTTCCAATACTGCTACGCGGGTGCACTTTCAGGAACCTAACAAAGACACAGTCACAGGGAAGTCTGTAGACATGGCAGATGGTACATCTTTGCTCCCAAACCTAGGAGATCGTTCAATTCCGAGGCGAGTAGCAGTGAAAAGAAAAAGTAACTACAACGAGCTCGAGGAAAAATATCAGCTGGATAAGGGCGATGGAGAGGTGACAAATAAAGTCGACTATGCGATTATGAGACGCTTAGCAATCAGAAGAAAGAATAGTGACGAGCTTGATAGCAAATATCCCTTGAATAAGAGCGAGGATGAGGCTGGGAAGGAAGAGAAAGAGAATGTAAACTCGTATGAGAACAAAGGTTATCGACATGATGCAGGTGATACGTTACCGCAATCTCCTCAGGGATCAGACTACAAAGAACTTCATGAGGTTGTTTGAAGCCCAGGTTTGAAGCGAGAGCGATTGACATTAAAGTCTTTGACTAGGCAGGCATGTTGAGGCAATCAACTTAAAGTTTGTTACAAGAAGTTTATTGTCGAAAAAATCTCGAAGTTTCATGGGTGTGCCCCGGTCATCCGATCACTGAAGGGGGAACGGAACTCTCTTCCCTAAACTACATTTTTCTCACGCCAAGAATTCGTTCTTTCCAGGATGCTTCCTGAAATATCATTTCTTAAACCAGAATGATAAAGTCTGAAGTTTTCAGCTTTACAGGGTTCCTCGGTTAAATCGCTCGCTTACATGATCTCCAGTGTTAGGGAGCAACTGGTTATTATCCAGCTTATAGCTCACATCTTAAGAGCGAAATCGTCTTCCAAAAGTGATACTAGATGAAAATATACCTTCCACCGAAAAGATTTTCATCCTTTTTATTCCTCTGAAACTATTTCAGCGGCCTAGCTAGTGTAAACAAAATGTAGGAAGGGAAAGTTTAACGTTAAATATTGCCGCCGGCCTCCTTGAATTGAATATGGGAATTTTAACGAGTGCCTGAGACTTGCTCACAGGCCGATTGAAGAAAAAAAGTTGCTATTTTTTTAAAAAAATCAACTAAGTACATTAACTTTATATAGTTCTCATTGTTTTTTGGACTTGGCAACGGGCAAATTTTCAAGAATTTGAGATGGGACATGAAACTCAGTTTTCCCAAAACGACCGAAAGAACACGTTGCATACAGTTGTTTTCGTGGGCGGTATTCAAAGCTGCAATGTTGCTTAAGATAGAATTACCTTCTTGATTGTTTTTTTCTAAAGTCAAAACAGGATGAAGTGTTATTGTATAAATATGATTATTTGATTTACGATCAGATTTATATCTGAGATTTGATTTCTTTCTGAAATGTTTATGACATAGATGATATCAATTATCTTTAAACAGTGTCAGTTATATCTAGCACACAATTCACAGGGTTTTACCGAATAAGTTAAAGAATGAACATGAACGTTTTTCGTGTTAGTGTAGCTTGAAATTCTTCAGCTAATTGTTCTGTAATTCTTTTTTCTCATCAGCTGTAAATGCTCTACATATTATTTCATTCTAAACCTTAAATCACATTAGCTCAGATATGCTTAGCGACTATAGACTGAAACATGCTTTAGTCTTTGGTGGTAGCTTCGTTGTGATCGGATATATCGAAAAAAGACACCTTAACATTGTATTCACGTTGGATCATTTCTTAACCCGGCGCTACCAGTCCCTCATTCGCGCGAGAAGCGTGTTACATGCTAGCGAGCGATACAAACGCGCGTTGTCTTCCTGGCGAGTTTATCTTGCTTCCTCGCATGCAACTCTTTGATCGCCCGCGTTGAACATGAGGATGGCTACAGGCCACCATACCAGTAGTCTAGAAGATTTCGTTAAAGGCAACCATGCTTTAATTCATTTTAACCTTGACTTCACTGACACGAACCATTTAACGTACGTAGAAATATATTAAATAGAATTGTAAGAAACAACACAAAATATCGAAATAACAATAAAATATCATGTGGAAAAAGAATGCAACCACGAAGCCCTGACCAATGTGGAATATATCTACACTCCTACCAAATCCTGAAGTCTGCCTCTAAATAACCCGTATGTCTCTCTAGCACGTACGTTCAGAATATTACAAGTTCGTTCCTATGACACTCAGTCAAAAAAGATTACTTGCCTTGCCTGTTGCTGACAGGGCATCTGTAACAGCAAGAAGCTAATTGCTGCCGTCCGGAACATTTTCCTAAATACCCACCCTCCCCTCCCCCACAAAACCCATGGAAGGTAAACAACACCACTGGGGTCTACGTGGTTTTTTGGGATCGATTTAGGTTTCTGGGAAAATGTCCACCTACCCCTCCCCTAAGCCAACATTTTGCCCTAAGTAAGAAGTAAGTGATAATGTTGGCTTAGGGGAGGGGTAGGAGGGTGGTTTCCCCAAAAAACCAAAATTGATCCCTTTTTTCTTTGCGGCTGAACAGCCAATTATGGTTCTTTTGACCTTCTCACTTAGCTGTTTTACATCTTCATCGAGATGCTGAGGAAGGTAAAGAGAACAAGAACAACGGCCAAGTTAACTTCACTCCTAAGTGAAGCAATTATCTGAACTGTCAGTCCAAAGATCGATATACTGGCCAAAAAAGTTTGAAATAAATCCCGGAGGGACTTATATTTTCAAACTCCTTTTTGAGGAGCTTCTTTACGAGGGGACTTATTTTTATAGGCTGAAAATATGAGTTTCTACAATCTTATGGGTTTAAAACTGGATGAAAAATTGTTTAAGCATTTTTTGAGGTGATATTCTTTGAAGCGCAAAAATAACACACATATCTTCCATCGTTATATTTATAATTCGTACAATCCTCAGTAACTCTTTATGTAATCCGTGATTTTTGATTGCTTATATTACTTCTTGTCAGTCTCCTTCAGGCGATGAGGTTTAGTGGTCTTTAGCGATTAATGTTGAGCCGGCTTTTTCAGTGGCAGGTCAACAGTTCAAATATTTCAGCCATGTGAAGGGGGCTGTCGTAGTTATAGAGAAAGGACTAAGTAAATATACACTTTATTATTTTGAACAATTCAAAATCGAAAAACATTGGAAAAGACATAGAGGGCCCCGAGCAAGGCTCTTGGAATCCGGGATTTGCTTTATTTGAAGGTCGGGATTCGGGATTTTTGTACAGCAAAATCGGAAGACGCCGTTCTCATGATTCAGGATTGAAAGTATGAACAGGATGCGGGGTACCGAAAATCATCGGGATTACAGCATTGAGGAAAAATTTGCATGGGTTTGGATGGTGGGATTAAAGAACCCTGTTGGAGATCCTGAACACAATCTCTAAGGTCCTCTAACTTCCTTTCCTTTTCTAAAAAAAATTATCTGTACATGAAGCGAATATTTTATAGTTTTACGTTGGTTCCACGGGTGACAAGGGGTTTCCTATATGTACAGCATCTTTACACTTGTTCATTTCTTAACTTCAAATATTCACCGGAAGATAATATGTTCTTGTTATCCAAGAAGAGCTTGTGAAAAAAGAACACGGACGCCTTGTAGTAAAAAATGACTTGCGGAAATTCTCGGAGCTGTCTGAAAACTTTAACAAAATTAGCTGACTTTCCCAAGTCGTCCAGGCCTGTTACCTTAAAAGCAAACTGAACAGAGCCTACTGTAAAAATGATGAAAATTTGCACGAACAGCACAATTAGGGTCAATTTGCAAATTAAAAGCGCTAAGTTATTGTAAATGTTTTTTACAGGATTAACTGGAGTAAAGTTTAAAACGCTCATGATTGCAATCAACGACATTCCGTGCAGACAAAAGCTTACCACTAAGGAAATCTGCATTTTAGTTAAATCGCTGAAGTATATGATGATCGCAAATCCGATAGTTTCCATCATCTGCAGTATCGTAATAGCCCAAAAAGTTGGAAGACGAATAGCTTTTTCGAATATCACAGAGTAGCCGAGAAATCCCGGAACCTTCCTTAGAAAAAATGCGAAAGCCACCATACAGACTACCTGAGATAACAGCCACGCCAGCTCTAATTCTTGTGAGTGAGGAAACGTAACGAAGTTTGAACACCTGAAGGAAGTGTGGCGTTCTTTTATGCAACAGAAATACGCACGTACAAAGTAGAGGACTGAGCCAGCGATCAACCATAACAGCAACATTACGTACAAAATGTATCCAGTGTAAACCAAATTGATTCTGCAACGACCATTTCGCTTTGCGTTAGATTGTATGGGAAGAAGGGATGAATTTTCACTCCGGCACGGTGACTGGTCTTCGGAATTTGCCAGTGACTTCATAGATGACATCCTCAGAAATCATCTGTAAAAGAGCAACAACAAAAACAATAGCCTTTGTAACTTCTCTCAAAAAGCCCTTTGGTCAACAAAGTGGCTCAAACAACTCCGCTTTGATTCATGGTCTATGGCTACATCGGTATATTTGTATGTTCTAACCATTAAAATTTCCCTTAAAGTCAGCTGTATCGTTGTCAAATGAAGATGTGAACGAGGATATAAGACGATTGAAGAATAAAATGCAAAGCGGGTCCCTGTTTCTTCTTCGGACATTACCGGACAGTAAACTGAGAAAACAATGAAACCGAAATAGGCCCTTGTTTTAATATACTGGCATTAAATTTGTTACCACCACGAACAAGAACTTCACTCCCTTGAATGGAGACGTTTTTTGCAGGACAAAGGCAGTACCTCTATTTCTTAGTTACTTAAAAACCCTGAGTATTGGTCCGACCAGCGGAGATCGAAGGCACAACATTGCTCTACCGCATTATGCTGTTAGTGATTCATCAAGTAAACTTTACTAGGATGCCCAGAGATTCCAGTTCTTAAATTCTTATCGCAGAAAATTAGAAAAAACTAAATATCCACTGGCGATATTTTCATTTCGTTTTTTGTTCCGCAGACTCAGTATAAGCCCCTAGTATAGAATCCCGCCCAAAAGTATTGACTCCGGAAAGTGGCAAATTCTAAAGGCTACCAATTTCGAATTGATGGGAGCAGCTACTTCCGCTAATGAATCGCTGATCATTTCTTTCGTTGGGCCTCATGGCTATGAAGCTAAATTTTAAAATATCGAAATGTTTCTTCTGTGAGTTTACGTCGTGAAAGAAATGGTAAACAAATTAATGTGTATTGTTCGAACTGAATATTAGCGGGGATACTGTAGGGTAAAACTGCGATGACGAAACATTTTAATGCCGCAACTTAAGTCATCTTAAGCTGTCGCAGCCATCAACGAGAGAAGCTGACCCACCCGTACCAGCTGAACTATACCTGATAGGATCAGCCATAGTGCCGTCTGGCATATTTAAGCGATCCCTGAATAATCTTACTCTTTGTAAGCTAAATGATTCTATTGACGTTTGTCCATGGTCACTGATATGGTACATTATGACCGTGAAAGTTACCTGTAGTTAAGTTCAGAATAGAGGTTGTTGTGACGCAGAATTATCTTGGCAATGGGTTCTTTTTTGGCAGATAACTCCCAAATAAACTTGATGATTGAATGGTAAATGTAAATTCTACTCTGCTTATATTATCAAGAGAACACGATGGAAAATGAAACTTTAGAGGTTCGAATTTCGCATTCAGTTTGTAACTAGTTTTCGCTTTTAAAGGAAGTTTCTCGAACAGTAACACTTTGGAGTTAAAAGTTTTCTTAACTGAATTTAACCTATATATGATCGAGCACATATAAATGGTGAACATAGGAATTCAGTTTGTTGTAGTATGTGAGGCGTGGCGTAGACAAGATGCGACTCTTATAAAACACACACCCCTTTATTGGCGAATATTTTTCTTTTGATCGGCAGCTCAACAGATTCGAAACCTTTCACTTTAATCGAAGTTATCACCGTCAGTAATACATGAGAGTCCGTTTAACCTAATCAGTCTGTAATTGTATACACTTCTTGACATTTTCTGTCTTTGTGTCTGTAAACCTGGAAAGACGATATTTTTCAGTTTGCAAAGGAGTGGAGAACTTATTCGACTTAAAGACCGTTTACGCGTAGCGTAAAATTTCACTTCCGGTGGGGTACGACTTCCGCTCACGCGTAGAAGGAACTGTGAACTCGTAAGTCCAATTTATTGCATTTAAAAAACGACACGGTCTTTTTTTGTGTCCTCAACAAAGAGTATCCTTTTCTTGATCAAACGGTGTGGGAGACTCGGTCTCAAGCGCAGCTCAAATATAGAGGAATATCAAGACGCGCAATGTGTCATGGGAACGATCCAAAACGAGACGCCAACTGGGGCGCTTTCCATTTGACAGAACTGATCGGCCAGGACATTCCCGTCGTAATGAAAATTTTACTTTTAATCAAAGCTATCCTGCCAGATCAGTCAAATCCCAAATAGTATGAACGAAGGAAATCGTTTTTCATCAACCCTTGCAAAAAGCCTTTTTATTTTCAAAATGACCGGTCCAGCCGGCCACTTCTGACTTTTGGACAGCGCCCTAAGACTCGACCCTTACCAATCATGTGACCAGTGCGATTTTTCTTGAAGCACATACAGTTTGGCCTTGCGTCCAAAGTGAAAACGATGGTCTATTGCTTTATATGAAGGCCGGCAAAAACGGAGATTTTCGAAAGCACTAATCGTATACAATTTCGAAGTTAGCCCGGGAACTAATTAACACACCCTCAGATGTGCGTTTTCGATGAATAAGCGTGGAGAACGATTCAAAACTCACTTGTGGACGTGGATATTTTGGCGCATTTTTTAGTTACATGAAAAAGGTGGACTTCGAAATCGCGGATGTGTAACATGGCCAGCTGTGAACGGTTAATCCTGTCTTTCCCAATGACAAAATTAGATCTCCCAGACTATATTTCTAAACATCAGTTTATGCAGTACTCTCTTCTTCCGTTCTTTTGCAATAGACCTTTTTACCGATATGGCGGCCATATTGAATTGATTCGATTTAAAGAGTATTATAGGATGCCCAGGGGGCATGAGCACATTTCGTTTGTATTTTCGAGCGCTTTTCGGGACATTTTTTCGTAAAGTTTTCTTAGAATAAGATTGTAATGGGAAAAAAGATCCTTGTGCCGTGTTTGGATGTAATAATGATTGCCTTTTCCTAGTTTAGTATCTGAAATAAGGTCTTTCACTGTATATTTATCGGGAAAAAGGCTATCATTATTACATCCAAACACGGCACAAGGATCTTTTTTCCCATTACAATCTTATTCTAAGAAAAGTTTAAGAAAAAATATCCCGAAAAGCGCTTGAAAATACAAACGAAATGTGCTCATGCCCCCTGGGCATCCTATAATACTCCTTAAATCGATTTAATTCAGTATGGCCGCCGTATCGGTAAAAAGGTCTATTTCACAAGAACCATTAATCGCTTTTGATCACCATTGATACTAGACTCGAGGCAGCTTAATCATGCAAGAGCCAGTGAGATTCGATCATTTATGCAATCTGTGCTTTTTTACATTACTGCTTAAGTTTGGGGTCATTCTACACAAATTACAAAAAAAAGCAGTAAGGCTAATGATACTAGGTAGAAAATTTAACTTTGCTATACATCAACATGAACGAAACTTCTACAGAGGAGGACTGAAGCCGTAGACAACTTTTTCCTAAATTCGTAGCGCAGTGCTTGGCCAGTTACTGCTACCACCGTTGGATTGGATTCTGGTAGTAAAACGAGGCGTTGTCGTCTTAACGGAGTCTTCAATATAATAAATTGACTCACTGTTTTTGCGTTTGGTTCAAAGGAATATAGTCGTAATAACAAAGTGGTGGTCGTAGATAGAAACGGAGTGGTCGTGAGGCGGGGTTCCACTGTATGAACCTTGCTTCTTGCTGGCACGTGCACATTACACCCTTTTAAGAGTAAATATATATCATAAGTAGATTGCAACTGTTTTCGTTTGCGGCCCTTTTTTTAATCTCTAAAAAACCTTCAAGCCCCAAATCTCTTTGTTTCTGTTCTAGTTTGACAGGTTTGTGACAGTTTCATTGAATTTTACCAGTGAAATAATTGTATCACCGATTCGATGTCTTTAAAAATTTATTGTAAAAGCTTCTTCAAAATTACTCCAACATCGTTATTGACCGCCTTTACTCCAGTTATATCTTAAAAAAATCGGATCGAAACAAAGATGGATTCCACAGGGAGCTGTGTTTTCTCCGTTATAACTTTAAGTGGTAAGAAAGTTCTGTTTGGGAAGTTTAAATCAAGTGCCAGAGTACTGTTTTTTTTTTCTATGTCTTTTGTTTGTCGATTGTACCGCTGTACCGCTTCTCCTTCATCCAATATTTCCATACAATACAATAAATAAGTAAACATTTGTCTTTTCATAATTATATTGAGTTTGTTACATAAAACTTGTTTGTTTTAAAAGGTCAATAGATTTTTGACCCAATTACACTCTTCTATGGCAAAGAACTGTAAGCACTTATTCAAAATTAATTGATCAGGAACTTGTCAAGGTCTATTGTTTATTGTTTTGTGTGCCATAAATTGTACAAATCAAATAAAATCTAATTATTTAAACTCTCATGGCGAGGAAGCCCAACATTCTTCAGTTCATTCACTTTAAACTATAAAACTACACTAAACCCTAGTTACGTTTAACGGGTAATTAGTTCTAAGTACACGTTGTTAACCATGAAAATAAAGCGAAGAAAACTAGTTCACATAACCATTAGCAGTAAAACTGATTTTTGTTAAGTTACATTTCGGATCAGGGTTACTGATTATATGACGACACCAGGGAATAAAACGAATACGACGAAAAGTATTCTATTTGCTCAATATTTTTTACGTAGAGTCTTTTGCAGTGAAATGTTCAGACGTTTGTCCGCAAAATACAGCAGTAGTCATTCAGACTGTAGTCATTCAGCATTCACTGTTCTCTACCATGTCACTGCTCGGCAAAGAAAGGAGGTGACAGGTACTTAAATATAAGATATGTCGTACAGAGGCGATTTGAGGTGGCACAGAGTCTGAATCGATGTTATGCCAAATTGAGTGCACACTATAAACAGTCGAACCTCTACCTCTAAAGGTCACCTCCCAAACAGCCATCTCTCTACAACTGCCACTTTCTTCTGTTCTCAAGATGGCCGTTGAGGATAGTTTCAGCCGTTGGGATGGTTTTAGCTGCAAAAATCTACCTGGAAATGTGTTGGGAGGAGGGAGAGTGAAACTGTATTAGACAAGTTTAATAGATAGAACAATGTAAAGTAAAGTAAACTAGACTTAACTGTCGACAAGTTTAAACGCTCATATGTAATAACTTTAATAGGTATTCAGTGCTTTTTTAATCTGTCACTCACATGCTAAGGAGTACACCCAGCTTTATGAATTTATTGGAAAAACAGACAAAGATTATATTTAGGCACAGTATACATTTAAAGATTAATACTGATTTGTATTTCGATTGCTCCGCTTTTGCTTTTCAGCTATTGTGATCATCTTGAAAATGGACGTTGTTTACGCCAGTAAGTCCAAAATCTAATCAATTGTTTGGTGCGGGCAAATTGTACACACCCAGTAGACTATTGACACACCCTAAGCTAGTTTTAAAACCTCATACAAGCTGAGAGGAAAGTTGTACAACCTGAGAAAGGTAAGGCGCGCGAGAAAGTAATTAAAAACAAGTAAGTTTTTGAAATATTTACTTTTGTGAAAGGTTTGAACCCAGGAGTCATTTCAAAAGTAGGTTGAGTTTGATCGTCCGGGTGAACGTAGTCCTGAATAGGATCGACAACCTGTACGGTAGTCATCTTCAAAGTCAAAGTGAGTTGTATCACGTCAGTTGATGGTATTATACTCTGGTTATTGATCTGATTGGTCAATTACGTCGCGATGTTATTGGTCGTCTGTCAGTTAAGCCGTGATGTTATTGGCTATGAAGACTCGTAATCAGTAATTGGAGCGTTTCGATCCGGATGAGTGCCAATACAACTTGAAAACAAAACTGCCGATCAGAATAATGCAATTTTAGAATGACAATCGTTACGAAAATTCGATCATCATTGGCATAAGCTAGGTCTTTATCATATTTTTAAATGGGCGACATTACCACTATAAAAGCTCACTGTGTGAACAGTGGCTTTCAAATGACTTAATTGATAAAGTCAACTTGATACAAATGAGCAAAAAGGAAAAGATTGATTATTCCGTTTCTGATACACACTCGGTTTTCTAAACCAAGTTTAGGTGCTAAAAGAATTAAGAGCAAGAGTTTCCAAGTTGTATGCTCATTGGAAAATGGCTTCCATACTGCTATCAGCGAAACGGTGTGGTTCTACTTCAATCGATCTTTAGGACGGCGTTTTCTCGTTTCACTCGTAACACGCTGAACAGTCCACCTTCTCTCATCTTCTGTGATCCAAACTCAATTAAGCTTCCCATCAAACTCAATTTCATTCTTATTGACTTGCGAGTAAATCTATATTTTTCAGTGGAAAGCGGCACCTCGTGGTCATACGATCGTAGAATAGCAGGCGCAAAAGGTTAATAATCTTACCTAAGAAAAGAGGTTTAATATACACATAAATTCTTTATAACACTTAACCTAAATGAGAGTTATGCGGATACACTCTTTTCCAAATTAGCACCCAACCCTTCGGCGAAAATGACAAATAAGCCCTTCCCCCAGCCCCTTGAGAAGACACTTAGTCCGTTCCCACCTCACTTTCTTAAGGTTAAATAATGTATTAAAAGGAAGGCTTCCTCTTTCCGCACTTTAGTTACTTTTAGCTTCGACCTAGCCTGCGAAGCGCAGACGTATTTCCGGTCGTCGCTTCTCTCCCTCCGAAAAATAATAATTATTTTTCGGAGGGAGAGAAGGGACGACCGGAAATACGTCTACGTCCAGGCTAGCTTTGACCATACCCTGCAAAAATATATCACTGAAGTCATGTCCACTGTACTTAATTGTGTTTTAAGAGTTTTTTCATGGCGATTCGTAGCTCTTATACCTAAGCTTACCTAATAAGCTATTAAATAACTAAGTAAGGTTCGGTTGGTTCGTTGAAGAAAAAAAATAACCGTTCCTCTTCGAAAAAACAACTCCCCTTTTGGGCAGAATATTCAATGACAAGGTCGACCATTTTGAAACGATCTCGTAGTTAATCTGCAGCCTCAACCTCACTAAATTAAAGTCATGCACAAAAGTGGCTGAAAAGGTTGTAAAAATCATGTTGTTAGTGTGACTTAGCTTGACGACGTTCTTTTACCGTTCCGTGGCCATTTCGAATAATTTGTTACTTGGATCCGCTATCCCCAATTTTGAAAGTTTAATTGCATTTTTTGGGGGGGGGGATATCACAGACCATAAACGCTTTTCAGAGCCCGATTACTTACAAAACTGGCGTAGACGGGTTGAGAGAGAAAAAAAGGAGGAACGTGTCAACCAACACTTTTGACTACGATTGTAGCTATAAATATGACAAGCTTTAATCCTGAATTTTATTTTGTCTAGGTCCAGACGAATGGGAAACTTTGAATGGCAACTGGTCTTGCAATGGGCGCAAGCAATCTCCAATTAACATCGTCACCGACCAGGTCATGCAGAAAGATCCGACAAATCCGCCAAATCTGCGCCTCACAGTGGCAGGCGGTAGACCAATCACCGGTGAGCTTAGAAACAATGGGTACGCGCCAACGTTTTACGTCGGAGAAGAACTGACGGTCAAACTGGCCGGCGGTCTTCTTCAAGAAAACTACTTCCTCAAGCAATTCCATTTCCACTTTGGTTGCAACGATTCGGTTGGGTCCGAACACACTATTGATGGTAACAGCTATCCGCTCGAGGTAAATATCAAAATTTGAAGTGTTTGCTTTAATTAAAATTGGAATCACGTTAGTATTTTTGAACAATTGCGAGCTTACTTCTAAGCTCCTGGCTTAGACGCACGATTGATCGACTACATGGAATCCAAACGCTGTATTAGTTATATCATAATCAGTTGTTCTTTACCTGTGTTAATGAGTCTTTATCAGACGTTTTAGGAAAGGATTTGAATCAGATCGAAGACGATTTATCTTTTTGCCAGTTTCAAAAGTTCTTTTCTTTTCTTTTTTATTTTAAATGTTGTATGACGCGTCGTTAGTAGGATGCGACAGTTACGCTTCAAGTTTCCAATGGTGCAAACCATTAACTCGACCTCCTGGGGAAAGAAGAAGGGCGTATTCCCAGGCCTTCTCAGTAAATTCACATAGGCGTATCCGAGGCGAAAAGGCGGGAAGGCTTCTTCGCTCAGACCACGTGACCCGAAACGCAATGGCCGCGCGGAATAGTGAGGCCTAAGAACTAGGCAAGAGAAAAGTTAGCTCTACCGTCTAACAAGGCTTATCTTAATGTTAGTGTAAACCTAACTAAAGTCACAAACAAAAGTGGTAACTGAACGGTTGTGATAACCATTCCCTTTTTTCTTTCTGTTTCCTTTCTTTCTTTCCAGTTACACATGGTCTTTTGGGATAACACAAACTACGCAACTTTTGAATTGGCCGCTGAAGGAGAGGATGGGCTGGCTGTGGTATCTGTCATGTACGAGGTGAGACATTGGTTTACCTGTTAAGAGTGTTATAACCAGGAATTAACGCAAGAATAGGGTCATGCGGTTAAAATAACCGGAAATGAGCAGTCCAATTAATTAAAGTGAAAAAGTCTGGATTACCTAATCGCGGGAGTTTATATTTCATTCAACAACGTTCAACGTTTAAGCTATTGGGGGGCTGACTCAGATTCAGCCAGGCTATGTTGACCGAGAACTCAGTCTCAAGCAAAGAGCTGGAACATTAAAAATGACAAAATTGCAGGAAAAGCGGCAAACAGATCCTTAGGGTGAAGAGAAAAAGAAAAAACGAAATAAAATAGACCAAATTTTTAGACCAAGGTTTTTGAGATTTCCTTTTTTCTAAGGTATTGGGCTCTACTCTCTTGTACTTGCCGGCCTTCGGGGCGCTTGAAATTGATCTCGACCCACAAGAGGCCATTGGATTGAACCTGACTCTTCGGGGACCGAAGAGTTAAGAGTTTTAGCCTGCTAACTTGAACTTGTTTGATTGATTGATTCACAGCTGCCAATGGCAAATACTAGCACATCTAATCCAAACAATGCACTAGAAAAGATTTCTAAACTCCTCAACAACATTGTTGATCAAGGTTAGTAATAAACATTCTTAGTCGCTCTCCTTACATAATAATCTTTTTTGTAACGGAACTTTTTTGTAAGAACGTTGACACTAAGAACTGGAAAAACTAACGGACATAATTCTTAATCATGACGTTCTTCTCCCCTTATAAGGCTTTTCAAACAATTGGGGTGGGGGGCAGCCGTTTTCCGTGAAAGGTAGTGCTTAACCTAACTTCTACCTTACAATACCCCTACTTTCATATGGAAGCAAACCTCCCTGACAGTACAACAAACAAACAAAACAACAACAAGCTTTATTTACATTTCACTTTTAACATAATTATAGTTACAGAAGGTAGTTTTAGTCTAACGGTCAGATACTATGCAATATAATATTTGTGAAACCAACAAAACATTACAGGTAAGGAAATACCTAGCACCTAAAAAAACCGTTTAACTCTAGCTATATATGGCAGTAATTAGATAGCCTTCGTAGCAGGCGCTTGGAAGTAGCAGGAACAAGAAAAAATTGGCGCGCGAGAAGGAGACACGCGAGGAGAGACAGCCCTCGCGTGTCTCCCTTGCGCCCGCCCTTTCTCTCGGCCCACTACTTCCAAGCGCCTGCTACGAAGGCTAGTAATTAGAATACCGCTATCTTGGAAACAGACAGCAATTACGTGGTCACTCAGAGTGCTGCGATACATATAGAGGATTTGGCACCTCTTCTTGTTTCCCCGGATGTCGCTGACAGGTTTTTCAAATACAAGGGTTCTCTTACAACTCCCGGATGTTACGAATCTGTCACATGGTTTGTCATGAATAATCATCCACAAATATCGGAGTTAGAGGTAAGAGTAACCAGGCAACAGAGTGAGTAGTTTTATGGCGAGATGATTAATGGCTAAATTAATAGGCTGGGGCTTATTCCAGCAGTAAATGGGCAAACAATAAAAAGGGTTTGCATAGATTGCATTATTTCAGGACTTTGCTACTCGACTCCAAATTGAGCTGGGGGAAATGGAATTGCTAAAAAGAGTCTGCGTAGGGTTTCGCGCTCGACTACTTTAACCTTTTTTTAAATTTTTTTGGCAAATTTTAAAATGAAAATCTGCTGAATAGTAGCACAATTCCTAACTCACAAACAAGGAAATTTTGCTTCGTTAATGGATAGTTTTATCATTGATCATGTTAAAAATCATTGATACCTTGATCTTAAATGCAAACCCGGCAAACAAAAACAGCTTTCCGGCTCCGAAAGGTGACCGGGACATTCGAGAAACGGTCCCCAGGCCCGTCCGTACTAGAGTACTGCGCACTCGTACTCTATATAAGTGCTTCCTCACGGCGCATTTGAATGATGATCTATCAGGCCGCAACAAATTCAAAAACTTTCACTCTCAACTACATGTATATCTCAGGGACTCTCGTACGCTTGCAATAGGAGCTCAAGAAAAAATACTCGTTTGCAACTTTGTAACTAAGGCAAACTCCTTGAGGAGTCTGACACTAACCAAAATCGCCGGCATTTGTTGCCACCTTACTACTGGGGAAGCAGCGCCATTATAACCTGGGCCTTCAACCTTCATCGAGAACCGAAATCGTTCCAACTCTTCATTCTCGCAATATTTAATTAGTTTTGAGTCAGTATTTATTTCAGATCTTTAGGATATTTCCTTACATGTGATTCACTCAATTCAGCTTTTTCAGGGCTAAACAGGCTGTGATGTCGATCTGTCTCATTTTTTCTAGTCTCTTTCCTTATGTTTGGCTAAATCACCCCCGCTGTACAAGCTATACTGAAAAGGGTATATTTCGTGGTTATATAGAACTCCCTGACCAGGTATTTTGATATATCAAACAAGAGAAGGATTGTTGCATTCGATATTCAGACACCGAGAGATTGGATATGAAAAAAGAATTAACACTCTTCGATGTACGTACAGTTCAAGTGTTTTATAAATAGGCTTTCAAGTATCTATGCCTTATTTCTGGAGAAATTTTAAGAGCTTGTTTAAACGCTCACAATATAATAAGGCGATAAGTACCGTAAAGTTCCGAAAGTAACGACCCCTCGAAAGTAGCGAACCTCCGAAAGTAGCGATAAGCGAACAGGAACAAGAGCAACAAAATCTTTGGAGAGCACAAACGACATTTTTTCCATAAAATGTGGAACTAGAAAGTTTCATGTTGTGGTCGAGCAAAACAACGGCAAAGAAATGTACAAAAGAGAGTGCTGGACGTGCAATTTTTTGTTGTTGTTGTTGTTGCTAATTAGACTATTGGGTTTTTTGCCGTTCTCGTTGCCGTCGTCGTCGCCATCGCCGTCGCTCGATTTTATTTTTTGTTTGAGTATATCATGAGTGTATTAACGAGAGCTTCGCTTTTAGCCCTGGCTAAATCTATATATTAGTATGACTGACAGTAAACAAAAGCACCTTAACTCTGCTTTTGACTTGTCAGTCACTGTCTTTCCTAATCGATCAAAACTACAGTCGTCTTGATGATCATACTCCATCTATTCATCATAACATGAATCTCACTTTAAACCATTCACTAAACCACATTTTATCGTTTCATTTATATAATTAATTTATGGCCATTGTCCTGTACAGATTCAAGCATTCCGAAATTTGAAAAGCAACAAGGCGCATGCTCAGGGCCTAAACAAAGGGCGCATGTGCAATAATTTTCGTAATGTCATGCCCCTTAATGGACGTCAAATCCATAGCAACATCGTGCTTTCATAACTGTCAACCGCTATAGAAGCCTTATAATAACAAGGTAAGCTTTTGTTTATGACAAATGAATTCATTTCATACCAGCTCTTTCCAAGGACTGCTTATTGAAAAAAAAGAAAAGTTAAAAGCGTTAGGATCTAGGAATTGGTGATTATCATGGTAAAAGGATTTGTAATGCTTGCCGGTCTCGCTCATTAAGCAATAATGTTAAACTTGAAGTTATCCTAAAATGAAGGTTGATTTGTATACTCCTAGTTCCTCCTAGTTTAAACTAAAAAAAGAGGTTCTGCTCGCCGGGTGAGTCTGTCCATACTCGCGCCAACATCTCACGCGAAATACTATTACTACAAGCTCGCCAGCAGTCTATCTTTTACAGCGGAAGTGAGTGATGCAGTCAACAGACAACCTGACTCGCGAAGCGCATTTGCAAAGGCGAGTCGCTCTTGTCCCTGCTCCTGATTCCCATATCCGGAGAATGCTGGCGTGATCACCAACGCGAGATGTTGCAAGAAACTCTAAAGCCCCGGGCAAACGGACACAAAATTGTTGGCCAACAACTCCCAACATTGTTGTATGTTACATGTTGGGTTCATTTGCACACCCTGGTTCAGTTGCATGTTGTTGCTTGTTGTTGGGAATTCTTGCGCAAAGTTTGAAACCGGTCAAACTTTTGAGCCAATGACTCCCGACATTTCAAACAATACCAATTAACTACACTGAAGTACACGTACCAAGGTATGGCCAGTACCTTACACATGCACACAACCATATCACCCGGACGGTGGCAGCCATGGACAGCTGTTTCGCCCTTGTTGGAGCTAAGGGCGAAACAGCTGTTCATGGCTGCCAATCCCCGAGTGATATTGGTTGTGCGCATGCTTAAGGTACTGGCCATACCATAGCCTGCGAGCAAGCTCTCTTATTTCGGCAAGCGAAGCGAGCCTCGCGAGAACGCGCTTTCCTCTGCCCCTCGCGCGTTCTCGCGAGACTCGTTTCACTCGCCCAAATAGGAGAGCTTGCTCACAGCCTAGCCATACCGCGGAGTTGGTACGTGTTGCTTCAGTGCAGTTAATTGGTATTGTCCCGAGATTTCCTTTGTTCCGTGATCGCTGAAGTGTAGGGCAACAATGTTGGATCCGTTTGCACAGCTCTTCCAACATTGTTGGAACCACGCACGCGCTTTACACATGGTCTCCTTGGAGACAGCAACGCAATAACTTCGCGCGATCGGCCAACAATGATAGGATGGAGTTCTTGCATCTGTTTGCAGACCACTGCCAACACGCAACAACTCCCAACATTGTTGGTCCAACAATGTTGCACGTGCGATAGCCCATGCACTCGTAGGCTTTCTGGCACGCTCAATTAGCCGGAAGGTGCTTTCTATATGCTGCCGGGAGCCCAAAGGTACTGTTCATACTTGCGCAAATACCCCCGACTTCTTCCTTTTGGCGATTTGCTATGTGAAAGAACTAGAATGCATTTTATTTGCTGTTTTATTTGTTTCCCAATGGGGAAAAGTACGTAATTTAAAATTTAATAGATTGTTGAGAATCAAATTGAAAGCCAAATCATTGAAGGCAGGTTTTGTGTTGATGAGGGCTTTATTGAATTTTGCAGATAGTAGTAGCTGTAACTGAACTACACGTAAGAGACCCAAAGGCCAAGAATAAGCAAAGAGTTGTGCAAGATCTAACAAAAACCACCGTGGCTTTGGTGAACGCTGCAAAGTTGTTATTGAAAAAAGAAGATGATTTGTATACAAATAAAATGTACCCGAAGAATAAATGAAACAATTACGTCATAGTTGTAGGACGGGTTTCTCCTTATAAACTAGACCCAGCTTTAGACCGAGGTTCCGGGCTGAAATACGCGACAAAGCGCCCACACCTCTTTAGTTTAATTAGCATAAAATGCCAAAGGAAAATCCGAGATCCGTTTCTTCAGCGCGGGAAGGCAGCATTCCTTTGTGAAAATCCTTAATGGATTTCACAGCCCAACTATACCTACAGGTGATTCACTGTTTGTGTCACGTACGGGTTTCATAACATGAGCAAATATGGAGAACATATGGGGCAAAATTGTCTACTATGTAGGAAAGATGAAGGAGACTATTTTTCCCGAAACTTCGTGTGCATATTAAGGACAACAAACGACTCGCCACATGGTAAGTTTCATCGATTTTTATTTCCATTTCCTAGCAAATTTCCAGACCTAAACTTCACCCCATTTGTTCTCTATATTTATCCATGTCATGAAACCCGTACGTGACACACACAGTGAGCCTGCGTTGCCTGTAACATACCCATACTTCGAGTGAGAGTGGACTCATTACAGATCGATCTTTTTTTAAAAAAAGAATGCTGTTTGGGGGTTAGGGTTAGGGTTAGGGGTAGTGTCTTTCCACTGTCGTGTAATTTTTATGTGACTAACGTAAATTTTACTCGTGTAAGATATAAATTGTCGAGCTTGAACGTGAAGTTGAGCGATCGAGGTTCACGTTTGCGAGCGACCTTTCATACATTGCCTCTATTTTCTTTGCGAATGAAAATTTTACGCACGAATCCACGTAACAACAATTACGCGACAGTGTAAATCCACCCTTAATCTGAAAACACACAACCCTTATCCCTAAAATTAACTCTACGCCGGTGTGGAAAATTTCCACCATCAAAGGCGAAACACAACATAAATCTTTAGATAATAGCAACTAAAAGAGATGATTTCAAAAGCACACGGGACGTTGACAGCGAAAACATGTCATCCTAAGATATGTTCAACAGAACAAAGAGACTGCGTTGGGTAAGGTTTTTGTATTCACCTTTGAGCCTTCTTCAGGGGCACCCAACGACAATTTTCGGAAAAACATCTGTTCGGAAGACGATTTGAGATGTAGAATTTTCGGAACATTTGTTGTAAAATTTCTTGCTTCCCTGCCTCTCCTAGGATTTTCGAACTTCTAAAAAATGGTAAAATCGCCCATTTTCAACGGATTTTTACCTAGAATTTTCGGGAGCCTTTTTTCTGGCTGAAATTTTCGAACAGGTAAGTTTTGATCCCTACAATTTTCGGATCACTAGACTTTCAGCTAGGAAATCCGAACAGATGAAAAATTTATAGGGGATAAAAATATGCCCATATCAACCGTTTAAATACTAAAACACGTTTAACAATGATATGTTTAAGTGGTTTTGAACTATATTCTCGTTGGGTGCCCCTGCTTCTTTATATGTCGATAGTTAAAAATACTTTTGAAAATCCTGGGGAGAGCTTTATTGTAAAGCCGCTTTAAAAGAGTAAAAACTGTATACAGTAAATGTGAAATCTTGACAAGATTTGTTTCCTTTACAGAAGCAAGTTTACACGACTTTACAATTAAGTCCAGTTTTTTTTTCGCCAAAATACCAGGATTCTCTACTTAACAAATGGCAATCACCCAAGAACAAAGACTCTTATATTTTTCAAATCCCAAATGCCCCGTGGTGTATGTGGTCAGGTACACAACTTTTGTTGTTGCTACATAGACACGTGCTGTAAGAAAATCCAATCAGAAATTACAATTTCATATTTCGCTGTTGGCGAAAGGATATTTGATCACGGATGAGGAGGAGAGCTAAAACGCGCTCACAAGAAGCGGGATATCCGTCTTTCTCATAGCCTGCGCGCAGACGAAATTAAACTCTGGTTAACTCCGTCTGCGAAACAGCGCCGAAATCCTTGTTCTGGACTTTCAGCTGTGTACCCAGATTTGAGTACGCGCCACGATTGGCCAGTTAAAAAAGGCCTTTGTTTTGTTTGTCGTGATCGCCAATCAGGTTGAAGGGGAATTCGAAACGCACTTCCGGTAATTCGTTGAGTCCGTTAGGGGTCCAGAACAAGGATCTCTGCGCTGCTTCGCAGACGGTACTAATCAGAGTTTAGTTATCGTCTGCACGCAGGCTATCTTTCTCAGCGACCACACTTCGAGTGAGAGAGGTAACCATGATTGGAGCAGTCACGAGGTAAATAATATCACTAGCTATTCGGCTGAAATTTGCATTCTCTGACGCGAGTCCATCATAAAATAAAGTTATTCCGTCGCTAAATGCTGTTGTTTTAAAGTAGACTAATTTGCAGGGTACTAGGAAATGATTTTAAAACAAGTACTGGGAACTTCCTGTCTGACTGAACTAATTCCAGAATCACTTAATCTTCTCCAGCAGGGAACTCAGATGCTGCTGGAACTGGTTTTGGTAAGAGGATTTGGCTAGGTCAGGGCTTTTCTGTAATTCTTCTCCTCACAGCAATTAGCTACCTTAAAGTCTCTGGTAATAAATTAAATCAGTAGGAGCCCACTGAGCGAATTAGCTGGTCACAAAATTTGTCAACAATATATATCATAGATTTTGCTTGACTTATCTATGCTTCCCACAATATACCCTAGATTGGGAAGTGCTGCCTCTGGCAGCCTAATGGCGCAAATAACAAAAGTCAGCCGAACGAGTGTAAATTAAGCCTCCCGTCCTTCATACAAATTTAAAACACAGTTCATAATCAAGAAATGTCCCGGTAACGTTCCTGGAAGAAATACTGAATCCACACATCGCGAGACGAACCCAACCTCGTCCCCAGGACGCTTTACCGTTCGCTTTTGAGGTGGGAAAAGCGCCCTGGAGACGAGGTTGCTGATCCTCGGCTGTGTCACAAATTATGTGTGATACAACCAGTTCCATTTAGCTTTAATTCTTCACTCCCTTGAAAGTATATTTCTTGACATGTTCATATTTTTGAATTCTGTACTCTGTTGTTACACTTAAAGAATTCATCGGCATAAAATTTGCGTACAAATTTCGATGATCTACACTCAATCTACACACTTGATCAGCTCCACGATGCCACGACTCCAAACGACTACACAGTTCCAAGACTCTGGTGCAAAGTTCAGTTCTCAGATCACGTGACGAGTTTTCCCGCCACAATGACGCAATAATTTTCTCACAAGCTGCATGATCTCCAACTTCTTGAACTTAAGCTTTTCCACTTAGACTACGAGCAGTCTCTCTTTTTTCTGTAGTCCGTCGAGCAAAACGCGAGACACGCAAATGGCCACGCGCGTGACTGATGGCGCGAGACGGGAGAGGCACGAAAAAAGCCTTTTTTCTTCTCGGGCTACCGCCCTCGTTTCGCGCGTCCCGCGGCTTCGCCGCTCCCGCGCGCGTGCATTGCTTTCACTAAATCTGAAGAAAAAGAGAGACTGCTCGCAGTCTATTTTCCACTTTGTATTCTAGTTCTTTAATTTATGGAGAACTGATACCATCTTCGTTTCTAAATAAATAAACCCCCTCTCAAATAAGCCCGCCCGTCTCTATTAAGCCCCACCCCCTCAAATGGGCTTGAAATAAATAATTTGCGGTATTCTCACGGATGTTCTCAACCTTTGTAGCTACAATAGGCTAGGCTCCTACTAGATTATCTAACTAAAATGTCATTTACAACGAGTACATTATCCTTTGGAGGATTCTAACATGTAAATGTTTCTCCATCTTTTTTAGCTCATAAAGTCGGTCTGTTTTCTGCGGCCGGTTTTTGATTTGACAAAATTTCATGATCTCGGAAACACTGTTTACATTTCAAATTTAAGCGTTTTATGCAGGAGTTGATCCATTCGATGATTTCGAGTGGGTTTCACGCAAAGGATCGTTCCATTTCTTCAGCAAGAAATTATAGCTCTACTTTTGACTAATTTTACGCGTCACGACGGGCACATGTAGGCCGAAAAATAGCCTCCTCCCCAAGCTTCTGAACACAGGCTAGCCGACAAAAACTTCTACGTAGTGTCCACGCTGAAATCCAGAAAGATCTCTGATTAATAATGGTAATTGAACTGAGTGGAGTGCAATTTGGTCTGAAATCATACGCGTGATTTCAAAATCGAACGAGCGCGCAGCGCGAGTTCGATTTGAAATCACAAGTATGATTTCAGACCAAACTTGCACGACACGAAGTTCAATTACCACTTTATTACATCCATTTTGAAATCGCAGAATTTAGTCAGTGCTGATATTTTATTGATCGAGTAGCCGGTTTGTTAAAAGGCCGAAACAAAAAGGCTTTTACATCTCATTTTGTATTCGAAACAGAAATGATGCGATATAGAACGAAAATGGTGCGATTTAAAACAGAAATGATGGGAGTTAGAACATGAATGACGCGATTTGGAACAGATGCGATTTAGAGCAAAAAATGGTGCGATTTAGGAATAAATCACACTGCTGAGAGCCAATCAGATTGCACGGATAGCCAGTGATTTCAAAGTGGATGTAATAAAGCGTTGAATTCTCTACGTCCTTCTCTTTTATTTACAATAGCCACATGCAGAGAGCAGATGCACCATGCGCGCGCAACCGTGGCAGCAATCATCGGTGGTCTTGCTTCTCAAGGAGGGGGGCGTAAGGGTTTGCGGTATTGCGGTATTAGGTTATTTTTGGTGCGGTGTTGCGGTAATTTTTATTTCAAAGTACGGTATTGCGGTTTTCCTAGACCAAGCGGTGTGCGGTGAGTTTAAATTTTATGTCGCGGTACTCGGTGAAAAAATCGTTGTGTCGCGGTGATCTGCTTCTTTTTCATGCGAAGAGGATACAAGTCCTAGAAGGTCTCCCTAGCTAGCCTGCGTGACCTGCGTGTCTTCCTATAGTTGCACAGTCGGGGATCGTATATTGCGCAAACAGTCCAGACGAATCGTATGGCTTGTAATCTCAGTTAATACTTGATATGATTAACGACATTAACTTTTTTATCCAATGATACGTAAACATGTGACATTATTTATGACCTCGTGACCTTGTGGGAGTAGTCAGCTTGGTTACCACCTAGCCTGAGTATGAGGCCTTCCTACGGGGCTAGGGGAGAGGAGATTTTAGATGGGGGAGGGAGGAGGAGGAGAAGAGAAAGGAAGTTTCTCTCCTTCACCTCTCTTCCTTTTTCGCTTCCATTTTTCCCTTTTCCCCAGAAACGCCTGATACTCAGGCTACTTACCACCACTTTCTTGCCGGTCGCGAAACAATGGCGAGCGATCCAGAGGGTCAACTAAGTGATCAGTCAGATATTCCAGCAAATTGAGGTCAGTGAGGTCGTTATAAATTGCGTAGTGTCGAAAGATAACCTATGAAGATGATGTGGTCTAAAATTTATTACTCGTCCTTCTCGTTGTGCATGCAGAAATATAGAATGTACAAGTATTCGTGTGTGCTTAGCCTACGTAGCATGGCAACCCGGGGGAGGGGGCGGGGTTACTTTTTTATAAGAGGCTAATGAGGATGTGCCGCTAGATGGGGTCGCATTTTCACGAGTGGATTGACTATAGTGGGGTCGCTAGCCTGCGTAGCATGGCGGTTTTGTCGAGCCGGGCGCAGGAGCGGCGTAGCCGCGAAATTTGCGCGCGAAACGCGCGAGAACGAGTGGCGAAGCCGCGAGAAAAATAAAAACCAAGTTGCTTCCGCCCCAATCTCCTCGCGGTTTCTCTGCCCTCGCCCGCCTTTATTACTTAGCGCGCCCAACCAAAATCGCCATGCTACGCAGGCTATACACGACTTTCATAATGGCGGACCGCTCGGGCGGAGTGGTAACGAACCACATCAGAGCGAGGCAAGTAAGGCCACGATATTTATATCCGAAAGCGGTCGTGTGGAAAAACATGCAAATGTCTTCCAAATTTATTTGGCTTGTCGAGTTGTTTTAGTTTCTTTGGCGTAAAAAAGTAGAAATTCGGTAAACCTTCACTATCTCTAAGGGAAATTTATCGCTAAACAATCGCTGATCGGAAGAAAAATGCCTACGAGCTGCTGCGTTCCTGAATGTACAAAGAAAGGTTATCTGGACGAAAATGGGAGAAAAGTTTCTCACTTCAAGTTTCCAGATGATCCGCTTCGACGGAAAAAATGGCTTCACGCTATTAGAAGAGATGAGGGAGTGTATTTTCAGATAAGGGAATGGACTAAAGTTTGCTCAAGGCATTTTAGAGAGTATGATTTTATCAAGAAGCTCAGCGGTAGGAGAGATCTGCGACCGAATGCCGTTCCATCGCTGTTTCCTTGGACTCGAACCTCTCCTCGCAAGCGGAAAGCTCCCACCGATCGCGAACAAATTGCCGCAACAAGCCGAGTTCTCCTTTCCGAAATTGAAACGGTAGAAGAAACGGTAGAAACAGAAAACGCTACATGCAATGAACAAAGAGGAACGAGTGATACTGATGCTATCACCAAACAGGATGTGACGACGCAAACAAATGAAATTGAGTCCACGGATAACAGCGAAACAGAAATGAATCAGCAATTGATTGACCTAAAATCTAAACTTGAGAAGGCAAATCAGCGCATTGAGTCTCTTCAAAAGCAGATGTTTACAGTCGATAGGTTTAGAGGTGATGACTCCTCTATCAAGTTTTATACTGGTTTTCCAAACTGGGATACATTTGATGCTGTTTTCAAATACTTAAATCCAGGAAATGAAGGGCAAAATATATCTTACTGGGTCTCAAAGCTAAATTTGAATGTATCAGCAGCAGTGTATGAGGGTGAAAGTGAAGAACTAATCAGAAAAAGAGGAAGATCAAGATCCTTGAGACCAATTGACGAGTTTTTTGAAGTCATGTGCAGACTGAGGCAAGGGTTTGCTGAAGAACATTTGGCACATCTTTTTCAAGTTTCACTATCGACAATCAGTCGGATTTTTATAACGTGGATTAATTTTATGTATTTGAAACTTGGTCAACTAAACATTTGGCCCACACGTGGGGAGGTAAATGAGACCATGCCAGAAGATTTTAAACACAAATACAGTTCCACCAGAGTTATCATAGATTGTACTGAGGTCAGATGTCAAATGCCCAGTAGTCTCCACTTAAATGGGGAATTATTTAGCAACTATAAACACCACACAACCCTGAAAGGGTTGATTGGCATTTCCCCTGGTGGAGCAATTACTTTTATTAGCCAATTGTATACTGGGAGTATTTCTGATAGGGAAATAGTAGTAAGAAGTGGATTGTTAGATTTGCCATTCCAGGAAAAAGATTCTATCATGGCTGACAAGGGATTTACGATACAGGATTTGCTCCCTTTGGGAGTATCACTAAACATCCCACCCTTCCTCGGTAGCTCTGCACAAATGCCAGCAACTGATGTAGTGCGCACTCAAGAAATTGCCAGTCTACGCATACATGTTGAGCGAGCAATTAACAAAATAAAAAATTTTCACATTTGGGACGGGGTTGTACCTCTCCACCAGTTTGGTGTTGTAAATCAAATGTGGGCAGTTTGTGCAATTTTATGCAATGCCCAATCCAATATCATTTCTATTTAAACTGTTTTGTGTATTGACAAATTTACATTTTGGTATTTCTGTCATGCTACTCTTTAATTTTGAACAATGGTGTAACCATTAATGCTCACCTTAGAAAATTCACATTTACTTTCCATATTTAATAAACTTGTTGGAAAGAATAGACCAATAAAGGATATTAAAGAACAAATAACACTGCTTCTGGTCTTCAGATTATAATGTTCCCACAGTAAAAACTGGTAGAATAATGCACGGTGTTTTACAATAATGAGACTACCAGCATTCCTTTAAAATTATGAATTATTAACATTTAGCAAAAATGTCTACAACCACTTGAACATTAAGCCACAATGGAACTTTGATAAATTGGTTCTCCTATTGCATCAACCAGGGCACAGATTAGTTAACCCTTTCAGCCCCAATATCAAATTTGAAATTCTTCACTACCTCCTTCTTATATTTTTGGTAATAATAATTGATTTCTTCAATAAAGCAACAAAATTTTAAGGACAAATTTAACACTAGTTATTTAATATTAGGGCTCAAAGGATTAAATAATATTAAAATTAGCCCATGAACTTAGAAAAAAGAGTATAAGTAAAGTAATAAAAACTTTACTTAAAGTACTTTAAGCAGAGTTGTGAAAATCTGCTGATGCAAATTTTAAGAAATGTTCAAAATAATACCGCAGGAGTTCATTCTTAAGGTTACCCCAGTAGACAGGATCAAATGCGATTCGTTCAAAGTAAATCCCTTTGCTAGTGTACACAATAAAATCGCACCATTTTGCACCTGTCACACCCATCTGTCCCTGGACCTGGCCATAGTAGGCATGGTCCCTTTTAAGTCTACATTGTGTGTCACTTATCTTCTCCATGAAGAAATTTGGGTCCGAGCATGCCTCAAGGGGGGTCACATGGAACTTGGTATGAGGACATTTCACCTCAGCTAAACCAAAACAAATAGAGCATCCAAAGTCAATAACTTTGGCATCGGGTGATGCGCCAAGAACAGGAAATGCTTCGGATACAACAAATCCACTTTTAAGTACAGCAACAGGTGTTTTCCTGTTGAACATGAATTTTTCATACTCTCTGAGAGCAACAGGTTCATACTTCATTCCATGAGCAACATACTTTGAAGTAAAGGGCTTTGGATGCATAATCGATTGAGCAAAGCTCTCATGATTTCGTTGCCGCTTGGCGATCAGCTGAAAACTTGACGCAGTGAATCGATAAGTGCGTTCCTTTTTCCAGATTTCAGACTCTGATTGTTCCCTTGAGGTAGCTTCAATTGTGTTCACCTTGTCTTCATCCACAGATAAATGTGATAACAAAGCTGCTTCCTCACTACTCAGTTCTCGAGGGGTAACCATAGGATTTTCATTGGCTAAGGGAAACCTTGGATATGCTGTTATGCTGTCAGAAAGCACATTATTCCGGGGTACTGCCTTTAAATCTGCCTCTGCTGAAAAGTTAGACTCCGTGAATGACACCTGGTAGCTTAGAAAAGAGCCAACAGGAGTCTCTCCATATTTTGTCTGTGCTGTTTCACCACTTGAGTTGTTACTTTTACTCAAATGAGCAAAACCCATGTTTGGGTCAATTGTAGCAAGTTCTGTCTTAAAAGATGCCTCATTCTTGGGGTCATAATGTGGCTGCTTTCGGGCTTCATAAAGAAGACATTTCACACCACCTGATCCTCTTGAACTGCTGGGCTCATCAAGCTTCGTTTTGGTAACATAAACCTCCATAACTGGCTGGGGAACTATGTTTTCGCCGCCTCCTTTTTTGTGCCATCTTTGAAGCTGAGATGTACACGCCAACTCTGGATTCTCGTCCTTTTCTTGACATAGATCCTTGGTAGTCTTCGCTTCAAAGAGGGTATACTTGCAAATTTTGAACATCAAGGCTGAAATATGGTTGCAAAATCCAGCCTTTCCTGCGACACACGTACAGCTGCTGTCTAAAACGTCTCCCTTGAAAATACACAACGCCAGTTTTAATTGATGTGGGGGATCGTTCTTTCTAAAGCTATGGCAGCATTTGGCTTGAAAATAAAAACAGCGGTCATCACTTGCGGCAGTTATTTCTCTTAGATATTCATCTTCGAGGAATGTCTTCGCTTTTCGTAAGGAGGTTGGCACAGAATGATGTTGAATATTGGAAATACTTTTTCCCGATCTGGCTATGTGCTCGTTCATTTCTGCCCTAGTGAACATAGGAATCTTTTCAAGAGACGTACTCCATCCATCAGAGGGATACTTGACAGACGGTTTGTTAGCATCACCATTTGAGGAGTCCGTAACACTTGATGTAGCTCCGATTCCAATGCGTTGCTGTTTTCGCTTAGTGTACAGACCATTTGGATCGGGATCCACGATATTTTTGTCCTTTCCAGTCTTGATATACTCTTCTACCCTGATAAAGAAATCAGGTGATTATTAAACTTGAACAAATCTTACAAGTGACCGGTAGAATATAAGTAAGATTACAAAGCGATTCGCCGTCTTACCTCTTTACAAGTTCAGCTTTGGTTTTGAGGCCTTTGCCCGGATCACCTCTACATTTCAACCAAAATTTAAGTTCTTCGTTCTTTAATTCAGACGGCTTTCGACCGCAAAGTGACGCACCAGGAATATCTTGCTCTTCTAGAAACGATTCACTCGACATATTTCATGCTAGATGCCAGCTGTAGATAAATCCGTAAGATTGCTTCGCGTCGCGTCGCGTCGCTTCGATTTGTTTTGGATTGTTTTGGTTACCGTGGCCTTACTTGCCTCGCTCTGATGTGATTCGTTCCCACTCCGCCCGAGCGGTCCGCCATTATGAAAGTCGTGTATGGGGTCGCATTTTCAAGAGAGTTACTAGAATGGGGTCGGGCATTTTCTGATTTTGGGGGGTAAGACAGTTCTTCATATTTACGGTTAGCAAACGTACCAGAATGCTTGTACTGTAGATGAAGAGTAAAGTGTTCTTCATTCAATCTAAAAAATGGTCAATTCATAAAAATAGAACGTGACTAAGCTAGGATCGCGAAAATTAAGTATTTGTCCAAAAGTGACTAAGATGGAGTCTATAACCAGTGGCCACAGAATAGACTATAATGGGGTAGGAGCTCTGAGAGGCCAGCGGCACATACCCACCAAAAATTAACCCAAGTAACCCCGTTGTGTTATTTACGTAAACGTATACATGTAATGAACAAAATTAAACGAGTGCGACGATCTTATGTTTATCGCACGCTTGACTTCGACGCACCATGCTTGACTTGGAAACACTGACATAAAAATATTATTTCTATTTGAAAGAAGGATTTGTAGTAGTGACAACGTCAACTTTTTCCCATTTGTAACTGCGGTTTCGGTATTTGGCTAAATTTTGATGCGGTATTGCGGTATTCTCGCCCCACCATGTGCGGTATTGCGGTATTCGTACCCCCCTTACGCCCCCCTCGGTGATTTATGCGGTGTATAGCGCTATCTGTGACGACAGGTTTTGCCCTTCCAAGCACAACTCGGGGAACTGAGCGTAAAGAGAACTCGAGTGACTTCGGCGTAAGAACAACAAGGGGGAAAACTAACTCGCGACTCGCTTGGCTAGCCGCAAAGGAACTCGTCACTATTCCAAGGTACAGGATCTGCTACAACTGGAAACAGGACAGGACTCAACCTTGGACTTCAACAGTTTAATCTTCAGTTCTTGAACGTAAATCATACAATCAAATAAATCCGCGATGTAAAATCGTACAAGCATGTAACTCAGCAATGTAAATCGAAAAACAGGAATAACAGTGCTCTATTTATACTAACCGATCAACTTATTAGAACATCACAAAACGAAAGGAAAGAAGGCTGAATAAAATCAGCTGAACAGCGAAAACAAATCTGGATAAATTCAGGTTTAAAGGTCATATGCCCAAACTAAATAACTCAAAATTAAATGTCAGTCAAGCAAGTGAATTTAGGAAATTTACAAAGAAAGCTGTGTAAAAGAATTAGAATTTCCTTTGCTCAGGATTCCCTAAAATGTCAAAACTAAAAACTAAGAACGGTTGGTATTTAAACAGGCGAAAGGTCTAGTTCTTCAGTGACTAATCTGTATATCTATTCAGAAACAAATTATCCTTTTAAAAATGAACATTGCAGTAAAATGTGTATAATTTAAGGGAACTAAAACAACTCAATGCAAATTCAATGTAAATTACGGCTAACACTACTTCAAAGGGAATAAAAGCTAGATATGAAATTCGAATCAAATAAAGAACACATGAGAAATCTCTCCTTACATATCCAACGTTTGAACAACCGGAGCATGAATTACAACTGCTATTAAAAAGCTTCCTTAATTGCAACAATTGTTTTTTAACTAAAAGCTGGTAATATTCCTCATTATACTAACTTTGCACCTCGACGAGAGATTAATCACTTTTTATGCACTTTTTTAATGGTTAAAAACCGGAAAAAAAGGAGGCCGACCGAGGCGAAAGTGACCTTACCAGTCAAACAAAATGTGATATGAAATCAACTATCATTCAAAACTGAACGAAAGAAACCCACAACTACGCATAAACGTGGTGTTTCTCAAAATAAATAAAGTTTGGTTTTAGCTTAAATTTTGAGAGCGTGGCGTTTCTAAAAAAAAATAATCACAAAGTTTCGATTAAAAAAAAAACAAACGTATACCTTGACATCAGTAAGATTTAATTTGGAGGCACTTTGAGTTTGTCATATAAAATCACTTAATGTCAAGTTCAAAGAAACAAAACAAATTTCTTTAATTTACTGGATATGAGATGCGACAGTAACAGTCCGCCATCTCCTAATAGTAAAGTAATTAAAGTGCTTATTTGGTCCTAAAGTAATGCTAAGTACCTAAGTACTTATTTGGTTTACTTATCCCAAGTACTTATTTGGTCCTAAAGCTAAAGTAATTATTTTGAAATCACCGCCGTCAGTTTCTTCTTTCAAAATTATGTCACACTGATTGGGGATGTAGCGGTGTCGCTACATTTCTGCTAAATTATAGAAGCTGACTTGTTTCTGCGACTATATCTTTACTGTTGTTGCTTCTCCTAGTCGAGAGCGGACCATTCGAATTAATAACATTAATGGTATTTCAGTCACGGCCAGATGCATCGATTTGACAATGAACTAACAAAGATTTATTAAAATATTAGCGGCTTATGGCCTAATGCAGAGACGTTTTTTTTTTCCTTTTGTGTTTCAATCGTTGAATATTCAAGGGGTGCAAAGACTACTCGACTTGTCCTAATGACTAACGAAACTGCGTTGAAGCCTGATCTCTTTACCCTTACAAAAAGCAACCTTGTGGTACAGTACTGGAGCGAAGGCGTTCTCAGTATTAAATTTTACAAACCTCTGCCACAGCCTCGGGTCTACGTCAACGTTGTCTGTGTTGCAGACGTAATCCAACAGATCCAGTCCCGGTTAGAAACGTCCGACTACACCACAAGTTTAGTTGCGTCTGTGGTGCACCGTATCTCCATCTGGCCCGCTCCACCAAGTTGCCAGTATCTAATCACAGAGGTAAGTCACCGCAATATATGTTGACCGATGCTCCTAACCGGAAACCCGACTGAAATGGCCTAAACACGTCATTCAGCTTCAAATCTTCAAATTGAACGGTAAGAGTAGCTACTGCCTTGCTAAATATGGACCAAATCGATCTGAACTGATTTTTTCTCAAGCTTGTTTTCAAGCATAGCTCAGTTTTTGATACGGACCCCGGAAAAAATGAGTCTTTGTATACTTTGTGTATTTTAATTGTAACAGTCGCTGAAATCTCTCGGGAAAATTTTCTCCGATCAAGATGAGTTCACGTGAATTTGCTCACGTGAGTCTCGAGGTCTTAGCAGATACTCAAAAGAAAACGTTAAATGCATGAGGTAGGAATGATAAATTCTTAAAAATACAACCAAAGATTGTTTGCACGTTTGGTTCACATAAACCAGAAACTTGATTTTTTAAAATATAATTATTACAAAAATATTAACAGACGAAAAAGAGTCACGTGATCTGTTTTGCTTAATTATTCATCAAGTGGAAATCGGAGTCAACCATTCCAGCCAGATTCATACGATGAACAATCATTTTAAGATGTCTGCCGTATGGGCTGGCGTCTTTTCATTCCATTTCAATTTTTTCTTCTTTCCCAGACTTGACCATACCTGGTCACCTGAAACAAAACGTCTTTTTACGTAACAAGCAAATTAAGGTTGTCAATTTTTAATCCTTGGACGGTTCGGGAGCACCGAACCCCGAGCGAGTAACTCTAGGCTAGGCCTATTTTCACGCCGTTTTTACGGACCATTTTGGAATGTCCACAATGTCTATGGGCACATTCAAAGTATAAGATATCAAAAAGGAAAATTAAACGTTATTAAAAGGAAAAAAATATATCATTTTTAGGTCTGTAGGTTTTTCTAACTGGGTTGTGGAATTTAAAAGATATTCAAAATTCGCGCCAAAACCGTTTTAAAAATAAAATGTGTCAAAGCCTTCGGCCTCTTCGCTCAGGAGGCATAATATTGTTATGGCCTATACTCAGCAATGTAGGAAAAACAGAAAGTATTCAAATCGCGATTGATAGTGAATAGTTTATTAGAATCTTGCAGTAAAAAGAACTGAATTATCGAGTACATTTTACAATCTTAAGGAAACTATTATTTAGAGTAAGTAATTTACAGTTATAACCATGAAAATAACAACTGAATCACTTAAAAAATTTAAATGTAAAGAAGTCCTCCACTCTCTTTGTCCTACAGACCTGCATGTTCCGGAAAAGATAATACTTTTGTGTTTTCTGCCTAACGGTGTAGTTAGGCGCGTCCAGAAGTGGGCTGGGAAGTAGGTGGTGCAGAGGGTGGCTGGGGGACTTCATTTTCGCCATATATTTGTAGCACAAACCTATCTAGTTTACCTAACTGTAAGGCATGAGTATATGACTCTGCCTCGGAGTAGATTATGTTAAGCGCCCTATTTTCGTCTAAGGGGGGCGATTATTCGAGTAGGCGATTAATCGAGGGGCGGCTGTTATTGGAGGAAATACGGTATCCATTCACGATTTCTTGTCCACCAGACTTATCCAGTGTCCTTTCCTCTTTTCATCAGGCACTGTACTGTGTAAGTCATCATAAAACCTGCACCTGGCTAACCGTTATTAACTCGCTAATGAATCGCTCAAGGGTAACTGAGGATAGTTATCTCAATTTACCAGTTCCCTCTCAAGAAATTGCAGTCTCTGTTGTTATATTGTTAGCAATCGCTATTACGGTGGGAACTGTTGGCAACTTTGGGGTTTGCGCAATCCTTGCAAGAAGAAGAGACCTCCGATACGTTCCACATCAGTTACTCGCAAGCCTCTCCTTAAATGGTCTTCTTTCTTCTCTAATATCAGCGCCCGCGATCTTAGGAATGGCGGCGGTGAACTATTTTCCAGGGATAGGTAAAGTTCCGTTGGACATATTATGCAAAATCGGATACTCTTCCTCCATGGGTTTTACCGTAATCAACGCTTCAACTTTGTCTATGATGGCCATTGATCGGCAGGATTGTGTCATATTTCCCTTGAAGCGACGTTTGTCACCAACGAATGTTAAAAGAGTGATTTTCGTCACTTGGGTAGCAGGATTTCTGTTTGCTCTTCTCCACGGTTTAATACTACGCAAGGAGTCTTCTGTCTGCTCAAGAATGGACCCTTACAATTCCTTTGTCACCATTCCTGACAACCATATCATTGTACTTTACTCTGTAGTTTTACGTACAATACCCAACGTCATCACCGCAATAGTAATCGTCATCACAATTTTTCGGATTTTAAAAAAGCTTCACTCTCATATTTTCACGCGTTTAACCTCTGTAAATCGACGACGCGAATATAAGATAACCAAAATGACATTGCAAATTTGTGCTATTTTTCTCATTTCTTGGTTTCCAAACATAATAACAACCTCTATGGTCCGAGTGGGTGCATTTCGTGGTGTGGCCGTGACCCAGCTCATCAAGCTTTTTGCTGTGGTTATATCGAAGTTTAACTACGTTGCAAATCCTTTACTTCATTTTAAAATGTTGCAAATTACACCGCCCAATCGTCATTTCTTAACTCCCAACTTTCGGGTTACCAAAATAGCCACCCGAGATGACGACAGTATTAAAACAACTGCAATGTAAAACTTTAAATTGTAAAAACTTGAGTTCTCTTGATGTGTTGGGACGTGATTAGAACAGGAGACTGGAGGGCCACTAGTATGTGATTTTATATCTTGGAGCTTTATCACAAGAGTTTATGTACATATCTTCTGTTGATTCATTTTTTCAATAAAATGCAGAGTAGAGAAATGTTCAAAAAAGCGTGATGCACGTGCCAATCAAAACCTACTGCTTTTTGCCGTTCCCGTTGCCGTAGCCGTTATTGTTGCTAAAAAGCGCCTTAGACGCGCAGTGCCAACGAATGGTCCGTCCCTAATTGACTAAGGGTGCGTTTCTTTACTAAAATCCAAGATCAGATCAAAAGTCCGGATCATTAGGATTTTTCGTTGAGAAAAGAAACGATGTATCCAAAAAGGGGTTATTTTTCATTCATTTCCATAGAAACGGCCCACAATATCGACGGTATCGCGGAGAAAGAACAACACGGCTGCTGATGACAAGGTTGGAAGTTTGATGATCTTTCATTGTATTCTGGACGGTTAGCTTTAGGATAGTTGAAATAAGATATGTAATTGAAAAGTAAAGTCTTGTAATACGCGCCAGCGAAGTTGTGTATAGTAGTTTTCTTCGTTGTAACTAGAACAATGGGATTATGCAGGTCGATTTTACCACCCCGATAAAACGGGTAAAATGGACTGCAAAAATGGCCGTAAAGATAAGAAGTCTTGTCAAAAAGCTGATCTATGTCATGTATTAAAAGTGTTAAGTTTAGAGTTACTGCTGGCAATATTCACTCTTTTCGGATCTGTAGTAAAGAAACGCCTCGGGTCATGTATCCAAAGTATCCGGTTTTCTATGTGATCCAAAGGAATCCACCTCCGTTGTGGATCATTTGATCAATGATCCGTTTTTTTATTTTAGTAAAGAAATGAAATACCGTAAAATTCCGAAAATAAGCCCCGCCATGAATAAGCCCCTCCAAATATAAGACCTCCAAACCGGTAACGTAAAAGACCCTCCGTTAAATCCCCCTTCCAAATATAAGCCCCCCGGGGGCTTGTACTTGGAAATTGCCCTGAAATGCAAAGGAAAGCAAAGCAAAACCGGTAAATTTACTTCCAACTATACGGCTAGCCCAATCGATTTTGAGACGCAAATTTCCCTCCGTAGATAAGGCCCTCCGAATATTCGCCCCTCCAAAAATAAGCCTCTCAAAAAGGGCCTTTGAAAAATATAAGCCCCGGAGATTATTTTCGGAATTTTATGGTATCCGTTTTCGGATTAAAAATTTTAGTAAAGAAACGCAACCTTTAAGTCCGCTTTCTGTACACGTCACGTGACATTTCAATAACCTCCTTCAGGGATACCTCCCAAGGCGTTTCCTCTCTTCCCACTAAACCCTCCACTTCAATATGGCGCTCGAGTGTTTGTCAGTTTTCTCGTCCTTTGATTTCTTTATACCATCATTAGCAGCAATCTTGCTTCTTATAGTCATACGGATCGCTGTGTCTACAGATTTCTACAAGAAGTTTTTTGCCAAACTGGAATCCAACTTTTCACAAGCGACGAAAGGAATCTTTGCGCCACTGAAACACAAGATTTTTGTTGATCTCAGCAATCGATTGAAAGAACTGGAAGGCGATGTTTTGGAAATAGGGATCGGTGCGGGAGAGAACTTCCATCTTTATCCTGAAGGAACATCTCTCATAGCTGTTGATTCAAACCCACACGTTGAAAAACTTCTCACGGAAAACTTGAAGAAAACAGGCGAGAGAGTTCACTTGAAGAAGTTTGTGGTAGCCTCAGCAGAGGACATGAGCTGTTCATCAGGGAAAGTTGGTGTGGAGGATAACTCCATTGCTGCTGTTGTTTGCACGCTGGTACTGTGTTCTCTTACTGACGATCAAACGACCAAAACAATTCGAGAAGTGAAAAGAGTCTTGATGCCTGTAAGTAAAATCCATCGCCTCCCTTGTTTTGTCATTTTCCCGGGGGGAGTGGCGGCGGCGGGGTGGGGTGGGGGGGTACTTCCATATATGGGCTAGATAGGTGTGTGCCGCTCGATAGGGTATGGTGTTTGCGCAGGGTATTGTTTTTGCCCTTGATGGCATTGTGTTCCCAGTGTGATCCTTACTTAGATAGGGTACTCAAATTGTATCAGCAAAAATACAAGTGCATAATTACCCCACAACACATGATACAAATCATCTTTTAGTTTAATGAATGTTTGTGTCTTGCCATTTAATTCTTATCCTTTGTTTTTCCTTTGAACAAGGGTTTTTTTGGGGGGGGGCAGGGTTCTCAATAGATTTTTAAGTAGGAGGTGATCACTGATAAAGTAGGAGGCTCTTCAGCAAAGCCAGAGGTGTGAAAACAAAGCAAAGAAAAGCGACTTAAACACAAAGTAAGCGGCTATAAATCCCAAAGTAAGCGGCGATCAATCGCCGGGTGCTGCCTTCTATTGAGAACCCTGGGGGGGGGGGGGGGGGGGGTTGGCACTTAAATAGGATGCCAATTTTTGTTTGTTTGTTGCTGAAAATATATTTTAAAAAAATAAGTTGTGCTTGCCCCAGAGCTGTCAGAGGTTGCTATATAGAATCTACTCGCGATTTTTCTCCATGACATGCATGACTTAAAGAAAATGCTGAGTTCTGGCCAGGTGCTTAAACTTTGACATGGACAAAATACATAAAGTTCTTGTATCTTTAGTATCTTCGGTGATATTAAGAGTGCCCTGACTTTGAATTTTTGGTGTGTTTCAGGGGGGAAGATTTTACTTTCTTGAGCACGTTGCAGGTTAGTTCACTCAACTTTGTTATGACCTATAAAGTCAGACCTCTACTAATAGCTAAGGGAGTTGTAGCAAGACAATGGTGACAGCTACATATACGAGAATGTTAGTAAAAGTCATCATACTTTTTGTTACAATTTTCATCGCTGCTTAAAGGATGCAAAATTAGAAATGTTGTAACCTCGGTTCCTAAAACGTGTTTGATATTACAATAATTACACCCCTAATATGACAGCCATTTACTTTTTTGCGCCTCGAAAGGCATGAAGACCATAAGAATGATTACTTTAAAAGGCCTGTCATAGAACTTTTTTGTATGTGTTAATTGCAGCTTTGCACAGTTTTTTAGAGGAGGGTTCGTTCCTGAAGACATAACTTAAGAATCATTCATCAGGCATTATCACTGACTTTCATAATTTGAAAACTCTACTGTGAAAAATCTCAACGTGCTTCGTCCCCCCCCCCCCCCCCCTACCCTATGACAGGCATCAAGGGTCACTCTAGCCTCCCCGCAAACATCTTTTGGGGAATGCGTGACGAACAAACCCCAAAGGAAGTCTGCGGGGAGGCTAGGGTCACTCAGAATTATTTCTTAATATTATATACACTGAGTCAGGGAGAGTGTGGTGGATATTTCGGTGTGAAGCAAGCTTCTTTATATGCAATGATAGTGTGTTATGACCACGCTCCTGTCCTGTCAATATCATTGATGATCAGTGCTCAGTCCATGGCCAACCCAAAAATGTTGCTGTTTTGCTCTCTAGAAGTAGTTTTGAAATGTTCCACATCATGGTCACTATTGGTGATCAACCCTTTGCTCTTGCAAGACAAGACAGAAAGCCCAAGACATTATTAAAGGTGACATTAAGCAAAACAGTAGTATTTATATTTTCACTTGTAAATGTGGTGCAGAGCTTTTGCAGGCTTCTCCTCACCATGTAGGACAAACTTTTTGTTTATTATACTTCAATGACAACTCAATCTCAACCATAATTACTAAGGTACTATCATAAACATTATTTTGTGGCAGTTTCTTCAAATCTTCCATTCCTTCTTTATGGTATCAAATTTCCCATCCCAATGATGAAGACTGTGGTCAAATTCCTCTCCCCCTCCCCCCCAGCTATCTGACTTGTTCATGTCCCCGACGGGGACATGAACAAGTCAGATAGCTGGAGTTTGCCCTTCGACAAAAAAAACAAACTAATCCCAGTCTTTTTTTTGGTCAGGGGGGGCAGTTGCTGTGGGGCATGCTGATTTCTCTTAAGACATGTCCTTATTAATAAAAAATAATCATTCATTCATTATTTCAACAGGGGAACCATGGACATTGCATTACTTCACTCAGCACCTTTTAACTAGGCTACTTATATTTCCCACATTTTTGAATGGTTGTCGCTGTAACAAGGAGACCCTGACCAGAATTAGAGAAGCCGGCTTCAAGACAGTGCAGGCAGAAAAGCAATGGGTTAAGGGGTCGTCAGAAGCTTTTTTGGGGTCTTGGGATACTGTTTTGCTTGCAAGAAGTTTATTGGCTCTTATAAACCCTGTGATTGCTGGCTTTGCAGAAAAGTGAAAAAAGAATGTCAAACTTGTTCCAAAGTTGGGTATGCTAAAACAAGTGGTGCAAACCTTCTTTGATGCAATAATTTTTTTAGCTTGTCTAACTTATGGGGACAAGTAAAGGGTTATTTGCCTTATGCCGATTGTAAAGAGGACTTATCTTTGTCCACTGTACACTAGAAGGGGCATTTTTTTTAGTTTTAAAGGGATATAAGAGGTTATGGATTTTATGAGATGAGGTATAGAAAAGGATAAGCCAAACCCAGGGGCGGGGGGGGGGGAGTCCTTTAGGATATTTTGGGTGCAGATGTGCCGCTAGGATCCTGGAACCCTTAGCCTGTACCAGAGCTAGTTCAGGTGGATTTTGCTACCTTGTACTAGACTAAACTTCCCAAATCCCCCCTATCCTAGAGTGGTTGTAGGCTGAGTTACATAAATTTAAACTTGCCAATATGAATTTTTTATATTTTTGAGTGGCAATTCCCGGTTTCCCTACTCTAGACTAAAATCTTCAACCAATTGATCAGTTTCCTGGAAAATGATACCCTATTCTAGACCCAGGCTCTCTGATTTATATACCCTAACCCTAACCCTAAACTGCTTGGAAAACCATACCCTTCACAGCAGCACATACCTATATAGCCCCTATATGGCAGTACTTGCCCCTTTGGAGCCAAACTGCCATTTAGGTAGCCCTTGAGCCCTTAAATAAGGGCGCCGCCCTATAAATAAGTTTTCACATCAGGAACACCGAAAATGTAACAAGCGCCCCGGCATTTAATCAAGTAAATGGGAAAAATGAAAAGAGTACCAGTTTGATCAAAAGTGCTATACAAAAGGTGAGGGTTTTAGATCCCGGGGCAAACATCCCCGTACAATAGTTTTCACAAGTTAGGATCTCATATGGACTTACAGTCCCTGTAAACTCATAACGGAAAACACCATAGGAAAGTACTCTGAATCAAACAGAAATACAAAAATTATATTTGCATGGACTGAGCTGTGAGATTTCTGCCAATCAGCAAAGCGGAAACGAACACGAATGTAAACAAATATCGAAAAACTTGTGCCAAGGGTATTGACGTCATTACTAATGTCATCTCCGCCAATCAGCATTTCGCATCACCTGTTTGATGCAGATATTCAAATTCCAGAGACGTAGTTGCAAGCTCTCCTTCCTTTTCCCGCCCCGCCGCCAGAGCTCCCCGGAGAGCTTGTTAGCAGGTTGTAAAAAAAAGAATACGAGAGGAAAGCGATTAGTGCCATTCATTAAATTGTTTCCCACGAACACTAAAACCCAAAAATGGGACTTTTTCTCGATAACCTGGGCGCTGATTAGGCACGTTCGTCTAGTCTCTAGACGAGACGAGCAGGTGTCAACATAGGCAGCGCAGACTCTATGTGAGCCGGTAAAACCGAATAAACAATTTATGCCCGAAATGCTGTCTTTGGTAAGGTTCTAATTAAAAATGACCTTCCTTGTATCCCTCAGTTTGTGTCGTTACTGTTTGAATTGCTTTTGCAACCATTTTGAAGCCTTTCTGGCGAGTTCTTCTGCGCGGGGTGTTATAAACAAGGGCACAGACTACACAAAAAGACCAGCGGAAAAACGACAAACAGATAATGTAGCATGAATTCTTCATCCAGTCATCCCGACAAAAAGTTTCGCTCAATCCCGTAATCCCTCATCCCGCGAACTCTTTCAATCCTGAATCTAGCCCCCTTTTTGCTTCATATCTCGAATCCCGGATCCCAGAAAACGTTTGGGGACCCTCGTATGTATATGAAGACCAATCAAACTTGACTCATGATACTTTATTATTTTCAGTTCTAAAAGATAAGTAATGCCTCTTATAGCATCATATCAACTAAAATTTTACAGCAAAATAATAATGTTAACAAAAGCAACCAAGGTTCTGTACAGCACTTTTTGCATTCATAACCTATTAATAGCTATTCTGATGGCCATTGATGAGAAATTACTTGTTTTTGGTAGTTGCAGAACCCAATTTAGTTGCCATTGCGTTTGCAGCCAATGATCGAGGCTGTTACAGGGATTTGAAATCAAGAATGAATGTATGGACCAAAAAGTGGCTTAGGATATTTTTACACGACACCGAATAGCCTTTGCGCCCGCAAGAAAACTATACCGGATAGGGTTTCTGTTCACACACAAGAATGGTGATTTACGGCGCAGCTTCTGTAATGGAGCGAAGCGTCGCCACGCCGATCCCTAAAGTGATGAGTCACATATCGGATAGCTTTTCGTGTTGGCACAAAAAGCTATTCGGTATAGTATCAACATAGCCTTTTAGAGAGGTTCAAGTTAGAAGAGGTTTAATCTTTCGAAACATTGAATTATTCTAAAGACAGTAACCAAGATTTTACTCGAATTGATCATCACGAAAGGAGTGTGTTAAATGATTACTTTAGTCAGGGGCCCATGCACTCCTGCTTTACTAAAGGCTGTGTATAAGTACAGGTGTAGCTTAGACTCTTTTTAGAGAAATTGTCTACCCCTAACTTCCAACGGCCCAAATGGCATATGAAATTTTGAAGCAAATACAACACTGATACAGTGCGATCTGCGTTCTGTCCATGGTGCTAGCTCTTACACTGTATCATTAGGGCTAGCTTTCCAATTTCAGAGGGATTTTAAAAGAGTTTTAACAAAGCTTACGGGACAGCTGGTGCGCTTTGCATCGTTCCAACGACCCTCCACGTCAATCTAGCCCACCTCTAACAGGGACAACGAAGTATATTTTACATTTGGGGTCGAGATTATCTGCATATTATCTGTTGGGGGAGGGGCACGCTCCCACGAAAAATTTAGAGCTTCTGAAATAACCCGAAAAGAATTTATTTCTAAGAATCGTGAGAAATTTTTGTCAATTTTTTTTTGCCATTCTGTATGTTCTCTGCACATAAACGTACATTTAACGACGAAAATTGTGCCGGCGTTGCACATAGGTTAGAAGTAGTTTTGGAAATGCAAAAACTAACAAAACAAACAAACAAAACGACAAAACTCCCACCGAAATTATTGGTGGGGCTATAGCCCAACCAGCCCCATAGCTGCACGATCCCTGTTTAAGAGGAACCAATTAATAGAGGCAAGTAGATTTTATGTTAATTCTACCCAAGAGGTACGATTATTTATAGGTTTGGTTCAATAATGGATGGTAAAATGTCGGGAACATTCTTTATCCTAAAATCTAGCAGCATCTGACCAAGTGCCTTGCCCTGCAATGAAAAATAAAATAAATTCACTGAGAAAAACGTTACAATGAATACATGAGTAAAGAATCGCTACCGTCAATCAGAAGGTATAAAAAGAGGAAAAAGGAATAGAAGGGAATTCTTCTTTTCGCAAACGAATACTTAGTTAAAAGCATTATCAATGAAACAACTAAAGCTTCGGTAAAACGGGCAACAAAAAACGTGCAGCTTGTTTTGCAACATTGTTGCAAAATGAGGTGAAAAGCGACGTTGCGCGTTTTATCACTCACGTTAAAAACTGTTAACAACCTAATTTGATGCAAAACAGGTTTGATGTGGGTGGTAATACGCGCAAACTCGCTATTTGACTCGTTTTGCAGCAATGTTGCAAGACAAGTTGCGTGATTTTTGTTGCCCGTTTTTCTGTACCTGAAAGGGCATTTACACAATAGCGTCATTTTACTCCTACTACCAAAATCCTTCAGGGTTTTACTTTCTTATGCAAATTACGGCCTTTGTTATTTTAACCTCACGAGGACTCATGAAAGGAAAAAACGTCTTGAATTCTGGTCTAAGTAGTAAAAAGATGTCATACGGTGCAAAAGGCCTATAAATGTTGTAATAAAGGGTAATCAATCAGTCAATCGATCAAACAGTCCAGCAATCAACCAATCAGCGAGGGAGACAGGAAGTGAGTTAATGATCCATTCAGAAAGTCAGTAAAAAATTGGTTCGCGGTGCACACCTAAACAGCTTTAGGCGCTTGTGATTTTTAAAATGTTAAGTCATGAATTCACAAAAAAGGAGAACAATATATCACATAGGGCGTGACTGTACGATGAATATAAATTGAAATTCTCCTTTGCTACCATGGCGGAAACTAGCGTTTTTTTTTTTGTTCAACTCGACTCGCAAAGCAGTTTGGGCGGGCAAGGGCCCAGTCACTCAGAAAATCCTTTTCACTAAATTCCATGATGAAAAAAAACTTTCCACTTTACCTGTGGATCGCTACGTAAAGATGTTACACCGCCACCTCCTAACGCATCCTCTAGTACAAAGTTAAACGCATTGATTCCTGGAAGTTCGTATCTGCAAAGAACACAAAGTAGCTTAATCAAATAAATTAATGCAGTTGTTTTTTAAAAAAGCACTATAAAATAGCTATAACAAGCACAGTAAACTGTTGTTACTGACGAACCGTTAAGTGTAGTTCTATCTTTTCAGCTGTGGATAAAATCCTGTTTGTGTGACATTGAAAAGAAAGCTATTCAGCAGTGCTTTTAGTACATGGTACCGTTCCTTTTCTTTTAATAAAATAAACTATCGATTTTTTTTTCAGTTTATTCACTTAGTGACTTACATGTGAAGCACGCTTGGGAGTGAAAGAGTTTAGCCGCACAAACCACCAACTGATACTAAGCGCCAACACAGGTCAAAGTCTACCTACAACTAGCCTGCGTAGCAAGCGTTTCCGGAGCAAAGGGCAACCATGAAGTATTTGCCGAGCAAAGGATTTCGGAGCAAAGACCGAGGAACGACGTCGAACAGCATTTTCGGTTTTGGCCGCGCGAAAAATGGAACAAGAGTTCTCCCCACTGTTTTATTTGCCCATTTTTCGCGCGGTCTTTGACTCTCATTCCTCGTTCTTTGCTCCGAAACCGCACGAAAACGCTTGCTTCGCAGGCTAACCTACAACGGAAGTTTCTTTACCGTTTTACTCGACAACGTCCTGCTTCTGGTAATGAGGGAAATAAATGCTTGAAGTATTTTTCTACAGACTCCTCGGTAAGAGCAGCACGTATAAAGGGAACATAAGAAGGATGACGAGCAATCACACCTGTAAAGATAAAAAATTAATTTGGTGCACAATTCTAATGAGTTTAACCTCCACCCATCTCACTCTAGTCCTCCCGAGGAATGCAAGTACTGCACTCGGTAACTCTCCTTACTGTACTTGCATTTCTCGTTCATTCTATAACCAGCGCGTGCGTTCTCTCTCCTATTTTTTTTTTTCGTGGCCGGTAAAACACATATATTAGTCTCTAATCCTTGAATAAAACACAAGAAGCTCTGCAAATACCCCTGAAAGTGTTTTCGTGCCCGTGCGCATGATTAAGGTACAGGCATACCGCTGTGTCGTGTGATCACATGATTCACATGGTCAGCATTTCTCTGTCGCCTAATCCAGATAAGAATGTACGGACACCTCCAAGCGCAAGAAAGACACGGAATAGTATTGTATTACCTATGTTCACAGAGTTTCCTTTATCTCCGCTTCTTGTCAGCGCCAACGAGCTCAGTGGAAATGTGCAACGACCTTTCGGCAATCCTTTGAAAAGGAACAACAAATCATATATCGTTGGAAATGATTAGAGAAGAAATTCTCATTACTTTCGCTTTCTCCTGCCAATAAAGAAGTAAACTAGCAGCCTATATATGGTCATCAAACGACTATAAATGGACATTGAGTGTTCCTTTAATAATAAATAAGCTGTGATTTGATAGTAGCGAAGAAAGAAGAAAAAGATCTCCATTAACCCTAATTTAAACGAGAGTTCTTTTCATGGTCTCATTCATAGTAATAACTACGATTTTTTTACTTTTAGCAAAGAGGACCAGACTAAGAGCAAGCTTAGGTATAGAATTGTTGAACCTTATTGTAAGAAAAATGTGTTTAAATATTTCTTTCCTCCTATAACTGCTTAAGATTGGAATCAGCTCCATACTACAGTATCGCACTCACACCCTTAACCAAATTTAAGGGTGTGGTATTAAAGCACAGAGCGCAGTACGCCAGCTCTTTCTTATTTCTCGTCACATGCAGGTCCTCAGAGAACTAGACTAAGGCATCCCTGTTTTGTTTCCCCTCCAAAATTCCTCTTGGGACTTACAATCGTTCCAAGAGAAATCCTTATGCACATTTTAGAAGGAAAACAAAGGGCATTGTGGTATTTTTAAATAAGGCCTATACTTGTGTACCCTGCGCATGCGTCGTTACTTTAAATATCCTGTGAATGTGTGTGTGTGTCTGCTCCACAATATTTGAATTTGATGGTTTTAGGTAGACTCCTAGTTGGAGGTTCTTAGGGCGTCGTCACGCGTTCCTCCCCTACGAATGTTCGTTGTATTCAATCATAATTTTCATCGGCCATGGATAAGCAATAATTATGGAGCTGCCACTTTTGCTTTTGTTGGATCTAACATCTGGAAAACATTAATTCCCTCTAAATTAAAAATCTCCCTTATAACTTCTATATGCAATAACAACTGTACCTTTTAAATCCCAAGTGCGTAATTTGATTTCTCTGCCCTCAATGTCAATAATCATTTCCACTGTTTTTATTTAAAATCGTAATTAAGACTTTAATTTTCCTTTCTCCGTTATACGTTACTTTTAGTTTTATGTAAATGTCTACGCCAATTAGTTGCACGAGGCAGTGACTAATTCGAAAGCCTAAGCTCCTTTGATCATTGCGATCATTTCACCTCTGATGATTTATGTAATTTATTGTTTTATTTTTTCTTACTTTTGTAATGTATTGTAATATTTGTAGTAACCTCTTGAAAAAGTGCAAAAAATAAAAATCTGAGATCTGCATCTGTTGGGGAGGAACGCGTGACGAAGCCCTAAGAACGTCTGCGTGAGAGGCTCGATTTTGGAGGATATGAGATTTCTTCCAAACTCTTACTTATCCTCGGTGCTGCATCCTGTATCGTCGTTTCTCTTTCTCGTTTGTAACGTGACTTTCCTGTTTTAGGTGCGGGCATCGTCTCCACATGTTCACCGTTCATGTAAATATCAATCTAATAAGTACAAAGAAAAGGTCTGAACATAACTTCCCCCGACTGACTGGCCATGCAATTTGTTTGGAGTTTGACTGAGTTCAAGCAAGAAGCTTCAAAAGTAACGAGGGTCATTACTTGTGAAGGTTTTTTCGCCTTGTCCCTGGAAGGCTTCTTCCCAGGCCTTCCCCGTCAATGCAATTCGGTTACGTATCCGAGACGAACAGTCAGGAAACTCACACGGATCATGTGACCCGAAACGCGCGATAGTGAGGCCTAGGGACTAGGAAAGAGCGAAAACTTAACCTGCAAATACAGCCGTTTCTCCTCGGCGCTTGCCGCTTGGGACTTCGTCTCTCCTACAAAATGTTTCTAGCGGCAAGGAATGAGGAGAGAAGGCCGTATACGCGGGCTAGCGAGAAAGGGGTGCTTAATGTTGAAAAACTATTCTTGGTTAGCTTTAGCGTTGTGTTACGAGCATTACTCAGCGTATTTACAATCTTTTTTAAGTAACGCCACTTGCAGACTGCAGCTGCATCCACACCACCGAGAAAATAACCGAAACTTTGCACATTTCAGAACCTCTTTGTTAAAGGACTAGAGACCATCAAATAACTAAATCGCTTTTAAAGATTCTTTAACGTACATTTACTTACATTGACTTTGTCTTTGGGATACAAGAAAGAAAACAGCCTCAAAAGGGGAGATCTATATACAAAAAAAATTATGATGATGAAATTTGAATGTAAACTGTTAATTTGCATACAAGTTTATGGTTTCAAAGAGATCAACTGAATTAAAGTTTTTATACTTACACTCTTGGTCTTCCTCCAACAATGGCAGTCAGTCCAGGAGCTATAAAAGAAAATAGAGAGCCTTCAGTTTACCAGTTAAAAACTAACCAGTTTTAAATTATTAAAATAACCTCGAGCTTCAACTTCTCCTAGAATTCCACGAGCCTCGAATAACTTATGGGGAAGAAAGCAAATTTAACTAAACGAATTTGCATTTTTCTTATAATTTTCCATATTTCCATAGATAATTTAAAACAATGGCTCGCTAACGATAAATGTAATTTCTTACGTTTGAGAGACATGGGAACGAGTTAGTCAGAAATTATTATTCTGACGGCAACGTTTTAGTGGCGCAAGGGCTTGTGGGATAGTTTCGGACTATTTATGGTTTTGGCTCAGATTTGAGCCATTCCACGTCAGCTCCGTCGTCGTGGTCGTTTTTGTTTTGTTTTGCAAAAACTTCTTGATATTCTTTCGTGTTCGGATCTGTATGTTTTAGGAATAACCTTATTTCGGTATATAGTTCATGTATTTAGGCATTTGGTCCTGCACTCTTTTGAAATTAGTCTCTTTTTGGAGTAGTCTGTGTAACAAGGTATTCACCGTTTTATGTCTTTCACTTATTAAAAACCGTTTCCCAGGGTTTTGTGCCACTGCATTAGTGGGGCACTACGTTTCCACCCATTTTTTGGTCACTTCTCAAAGGGTGGTTTTTTTTTTTGGTATCTGGCGTAGCATACGTTATAGCCTAGAACATGTAACAGTATTTTGCTATAGCTATAACATTGATGTAACTAAACATCTAGAACAGGTGACTGACTGACGGATCCTAAATAAACTGTTCACATTGAATGTCTCGTGTTAGTGGAGTCAGAATGAGTGTAACAAAGTGCGCGCCAAGGAGAGTCAATCGACTGAAGCCTGTCCCGTTTTCGAACGCATGAAGCACCTAGATATATTCATGTTCTCTTCATGGATGGGACCCTGATCCATCGCAGAATTATCCCCCAAGTTATCATATTGGTGGTAACCATTTATATACACCTTGAGAGGGTCTGTGGAGCAAAATTGCTTGTCTGAGAAACAACGCATTGGCACAGCGCGACCTGTATGTGACGTATGTGATTAGAGCAAAAAAATACTCAGAGGGAATTAGGGAGGAATAAGGCGTTCGTCAAAAAGGAGAGCAGTTGGGATACGGCACGGAAGAAGGAAAATGTAAAATTAAACGTAAAATTGTACATCGACCATAAACTTCAAACTTGTTGCCGGTTCATTCTAATTCATATACACATGTACTAACCCATGCTAGTGCCTGCAGAAGCTATTTCCATCGCAAACAATTCAAGAGCTTTTCTCTGATGGTGATGAGCTGCCAGCCATAATACTGCTTCCCTAGGAGTCTTATATTCAATAAAATCAGTGGACAAATTAGTTTTAAATTACTTAACTGCCTTTTTGGAAGTGTCTTCCTCTCACTTGTAAAACCAGCAAGATAAAAATTAAAAGTGGCGTGGTTTTTTAGAAACCAACTGGCGATTGACAAGAAGTAGCTGCAGCCTGTGTCTATTCTCCGTCGTTACATCTAGTGGTGTTTGTTTGCTGCTCGCTTTTTGTTTGTTTTTCGTTGTAATTCTCAGTAAAATGTAGAATTTATAGCACTATCGACATTTCGAGCAAATGTCACAAACAAATATTTCAAGTGAACATAAGAAGTTAGAAATGACAAGATGCAAACAGTCATATATTTTTTCAAGCAAAGCTGCGAAGAAACAAACAGATTGTGGGATCCAGTCGTTGCTAGCTCGAGCCCGAGACCTACAGATTTAAAATCTACCACCCTGTGACCACGCCTTGTCTCATAGTTTTACGAATTATCGACATACTCAGTTGCTTTTTGAAAACATCGTCTTTATGAATTATGTGTGTACTCACTGCGGTCATGACCCCAGGAAAGGCTTGTTTTCCATACGTTTGTTCAGAGCCTATCACCTAAATGAAAGGCCAGGCAGTTTACAAGAGAGGAAATTCAATAACCATGGAACAAAGGTAAGCAGAAAAACCCGCTTACTCACATACTTCTAACATACTACGTGGACTGGTCAGGTGACCAAACTGAGGTCAGCCACTCAGCTAAAGGGTTTTTGAGCGACGACCGTCAACCGGAAGTGGATTTACTTCATTCTAAGGCAATGTTTCTGCCAAAATTTTCGGGCAAATTGTCTGTATGTGGTAGCGTCAAGGCACATAAAATGATAGAAGGCCCTACGTCCGGTTGAAGTGCGTCGCTCAAAAACGCCTTTGCTTAGGCGCCCTATTGACAGTCGATGAAGACCGTCAGATGTACCCTCGCGTCAGAGGCCCATTCTTATAATATCTACGATTTACTACATGGCTAAATACGCGAGCAGGCAAGATGAAGCGAATCATGTGCTCTGGTTGGCTAACCGAACAGGCAAGATAGGCCCATCTTGAATTTCTACAATCTATGGAGGAGAATTTCCTTAAAATCGGCTGGACGTTGAAGGCTTATAGAATGGTACGAAACTAGGTAAACAGTGATCTTTTTTATCTGTGATTACAATGTAATGGCCTTTCCGCAGCGAACTTAACTAGGGATTTCTCGAATAAGGACGAAAAGCCGTGGGTCCCGTCTCACAGCACTTTCACTCATCTGGTTCTTGTGGAACGTAAAAGAACCCATACCACTGTTCGAAAAGAGTAGGGGACGTAGACCCGGCCCCGGTGGTGTGGCCAACCTTTCCCTGGCTGGGTGGGTTATCTGTAAGGAGAGATCTTAATTTAGGGATAACCTCATGATCCTCCTTCAGGTGTCATAATGGCCACCTGCAAACAGTGTATGTATGTAATGTATATATGTAACTTGTAATTAAATGAGGAAGCCTTGGGAAGCTATTCAGTACCTGAATATGAGTTCTTGTGTAATCATCCAGATTTAATTCTTTAAACATCCTTCTTGTCCTTTAAAAGAGAACGACATAAGATTTACGGTCTTTTCTCTCCCTGTTCTTTTAGTCTCAGAAACTTAGGCCGCTCTTTTTAAAAACATAACAGGCGCGATTACATTACAGACCTCCATGACTAACTTTCGGGAGGGGTTTAATATATTATTTTTTTCATTTCGATTTGAGTATAGAACCAGAAATCTCCAAGGGACTAAACGTCAAAAACAGACGAAAGCCAAAACAAGAGATCGTAATGGAACAGACAGGGAGTCTAGGGGTGTTGGCCTCTGGAAACTATGCGGACCATGCGGAAACAGTTTCCGGGGAACTGGTTGACTTCCGGAAGACTCGCTTTCGCGATTCAGTGTGTCAAAGCGAGGCGTAGTCAACTAATGAAGGAAATGTCGATCCAAGGAGGAGGGATTTCCACACATGTTTGATCTGGCTTAATTCTCCTATTTTGACTACGAAAATGCCACAGGAACTGGATAAAAACTCTACACAAACGGGTCTTTGAAAGAAACCTTTTATGATCTCTAGTCAAAACCCACTAAGAAGGAATAAGTTTGCGTTTCCTTATGATGCTTTATTTATGAATAGAGTAAATTTGAAACCTTTTTAAGAGAGCTTCGCCTGTTTTTCTAGCCTTGAGTGAAGCAAACGGTCCTCCAACTGGACAAACTGCAGTGGCACGAAAACCATCAGCATAAGTAGCACACACCTACAGAACAAGGACGCTCTAGATGAAAAACATTTTGTCGTACTATTGTATTTTGCATTTTCGGCTTTTTTCAGACTTTTCTCCATGCATTTCTTGTTCAAAAATGACCGTTTTCAAACTGGAGACGGAATATCCCTTTCAGATGGGTCATCTGTAGTATAATTCACGTCAAACGGTAACAGGACGGTTTCATTGTAGACCATTAATTCGTCTGATATTATCCGTCGGATAATCCGCCTATTTAGACCACTGAATCACACAATTTAGACCACTAAATCGTTGTCAAAAGTTACCGGCACTGTACAACCGACTTATTGACGAACTCATGCAAAACTGACAACGACAAAATGACTGTACAACCGACAATTTGACAAACAATAAACGACCATTAAACTGTAATGAAAGAATAATGACATTAGAGCCCTTAAAGGCAATAACATCAAAGCCTGTGAACAGCCGCCCCCTTTCCTCAGAAAAAATCGGCAAACGACCAAAAACATCGCGCTTTTTATGGCCAGTGAGGTCAATATCCAGAGTTAAATAGCATCAAGTGACGTGATATAACTCACTTTGACCCGGAAGATGACTACCGCACATGTTGTCGAAACGTCGGTCACTGTTGACAACAGTCCTATTCAGGGCTACACTCACTCGGACGATCATACTCCACATTCTTATGATATACAGTGTACTTTACTAAAATAATGACGTACCTTGTAAGTGTCTGTAGGTGGTTCACCAATTGCTCCCTGAACAAGAACAGCGCCACCGTCATAACCTGGTCAGGACCAGATGTAAACAGTTTACGCAATCATAATACTGATTTAGACAAAAACAATCTAAGAGCACAAGCTGTTCACTGATGGTAGCAATTCTAAGTGCCTTATATACTCTGGTACATGCCGGTCCTTTGCTGTTCATATACAGTGGAACCCCGTTAATACGGTCACCAATGGGCCAAAAAAAATGGTCGTATTAACGAGGGTTTTTTTTTTTTTTTACAAGAAAATGTATGGCGGTTTTTGCCAGGCGGCCAAAAAATAGTGGCCGTAATAACGAGGTGACCGTAAGCGGGGTTTCACTGTACAATGTATCTATACTTGCTGACCAGCTTTAGTCTCACAGATAATTCTTTGGTGGATGGGTTACTATGGAGGAAAACGGCATAATTAACCAGCTAAAATTTCCAACAAAGATACATTGACAAAAAATGACACATTTTTTCCGAAACAATGAACAATGCTCGCGTCTAAATTCCTGACTTTCACAGACCGATTCCAAATAAGGTGAAAACAGCGACACCTAACAACCGAATGCTTCCGAATACGCCAGAAATGTCTCAACTGGTTTCTTCTGCGCTTTAGAAGACTGTTTGGTTAATTTGGAGTAACCCTAAAAACTACGGTATATCTAATTATCTGTTCGGATGTCTTGGGGGAAATTTGGTCGCTACGAAAGTTTTAGGTTGCTTTTTCGTCTCATCTGACATTGTTAGCTACTGTGATATGTTTAGCGTTTATTTTTACCCATTTTTAGCCTTTAAATTTCTACGCAATATTTGCTCCTTAGAACAGTTATTTTCTGAAAAACTTGCGTTGCCCCTGTAGACAAGTCGAAGTCTGTGACGCCATTATGGAACAAAGACTTACCAATAAGTCCTTGTAGCCTAACTTGCGTAAAGTCACAAATTACATCAGGCAGGATGTACCTAGCAGGATCTCCAAGCTCATAAACAAGCTATCAAACAAATAACATACATAAGTAAATGTAATATTACTAATCACAGGAGTTCAGGCTTCAGGAGTAATCATCAACAGTGCGACAGTGCTGTTTCGTATGGTCCGAAATTCTAGGACCAGTAAATTTAATATATTTGTGACTGTGATACTCAGAAAACACTGAACGCCAGAAATATTTCTGCAATGTTACTGAGTTGCAGGGAAAAAGCCAATCAGGTATAAGAAAATCGTACGTAAGCAGCAACCCTTATTGACAAGGGAGGATAGAGGGGTGGGAGCCCAGGAGAATGAGGGCGGTGGGGTGGGAGGGGTACGGGAGCCAGGAGAGGAGGGAAGAAAGGGAGGAAGCCAAAGAATTAAAAGGTAGGAGTTGGGAAAGCAAGGTATGGGGGGTTAGGACCCTCCTTGTTCTAAAGATTTAACACAAAACACTAGAGTGCATCCAGGAGTTTTGGATGAATACTTTACTGCACTTTTTAATAACACGCGAACTCTGAAGTTCAAAAGACAACCAACGTTTGCATAGCTCCATTCTTACTTCAACGTGTTCAAAAGTTTATGGTTTTTGGCTTTTGATTAGCAGATTTCAATCCATTTTTTTGTGTTTCTGTGTTTCAAGGTTAGTAGCCTCCTCCCCTCGCCTCACGCTTCTCGCGAAATGCCGCGTTCACCTAGCTTGGCTCACAAAGCGCCTGTTATGCAGTCTAGAAGGTTAGTTGCTTGTGATTGTAATTTAATACATGTATGATCGATGGCACCGAAAAATGTAATTTTAAGCTGGCTTTTAAATTTCAGAGTTCGCGTTTTATTGAACAGTGCAGTAACTTTTAAATAAATTTTTTGTTTTTTTTCCTTGGGTTCGACTCGAATAGTTTGAAGCTAACTGCGGGTTTTCTAGTGTTGTGCTCTTGTGTTTATTAGCCAATAAAGTTTGTTTTTGTTGTTGTTGTTGTTATAAGCTGGAGAAGATGTCTGTTACCTGCTCTGAAACAGAAGATGGTGACACAAGTCCACCAGTGTTAGGAGGCTTGGAAAGAATAAATTTGCCATCTGCAGCACATTCTGCCACTGGATAACCAATATTGTCCCTAATTTGAAAGAAAAAAGGAAAGAAATGAGAATTAAAATAATAATAATAAAAAACTTTTATTTGTGTCATTAGCACTAATGGAGCTTACTGGAGACACCAACTAAATAATATTATGTTTTACGACAGAAAATGTACTACAAAATTCATAAAATTTGAATTTAAAGAATACATTCCAAGCTCCCTCATTCAAATCGGAAGGAAGAAGGAAGGCTACCAATTAGTGCAAAGAAACAGAACCTCCCATGGTTTTCTCGAGCTTTTGACAAGGACCTGAAGGACCATGAGTTATGGCCCAGCAAAGTCGTAAAACATCACAAACATTTGTTCACCATACAAATGTCTGTAAAAAATTGTGACTTATCAACTATCACTCTTAAACATAGCAAATTTACTGAGTTCATTGTGCTTTTGCCCCAAGTGATATTGGATTTTCCACAACTGGTCCTAGTGAAAGAATCACCAATGCGGCCACATCTGGCCAATGGTATAAACAATAATATTAAATAAATGATTATAGGTAATGTTACATGAGACGATTCGCAATGACGATTTTTAGCCCAACACAGCGTTGCAACATTGTTGTGACATTGTTTTGAATGCCCACAACATTGTTCCAACATTGCAATGCTGTGTTGCACTAAAAAATCGTCATTGCGAATTGTCCCGTGCAACATCACCTTAAAACAGATGTTGAGTACTTCATACCAATCTGGGACAGTCTGCCAGTCAGTAAAGATTCCACCTGTACACTGAGCCCCACATTCAATCAAATGACCAACCAGACTATTATAAAAAAAGATACATTGTTGACATGTATAATTCATTTTTACCTGAAATATTTCAGGTTGAATCATGATTTCAGAGGGTGAGAGAGCTCTACACAAGTAATGTTGAATGTTCTGACTCTTCGATTTACTGTCATAAATTTGTACACAATACATGTAGAAAATTTTCTATGTGGGCTGACAAATGACTGGTCCCTGAGGAGACCAGTTTATTCCGTTTCCCTTAAATCACAGTGTTTCCCAAGGCAGACTCTCAAGGAACAAAAGATAACTCATCTATCAACAACTCACTTTAGAAAGCTGGTTTACTAACTTAGAAAAAATACCACTGAATCGTGGTCAACAGTGCTGGTACTACACAAACAACTTATTGACAAACTCAAGCAAGCAAACTACAAGAGAATGACTGGACAACCAACAGCTTGACTAACAATAACTGACTGTTAAACTCTGACCATAAACAGATTGAAATGCACCAATTTCGAGTCTTCATAGCCAATAACATCATGCCTTAACTGACAGATGACCAACAACATCGCGACTTAATTGACAAACCAGGTTAATACCGACAGTTTAATACCATCCATTGACGTGATACAACTCACTTTGACTTTGACGATGACTACCGCACAGGTTGTTGAAACGTCAGTCACTGTCAACATCAGTCCTGTTCAGGACTACATTTACATTCACTTGGACAATCATGTTAAACCTACATGTCCTTATACAGTAGAACTGTCACTTATATCCATCAAAAAGAATCATCTAACCTTCCTGCAGCAAGCAAGTCATAATCATCTGTCTTCCATCCAAACTATGGGTGACCAAAAAATAGTAAAAGTCGGAGTATTAGGAAT
>OZ037784.1:17501860-17506860 GCA_964035525.1 Porites cylindrica
CCTTGCTTCCACACATAACTGTAAAATGGCCTTTAGGTGGTTTTCACGTTACGTCATCGCCGCCATGCTGGTGGACGGTAAACAAAAGATCGCTCACTAGCTCGATTTTTTGGGCCACCAGCATTTGTTCATTTCACCATTGTTATTTGTGTCTCCCGAGATTGCATGAAAACCACCTATTACATGAAATCGGTGGTGACAATAAACATCAGAACAGATTAAATGCTTGCTCCAATTGTCTACCTGCCATCATTGAATCTCCCCAAAATCCCGATGCACAGCCGATCCGCACTGTCCTTCCTTGCAAAGGCTTTGACGACATGAATCGTTTGTGTTGATGAACGGGGCAGTACACGATTGCGGCCAAAACAACTCGATTCCACGGTTTTCCTGTAAGTATAGAGTAAACACTGGCCAGAGTCCTACTGCAGCGCGATGAACTGGCTAGAGTCGCCATTTTATCCTTTCAAAATCTGCTGGATCGTGAATTTTAGTTTTCAAACTGCAGCAAAATACACATTTTCGGCGCCATTTTGGATCCGGAGGCTTGGTTACCTAGTAACAAGGCGAGGATGCCTTATGTGCGCTTGCGCAAAAAAAGTTTTCTGTAATCAAAAATGGCGGAAGCCGAAGGAATGGATGTAGATCCTCCCGCACTTCCATCAACTTCTTCGGGCTCTGCGAAGAAAAGATTCGAAGTGAAAAAGGTACGCACATTCTTCCATCACTTATATTTATTACAAGCTACTTTTTGAAGGTTCTACTCGACCTAACTCTCTATTTTTCGCTTTTTTACAGTGGAACGCCGTGGCTTTATGGGCATGGGGTAAGCCTGAATTTTTGCAAAATGTGGCATGGGTTTTGGCGGTGCAGTCGCATACTATTGATAAAAGGTTTCAGCATATTTAAAACATTAATCTTTCTTGGTCTTTTTACATTAGATATTGTCGTCGACAACTGCGCCATCTGTCGGAATCACATCATGGATTTGTGTAAGCTTAATTAGTTCTTACATATTTGGCGTAATCAAATGATAATTTTGATTAGAAGGCCGAGTTGTTCAAAGCTGGGTTAAGATAACCCAGGGTTAGTGCGAGATTTGAACTCAGATTTGAAAGGTTAAAAAGCAGTTCAGTCTTAATTCTTTTGGTCTACAAGTTGATGATCGGAAGCTCTAAAAATAACAGAGAAAATTATCCGAGAAAATGCTTTTAAACACAAGAAAAAGAAACGCGGGCTAAATTTAACCCCGGGTTAGGCGCTAATCGGCCTTCGAACAACCGGGCCCTGGGTTGTAGTTGGTAATCAGAATTCATGTCATTGACTCTCCACGTTTTTTCACTTTTCTTGGCAATTTAATAGAAGTTTATAATTTCACTTGTTTAGCTGTAGCATAAGTTCATTAAAAGTCTTTGTTGTTTGTTGGTTATAATCTTGCTAAACACCACTACATTTAAACCACCTAGCAAATGAAGCTGCTCATTTGCATCTACAGTTGACTGCCAATAACTCGAACCTTCAAGGGAAATGGAAAAACGTTCGAATCATGGGGAGTTCGAGTTATCGGAAGTTCATGGCGAATAACCAGAAATATGGAAATAAAGCATTGGGATGGGGAAGGAATGCAAGTATCACACACTCTTCGTGATCACTTCATGATATTGATATTTTGGAAAAGGAATAAAAAGATTACATGGTTTGTTTTGAAATAAATTCAATGTCTCCGACTGCAGGATAATTTTATTTTGGACTAATGCATCAGTCAATTCCACCTGCGCCCAGCCCCCCCGGGCTGACCCCCGGGCATTAGCATTTTTTTTGCCTTGGATGGCAATTTCCCGAGGGTGGGGACTCTTGAGCTCTCAAATCCCCCGGGGTGGGGACGAAAAAAGAGGGCAAATGCCCCGTCCTCCGTCAACACTGCAACAATTTTCATTGATCGCACAGTAAAATAGTGCCATTTTAAGCATGTGCGATTTTTTGTTTCAATTGATGTCTTCCTTTGTAATAGTGCTAGGATTCTAATGCACCAGTTTAAGTTTAATGGTGTTTGATTACGTAGTTTGATCAAGTTTGACTGGTTCAGTAATCTGTCTCATACAATATTAGTTTTTTGAGTGAACTCAGTTGAATGAGTTCTACAGAGTTCAATCCCCAAATATTTGATTGCCTACATCAGGCTCGTTCGAACCAGTAGTGGGTGACTTTCTGCAAATACAGTACAGCTCAGAAATAACCGTCCAAAAATTTGTGTGTGAAACGTGTGCTCACAAAATGTCCCCAGTTGTGGAAAGTGGCTACAAATTAATGTAAGAACCTTGGCCAACACACTTTGACTTATAAACATTCACAGAAAATATTTCCTATACCATGTAAAGAGTTGATAGAGCCAGTGATGTTTAGTACTAAGATATAAACTTTTCCAACAGCGATACCCAAGGTTCAATGTGCAGAATGTCTGGTGCCTTGATAAACATCTGTCATTATGATTGGAAAAAGAAGTGTAGCTTAAACGAACAAATGTTGTCTTTTAAAGTCATTTGATTTGCCTCCCTCAAAGTTTGAGCCATTGGGCGGCTTTCAGTTCTCTTCTCTAAAACTGATAGTGAAAAACCGATATGACTTATTTTAGAAATCTGTTCCGAAATATGTTCGATTACTGCATGGATTGTATTTTACTTTTAAAATAATGAAATGAACCACTAATGAAGAAGTGAACAGGTTAAGCTATTCACTGCAAATCCAAAACAGTCCACCAACAATATAGACACAAGACTTGACGCTCCTCCTCTTATTCTTTTTGAATCGCTGCTGAGGCACAAGTACAGTGCAGGCCAGAACTAAGCAAACAATGCAGATCATGTGAAACTGATGCAATGGACGCGTCAGCTCAGACAAGGAAAGCGTCAGCGCTGACAAGCATCTGCATCAGCTCAGATGTGTCAGGAAGGATCAAAATTTATGTGTATCAGGTTTTTACACTTTTGAGTGTATTTTGTTAGAATACTTCAGAGAAGTGTCTCGACACCAAACCAAAGTTTTACAGTTCGTTTCTATGGTTTGTGAGAAGAAAAATTTTAGCGTGTGCTGATCCGTCATATGAGTCTTGTTGGCTTTTTTATGACTGCACAGATCACACCTCTATTGACAAAGAAATAGCTCCTACATACTAAAAGTGTTAGTGTGCACTGACACATTTCAGAGAAGACGTGGATGCTCATCAGCTCAGATGCATGGATGCATCTGGCCTGATGCATTGGACTCATATTAGTTCACTTAGTTCTGGCCTGCACTGTATTTAGACCTATGACTTGATGTGCATGTTACATAGAATATATTAATTTTGACATTCTCTTCATACACTGTATCAGGAGCATCCCCATACACATACTACAGTGACATAACTGTGCCATGTTTGGTTTTAGTAAGCGAAGGTTTAGTTATACAAAAACAAGTAAAAAACAACACAGGTAAGAAAAAACGACGTTTGGGTGTCATCTTGACACCTTTTTCAAGTTCAAAATGCTTGCCGGTAAACTGTCTAAAAAGTTTTTCTGGCTGATGATTAGCATTTATGAAATATGCAAACGTCACGCAAAATGTTTTGCTCAAATTGAGTCCGAGTGGACATTTAGAGAATGTGTCTTCGTCCATCAGCAAACATTATAAGGACGAACACTCCACTGTCCCAAAAGATCTCAACAAACAGTTCTCTGTCCTTAAGAAGTGCAATAACAAGTTTAGTGCACAAAATGTTACTATTTAGGAAACTAACACCTTCTCTAAATGTCCAATCAGACTCAATTCGAGCAAAACTTTCTGCCTGACTTTTGCGTATTTCATATAATATTATGCTAATTGTCAGCCTGAAAAAGTTTTTTCGACAGTCTATCAGCAAGCATTTTCAACTTGAAAGTGGTGTCAAGATGACAGGGAAACGTTGTTCTTTCTTACCCGCGTTGTTTTTTACATGTTTTGTTTCATTTCGGTTTATCAATAACATTGTATTTATCAGGTATAGAATGTCAAGCTAATCAGGCCTCAGCAACAAGTGAAGAATGCACAGTAGCATGGGGTGTCTGTAATGTAAGTACTGTGGTATTCGTTTTATTCTGTAGAATAAAACTTACATGAATGTGTAAGAAAATTAATCTGGAACTTGTTGGGAAAATAGAAATGCTCCCAGTTCTATGGATTTGTACCCAATAATCCCAGATGGTTTGGGGATATCTGCCATTTTGAGTTGGACAGGAAACAAAAAAAATCACTGATTGTCTTGCATTTTCCCACCATGTGAAAACCAGGTGGCTTTTAAAACCAATACATTGTACATTTTTTGAATTGGAAGCAACGCGCTGCAGTAAAAGCCATTGAAGATGCAGTGCAATACATCAAAATGTAAGTGGCAGGAGAACTGCTGAGGGATATTTCAGAAATGTCAAGGAACAAGTAATTCAAATTCAGAGCAAGGTTTTGAGCAATTATTAAAGTGCTTCTAAAACTAAAAAGTACCTTATAAAGAATAGCCCGGGCAAATTGGTTGATTGAAAATGCCTTGATCATGATTACTTGTATTGCATAGGACATTAAAACAAACGGCAATTTAGACTGCAGGTTTTTTTTTTCTTCATGACAGTAGTGATAGTGTGATTAGTGCAAATTCCCGTAAAGTGGACACCTACATGTATCTCTGATTCTGCTCATTGCCACTTACAGAAAATCCTGTTTCAGTCACCTGTTTTGTTTCCTTACTGTGAATTCCAGTGAAAAGCTCTTACTTTCACTACTCATGTAGATAGCAACTAAGAAGGGTTTCTGTTTCTTATCCCTGCAGCATGCTTTCCACTTTCACTGCATATCTCGCTGGCTGAAAACTCGTCAAGTATGCCCACTAGACAATAGAGAGTGGGAATTCCAAAAGTAAGTAAAAATCAACAATCTTAACGTTTGCTTCAGATTGCTTTCTAACAAAAATTTTATTATTCAACTGAAATCTTTCA
>OZ037784.1:17511860-17819360 GCA_964035525.1 Porites cylindrica
AAAATATTGGACCTAACTCTCGTCGATCATAGTTTATCCAATGTTTATTATTTATGCCAAACAAATTAACTTCCTGTATACGTATGCGGATGATTAAAAAACGAACAGTAGAAATCGAAAATGAGAAAGATTTATTTTTAACCCTCACTGTGGTATCTCGGAGACAACTTTCGCAGCGGACACTCTCTTTAAATAGCGGAACAAAAATTAATGTAACTAATTGTTAAGTTTAAGTACTTCCCCGGTTTCATTCTTAAAATAGATAGATTCACGTGGCCCTGAAGGAAATACTGTTAATTTTGGATTTAGATTACGGAATTCATTATTTCGAATTCCAAGTTTTTAAAGTTCGTATTTCTGTGATCTATAACTTCCTTGTTTATTCTTTCTGAGCCCTTCTTCCTAATTAGCTTTTACTGATGCAAAGAATTATTTTGCTAGTACTCATAAAAATTTTTTTTATAAACCTGCCCTCAACGTATTTAGCCGATTTAAAATCACCACTTCCCATGAACGAAGGAGTTTTTTAACGTGTCCAAACCTTTTTGCGTCAAATTTCCGATCCAAGATTTAAATTATATCTTGTTATTGTTTTTCAGAATGGTGGTAAACAAAAGGCATGAATTCCTTCTTTCTTTTCTTTTTTTATTTTTCCGTCTATAACTAATGAGTTTTTGAGAAAGGATATCGAGCCCACCCCGATCACCAACACCAATTACATGCTAATAGTGATCACTGTAGATTATGTAAGGAAAGAAATAAAACTCGTAATTTTGGACTTGACCAAGGTATTTTCGGACGTATTTCATAAAAGCCTTTTCCCTCACAACTTCTGGATTCTTTTCGTTATCACTTCCCGTATACCGTTACAGCGGCTGTGTCACGGCAGTCCAGTTCATTTTGTTTTATTTTGCCAATTACTCGCCCTCGATCGCTATGGAACTGAAAGTAGGCAAAGAAATCGCATGTAAATGACAAAATCAGAGATTAGAGACAAACAAATATGTCCCCTGAGCATTATTTTTGAAGCTACAAACAGCAGAGCTAAACTTTGAAAAACTGTTAGGCTGAACAGTTTTCAAAAACCCTAATTTCAATCCGTTTCAATCTTCTTCAGTTTTGCCCATCCGTGGCAGCTGTTGTATCTGTTATTTTAACCTTCCTTTAACGTTTTAAGCGGTTATTTTTATGTTTCTTTTAATTTAACGAGCATTTTGCAATAACCTAATTTGGCTGAATTTCGTGACACAGCTCCTTTAATCAATAACGCTGATGAATGCCATTTTCCGCCTACTCAGCTATTTGAGTCATTTTCATGATCAGAAAGGGTTAGATCAGATCAGAAAGGGTTAAACGAGGCTTTCATGCCGCCGAGCCGGTGCCTCCCCTTACCATCAGCAATACAAGAGCATTGAACGGTCTTTTTACTTGATTGCGTCTAATTCAAATTCTAGAAAAGTTTTCTGCAATTCTGACTGCCGCTCAGGCAGTTTTTCCAGTCTCGCTAAAAAGGTTTCAGTTTCGCTGAGGCGAAGGAATATGATGAAGGGAAACCGTAAAGGCAAGATAAGGTGCACTGCCAGTTTTTCATCACATATATATAATGTCACTGAGATGATATAGAATGACAGCAATAGATGAATTTTGCGCTCTATCTAATCCGAAATATTGAATTGCTTAAAATCCGCAGGTTTTCGATAAGGAAAATCCCCTTTATAGCGCCATCTTACACCATATTCATCAACATATAGTACACTAGTAATAATTTCAAATTAGGGGAGTGCGTTCGATGGGGAGTCCGAGGGGGGGTGGGGTGGTGGGTAGTAAGTGGTAGTGGGAGGGGGGTGCAAAACCTGGTGGGCTTGTAACGGGGAAATCAAAATCAAACACTTTTATCAATACGAATATCAGCAGCTGTCTTTATCAGTGTTATTGTTTATCCTCCCACTTTACAATTTACTTGGCTAAACCTCTGCGTAAAGTACATGTAAGTAACAACAGGTCAAACACTGACTATGATCCTCAGGATATTTCTTTGCACTCTAGGATGGTCAATAAGAGTGGCTAAAAATTGGGATACAGAAAAATTAAAGCTATCTGAAAAGTTTAAGCGTCGAATATCACTTTAAACCCTTGCTGCGTGACACTAGGCTAACACGACTCACCTTAGTTCAACGCACCCGGAATTAGTGAGATGAAAAGGTCTACGTTTCACTGTTCAACGTCTTGTATATTTTTCAAAAATGGTGACAAACAAAAGCAAATACAACGCTGTAAATAGCTCTTAAAAGCGAAAAGATGTAATTTGTAATAGAATTAAATATGGTCGATCTAAGCTGATCTTGCTTGAATCCATAAAAACAAATACAGTGTGCAGAACGCATTGTTAACATAATATCTACACATCCGATTATCTTAGAATGGAAATTTTCCTATATAAAAAAACTTAATTGAAAACTGCGAGAAAAACTATAAAACAAACCTATGTAGTAAACAGAAAATCGCCAACGTTTCATCTGTGAACGAGTGTCACAACACAGATACCAACTCCCGGGTGAGAAAAACTGAACACATGAGATCGAGGCAAAATGTGCCAGGCAGGTCCAAGATGGCGTCCAAACCGTGAAATCGCATGCCATGCAGAACGGTTACTACTTCATGTACGGTACACAAATGGTAAGCGTCCTCCTTCGTCGAACGCATTTTCATTTCTTCATCATCATCACCATTCAACCTCGTCCCCAGGGCTTTTCTTAAGTAAACTTTTAGTCTTACACTGAAAGAAGCTAAAAGAAACAGTAGAAGAACGATAAAAAGGAAACTTAACCCTTGAACTCGATAAAACCATGAAAACGAAGAGATGTTTTTCGCAAAAAGATAAGTAAGGGTTTTTCCCTGAGATCTTAGGGACCCTAGACAAGAGCGACGTCGACTTCAAAGGCGCCTATCAAAATGGTTGATAAATAGTTCATTCGCGTTTTTCACAATTTATTGTGTTTCATTAGTAGAAAGGAAATTTTGTTGTGGCGTGTTCATATATCATTCTCTTCGAATCATGGCTTTTTCAGGGGCGGATCTAGGGAGAGGGTGCAGGGGTTCACACCCCCTCCCCCCCTCGAGATGACCTGCGGTTTTCTAATACAACTGGTATTCTGCAAAAAAGAAAACTACGTTGTTTATTGGTATTGAAGTAGAGCAAGAGACGAGTGCACCCCCCGCCCTCCGCCCCTGTTTTCATTTAAAATATTTCACTTTCGAAATTTTGTACAGAGTTGAAAGCGAAGAGATGACTTCATTGTCACCAGCTGCACTTTCTGGACGTGAATGAGCTACATTCCCGGTCATAATTGTTGAAACGCTTGCGAATTTTTTCTTCCCTCCCCGTTCAATGTTGATTTCGAAAACGTTTATGCCTAAGCAAACGCGCGTGAAACCAACATTGCGGGAAGGGGCGGAAAGCAGTACGTGTGTTCATGAAACGACTAAGTTTATGTCGTGCATGCTTTCCGGAAGTGTTCCAACAAATTATTACCGGGATTGTAGGTCCCTAAAAATTCAATTCTAGAATGCTTCGCTCTAGATTTGGCACATTGAACACGTGACTTGGAATAATCATAATTTTGTTGATTTACCGGAGTTATCGATAACTCAGTAGTATATTCTCGCTCCAAACACGTAAGTCGCGACCAAAGGAAAACTAGCTCTGTAGAGGAGAATGTGACAGACAAGAAAATGATATGCGTTTTGAGGATGAGCAAATGATTCTTGTAGCCTCTGAGATTGCGGTAGCTGAGGCCCCGGGAGCTGAGGTCAGACATTTTCCTGTGACGTTTGGTACTAGTGACACTCCTTTCGAAGACCACGTGAGCGGAAAAACGACAGGCTCTAGGGTGCGACGAGTACTAGTTTTAGAGAAAAGTAACTGAGCATGCGTGCATTCTCCGTTAAGACCACATTTGTGGTACTGTTCTATACGCTCTTCCCCACAAAATCTTCGCAGGAAAGCTAGACGAAAACAAGTTAGGTAAGTTAATGGCCAGAGCAACAGCGCCCTTTTTAGCCTGCGTAAATGGCCTCCTCGCCGCTAGGCTACGGACTAGGCCCTCAGATTTTTCTTAGATTTTTCATGTTTCACGTCACGTAACGCTTTTTTTCTTAAAAAGTGTGATAAATGCTTGGCTATTTATTTTGAAAAATACGAAACGGAAAACTTATCCTTACGACAAGACGATGAAGACGTAAACAAAAGAATAAAACAAAAAACATATTTAAACAAATTATTTTGAACTCAGTGGTAAGAATACAAGTAGATCTCGTGCTCATAGAGGACGTCGATAAGGAAAATCTCCTTTAACATTCATCGAGTCTACGTGAACGTTAATTCTGTTAATTCTGGTACATTGTATACTTATTTCTCATGGGACAATCACGGGCTATGTGACGGCTTTATTAAAAGAAAGGCTTGATCACGCACCTCTTAACCATTCAACGGAAACCAAGTGGAGGTAAACAGTTGTCGGAGAAAATCTGCTCACCGGGGTTGATTTGAACAATTCATCAGATATATAAATATATATTTTTGCGGAAATCCTAAACTGCTAAAGTTCAATTTTCACAATCGGCAAATATGTTCACAGTAAGGTTTTTTTTTGTAAAAAGGGCATTGTAAAGTTATAACTTTCAGGCGTTAGTGATCATAGAATGAAACACAGAAAACATGCGTTTGGCGGCACGCTTACCATATGATCGAAGCTCTTCCTCCTAAATTGATGGTCTTTGATTAAAAGTTGAGTTGTTGAGAGATTCCACGTCCGGATTTAAGTAAAATTTTCAGGCAAGTCTATGATCACTGACTAAACCTTCGAAATCCGGAAATTCGTAAAACGTAATCTCAACATCCGTTCAGAAAATATTCGAGTGGCGGGATTTGTATGTCAAGTTTGTTGATTTGCAAATTCACTTATTTATCGCCCTCAGTTCCTTGACCTCCTACGCTTCCCCGCGCTAGAGTAGCGATTTCAAGATAAAAAGTGATCTAAAGCATCTGGTATAATTCACTGATAATTGGATATAGAAACAACTTGTTTTTCGTTTTGATGAAACGAACCAAAAATCAGGGGCACCCAACGTCAATTTTCGGAAAATATCTGTTCGGAAGACGATTTGAGATCTAGAATTTTCGGAACATTTGTTGTAAAATTTCTTGCTTGCCTGCCTCTCCTAGGATTTTCGAACATCTAAAAAATGGTATAATTTCCCATTTTTATCGGATTTTTACCCTTAAAAGGTCACCTAGAATTTTCGGGACCCTTTTATTTGGCTTAAATTTTCGAAAAGGTAACTTTTGATCCCTATTATTTTCCGATCACTAGACTTTCAGCTAGAAAATCCGAACAGATGAAAAATTTTTAGGGGATAAAAATATGCCAATATCTACCGTTTAAATACTAAAATGTGTTTAATGATGCTATGTTTAAGTGGTTTTGAACTACATTCTCGTTGGGTGCCCCTGAAAAATCATAAATGGAACTGACTGGATGACATGACAAGCTGTACCCTACGAGCAGAGTTATCTCTCTTGCATGGCTTTTAACGTTTGCAAAGTCATTCGCTTGGCTTGTCTGTTGCGTAGTTCAGGGGCACCCAACGACAATATTTGGAAAATATCTGTTCGGAAGACGATTTAAGATCTAGAATTTTCGGAACATTTGTTGTTAAATTTCTTGCTTGCCTGCCTCTCCTAGGATTTTCGAACCCCTGTTTCGAACCCCCCCCCCCCCCCCCCCAAAAAAAGAAAATGGTATAATTGCTCATTTTTAACGGATTTTTACCCTAAAAAGGTCACCTAGAATTTTCGGGAACCTCTTTTCTGGCTGAAATTTTTGAAAAGGTAAGTTTTGATCCCTATAATTTTCGGATCACTAGACTTTCAGCTAGGAAATCCGAACAGATGAAAAATTTTTAGGATGAAAATATGCCTATATCTACCCGGTTCAAATACTAAAATACGTTCAACAATGCCATGTTTAAGTGGTTTTGAACTATATTCTCGTTGGGTGCCCCTGGTAGTTGGTTTGTTTACGCCCCGTTTCTCACGGGGCGTAAACAAACCGACTACCCGACAGACAAGCCACGTGGCCACGCGAACGACTTCCTAAACGCTAATTGAAAGCCATACAAGGCAGAAACCTCTGCTAGCAGGGTAGACAAGCCGGCTACGCCACTGTGGAGTGGCTAGGAGTCAAGATTAGCAGACTCCTTGATTTTGTAAGCATAAAATGAACAGCTATCTAGTCTATTAATACCTTATTAATTCAGTCGTTTTACCTTGCAACAAAAGAGTTGAGAAGTGCAGTAACTGCGCATCAAAACCTGTCTGCTAGACTTTCTACTTTACTATCGCTCAACGGCAGGTAGGGCGGGCTGGGGCGGTCAAGTCTAAGAGACAGCAGGTGTCACATTGTGAGGGACATTTTGGGCGTGACTCTTAAAAAATTATGCCGTTAACACAGAGATAAGTCGGGGAACGAGACGGTGGAACTTAGTTGGTTCCTGGTCGTCTATATTGGAAGGTGTCGCCGAAAGTAGTGTACCTATTTTTTAGCTCAGTTGCACTTCGTAAACTCGGCTGGGGACAGTGGAATCTCTCGGACACTTCTGTAAGTAGTAATAGGACGTACATCTTGGTAAAACGGACACTTAAAGAGTTAGTCCCTGCATTTCTTTACTCACTTTATTTCACTTTTTATAAGACGGACATCTCTCTTAGACGGACACTTGAGGTCTCAAAGAGAGTTAACTGTATAGCGAACCAACAATTCATGAATCATAAAATAGCAAAAATAGACTGTAACTGAGGGCAACAACTAAATGATGAAGTACAGTCAGCTGCCTCTAAAACGGACACCTATCGGACAAGCACTAATTAAGTAAATATCCGTCCGTCATATACAGAGTCAAATAAAGGGAGTAAAGAAAGGCAGAGAACACTGACTACGTGTCCAATTTACCGACACAAGGTGGCGTCCTAAGAGTAGACTGTATAAGGCACTGAGCAGTATGACAAGCTGAGCGAATTTTTCTTGGGGAAGTTGGGAAGCAAAAATTAACCTGTGAGGCCAAGTAGAGCATTTGGACTAGCTAGCACAGAAGGACACAGATTAACCGAACCCCTGATTCGATAGATTAGACCTTGGATTTCCCCGATCTTTCAGTGCGCCCATTCCTTAGCTTATAAACCAATAATTTTTTAATCAACAGGTATGAAAATAAGCTATAAGAGGCTGAAGAAGGCATAATCAGAGAGATTACGACAAATTGGGCAGAACTTTTCTAGCAATGCAATAATTGGCCCATGAGATTGGCCCAATTCAGATTTTCAATTTAATATTCTCGTTGCCCACAAATAGCCACGAAGGCTAGTCTGGGTGAGCAGTGTCTATATAAAACAAAATACGAACTCAAGTCAACAATAGTAATATATATAAATTGTACAAATGATTAAGAGCAGAAGAAAAGTTACGTTAAAACAATGCTGAGGTTGACTAGAATACAGATTACAAATCAGAAACTTGATTGCAAATTATTAAGTGGGTGAGCAACGGAAAATTTTGAATATGTTGCATTTCTCCTAGTAAGGTAGGTAGAGATAGTTCTCTTTGAAGTAAGCAATCATGTAGTTTTCTTTTTAAAGCTATGCTTTGGGAGTTTTCTAATACTCGGAGGTATGCAATTCCATATTTTGGCCCCTAGTCTTGAAAATTTAATTAATATATAATTCGTGATCACGTCTTGACGAGGATCTAGTGTTATAAGCGTGTAGTTGATCAGTAGTGATGAATAAACGTAAAATATTTTGTGGTGCTAAATTGCTTGAGATATCGTTCATGAGAATAGCGACTTATTTGAAATAGAGCATGTTTAGACGTAGAATTCTAGAGGACAAAATGTATGGAATAGCGTGAGCTGTATAATGGCCAATTAGGTACATCAAACGGAGTAAACGAAGGGCAAGCTTTTGCAGCAAAAATAGTTGGCTCATGAGTCTTGGCCGCTTGTCCCGGACGATCACAGGTTCGCCGGACTCTTGATAGAAGAACTCGGAATGTTTTTACTGACGAGTCGCTGGTCTTAATGGAATTGAAGAGGAAAAACATTCTCATATGATAGTGTATTGCAATTATTGGTTAATCCACCAGAAAAAGGCTTAGGGAAACAGACCAGCGATAAAAGAGCTTGCAGGCTGAATAGTGTACCGGAAGGAAGAGGCTATTAACTGATTAAGTGTTAAATTGAACTGAGATTATGTTTCGGCCTTCAAAACGATTTGCCGTAGTGCGAAGGACTGGAGCTCATGCATGTCCGCTTTTTTACTGAGCCTTCGACTACCCGCGATCATTTCCTCCTTATTCCTTCTCACGGAAAAGAGGAGTTCTTTGGAGTTCTTTTATCCTTTTCTTCTCAAAACAACTACAACTACTATAACTAAAGCAACATCAAAATGAACAACAAAAACGCTGATTGCAGGTTAAGACTAACGCCAGCAAATTAATTAAGGTTATCTGCAGTCACGATCGTTTTACGCCAATGTTATGTTATGTTCTAGTTCGACACTTTATCACGTCACAGGTGTTTAAGGAAAGAGAAAGATATAAGACATATAACTATAAGACAGACATAAAAAAAGACGTAAAATTGTAAAATTTAAAGAGCAAGTAAATGTACATATTTTAGTGGCTCGGCGGCTCATTGGCTCTTAAGTCGAGGTTTTATAGTTTAGTGGCTCGACGGCTCGTTGGCTCGTCAGTGAGGACTACCGAGCCACCGAGCCACCCCAACGAATATACCTAAAAAATTGGCCCTGTATTCTGTATAGTTAAGCCCTTTTGGGATTTTCATGTTGCAAGAAAATATATACGTTTGATCATTTTTAAAAAACCTACCCTATTCAAAAAGTGTGTCCAAGTTACCATAAAATTTACATATGCGAAGAGTACGTGAGGTTCTGATTTCTTGCGGTTTTTGCCACGTCCGGCGTATTTTCTTATGTGCCCTCCTGGATAGCCTTACCACTAAAGATCGGAGTCCTAGATTGATCATATAAAGTCATCGAGAAAAAGTCGACAAAATAAACATGCTTAATGGGAAGTGGCTGTGCACATCGGAGAGGTATGGTTGCAGAATAAGCTAAAGAAGTAATGGAGGTTATAAAATACAGTGCTTTACTTGTGATACGCTTCACTGTTACAAACGTGACTCGGTAGCTTGTGAGATGCGTTTCCAAGACGTATTGCGTCAGTCTTTAAAAATCATCGATTGTTATAGCTCAGAATCGAAGAGCTCAGCGGGCAAGCTTTTATGTACACTGGAGCGTGTTAGCGCAAGCTACGTTATCCGGTGCTTAAATCTAAGTCTGTTTAAAAAAGACAAAAGGACAAAAGAGAACAACTGAAATAGGATCAATCAAACAAAGTAACGGCTTAGTTATGCAGCCTAAATCGGCCAGAAATCACTGAGAATCACTGGGCTTCCAAACGGTATACACACACTCTTTCTCTCTCTCTCTCTCTCTCTCTCTCTCGAATCTTTCCACTCCAGCACCAAGCAACGGCACTGCACCAGTTAAACAGGGGTTAAACACTAATGTAAGTAGTTGATGAATCGTGTTTCATTACCACTTTTACCCTCTAATCTAGTGACCTTTTCTCAACTTTTGTTCAGGACTCATTCAGTTAATATATATAATATTAAAACCTGTATACATGGAAGGGGCGAGTTAACACAATTTTAACACTGAACTACAACTTCTACTCAACACAATTTGCATCACTTCACTTCGCTTTACAGAAGTCAGTTTCAGCCCCGGGTTTCAGCCAACAACTGTTAAGAAATCAAGGGGAAAAAAACTAGAGTGAGAATGATCTAAGGTTTATTAGTTAGTTACCCAACAGCCTACTTGCAGCACAGTTACTATTAAAAAAAGGCTCAGTGGCAAGCGACTGGCCGGTGAAAACCGGGGATTATGAGCCGAGAAAAGAGAGCAAGAAATAAATAATAAATAGAGGTAGGAAGTTCCAGCTGATATGAGGTCGCACTGGTAGGCAATTATGATTCTCACATTAATAATACTCATGGGCAGCTGACCCTAGTTTGTTACTTTGTAGTTTTTCTCTTCGTCGATTTACTGCTGTCCTTGATTAGACAGCCTCAAAGATAACGTTTATTTAAGTGTTCTGTTTAACGCTTCTTTGGCTGTGTGGTCAGTTGAGTAATAAAGAAGGTGTCATGCGATATAATTAACACCTTTTTAGCTGTGCATCAAACGAACATAAACTTAAACTTTAAGTACTGCTTTGCTCTCAGAACTTAAGGATGCCGCTAGTTTGAAACATTTTAGCCCTGGGTTTTTCACTCCATGGCATACCTCACAGAATCAAGGTGGCACAGCAGCACGTACACAGCAAACGTGTTGTCGTGACTTCTCGTCATTACTGAGTTTACGCATCAGGACGGCATGAAGGACGCTCGTGTGTGACAACTGTGACAGGGATATCACTTACGTGTTTTGTCGTGATCGTCAGTTAATATTAATGTTTTCTGGTCTTTTACAAATAGATCTGTTTAAAGGAAAGTGAAGTTTGGCGAAAAGTTATTTCAAACAAAATTATTGTCACGCTTGTCACAAAAGGTTTGCCTTCTTCTTCCCTCTCCCGTTAAGTTCACTATTATTCTGTCATGGTAACTGCGGTTCTAAATTGGCGAAGTAGTGTCAGGTCACTTAATTTTTTTAAAAAAAAAAACAAAGCCTCCAAGAGAAGGAAATAGCTGATTGGGCATGAAAAATCTAGGTTTAATCATGCAAGCTAGTAATAGAAAATCTGTTTTTGTTTTCAACACTTCAGTAAGTAGCAAAAAAAAGTGTAGGGAGAGCTCATCGCACAAAATCCCCCATTTATTATATAATATCAGTGCTGGCATAGGTTGGTTAACAATAAAAATAATAAAAAATGTAGTAAATTGTTTTCCTTCAAGCACGTAAAGAAACTTTAGAGACGCACAAAATTTTTTGTCTTAGCGGAAATACGTGAATGGCAGAACCTCGCCCAGCAGATTTGAAGCTGGAGAAGAAGCCAGTAGGGAAAAGAATGAAAATATATGAACAACAACAACAACAACAACAACAACAAAATACAATAAACAGGCAAAAGAAAACAGCAATAATGTTCAACAAGCTGTATTCTAATAGAAGTTCAGGCTGAAAGTTACTGATTATTCAGTAACAAAATATTCATAGCATGAGCATTGAGGTTTCACAAAGAACACTGAAAGAAGATCATCTACTGATACACTACGGCCGTACTTTGTGAAAAATCGCCAGGGCCCTCCCTGCACTTTTTTTTACTACTCTATCGTTTTAATTCAAGTTGTTCTATGTTGCTTTTTCAGTTAGGCGGAAGACATACCGGCGTTGAAGCGCATTCTTTTCCTTTTTATGCTTGCATACTTTGCCTGAAATCACTATTGACAGTTATTAATAGTTAGCACAGCTCTTGGTTACCCGGTTACCTATATTTCAAGACGGGTCTAACTGTGACCTACTGGCTGGCACCAAACCGTTTAACTCAGACCCGGAATTCAGACAAGTCAGTGACAACTGATTTGCAAAGATACAACATAGCGGATCGATGAGTAAACTTCCTTAAAATTACTAACCGTAGAATGAAGGTTAGGGACTTCCCCGAAGGTTACAGTTAAAGATTGTGTAACTATTATACTCATTTATGTCATTCCTTGACGGTAATTTTATGTTCGTGACATAAGCACAGTAAAAATCTTAAAACTTCCCGGATACGTCCCTTTAAGTTTGCGAATCGGCGACTTGTAGCTATTTGGCTAGTTTTTTTTCTTTTTTTCTTTTTCTGACTATTGCTTTTTTTCATTCAAGTGACGCTCTCCGTAGTTCGATCGCTTGTTCGCTTGTTCATCGTCTTGCTGTTACGTAATAAAACACTGATGCAGATTTTAATGGCTTCCAATACTTCAAACTTTAACCTGCATCACATGTCAGTATTGAGTCTCAGTCGACAACCTTCGAGTTTTTCACTTTTTCACAGGTACAACTGAGCTAATACATTTAGGATTTAAATTTTTAATTATATTTCGAGGAGGATATTTTAACAAGAACAACGAGTACTTAGTGATATTTATCATCTGGGTGGGCGTTGTGAAGTTATGCGTAATATAGTATGGGTATACGTTTTTAATATATCAACGCAAAAGGAAATACGTTCGCAAGGTTTCTTAGCTTCAAGCTCTCAGCCGATAAGTAATTATTTTGCTTTGTGTACATTTCGTACACTTATGTCCTCTCACTAACCCTAATGAGTCATTTTAGAACAAGGTAGATGTCTCTATCAGTTAACATGATTAGAACCAATAACAAATGGCGAAACTCTCGAAAATCTAAACCAAGGAGATAATTAAAGACGTCGAAGGTGAACAATTATGTTCACCAGACACGCGATGCTTTGTAGAATAACTCACAATAATAAGATGCACGCCAACGCTTCTTCACTAACTATAAATAGTTATTTCTCTGAATGTTGCAAAAAATATATTTTTTCGCTCTTACACCGCGTTTATGAGAAAAAATCAATTGAGTTTTCTCGGACATCCGGATTTTCTGCTTTTCGCGACGAATGAGGGAAGATCCATTTCCGGTTATTTCTTAGCTGGTTGATTGACAGGTACTTTAACCAATGGAAATGCCGGTTATGAGGTGTTGGGATCACGTGGGGTGTGAATTGTGCGTCACACAGCTGCTCGAAATCTCCAGATTTTTAGCGGATGAAGGACTTCTGATTCTCGACTGGTTTTGTTTGGCTGGCGATCGAATATGTAGGAAAAGAAAGCGAATCTTCAAAGGCGCTGACTTCCTCTCCAATTGTTCGAGGAATCACCTTTCTCGTCTTCAGTGCTAGAATTTTTGACCGGGTGGTAATTGTTCCTTGTTTCATTCGACCATACTAGTGTTGATGTTCTTTCGTAGACTGGCGAAAACTTGTAATATATTGGGCCCAAGTTGGTCGCTTTCCATTGGACTTTTCCGTCCTTCGAAGAAAAGTGAATCAAGGTCTACTTTGTGAAGCTCAATTTTTCGCTCTGGAGGAATGTCTTCGGGGTGAGTAATGACAAAATATTTTGAACTTTAATTTCGTTACGCGTTAAAACTTGCTCACTATACCAATATGGCGCTTGAGAGGAATGTCTGTACGTGAAGTTTGTAGGCAATTTTGTGTAAAAACTTCATAATAGTTTTATTGGAAAAAGGCTGTAACATAGGTAATGGCTGTTCTGTCGCTTAACCTTAGTAAAGGGCAATGTATTCTTGATCTTGCTCTGGAAGGTTTACGTTAATTCCGTGTTCACTCTCTGCCGCCCCCTCACCTATTGGCTACAGAACTGTAGGTAAAAGAACTTCCGCACTTTAAAGTTTACTACAGATTTCGTGAAATATCGTTTGAATATAATATTCAGTCTACAGATCTTTAGCAGAGTAAGCCGTATTTTTGGTAATAATTTCCCGGACATCTCGTCGTAAAGTGTACAGTTTCGAATCTTATCGACTATGGGATTGCTTTATATTCCCAGCGTTTCAAACGTCACATCGCCGAAAATAATTTCTGAAAGTTGTTAAAATGATCTATTCGATTCTAAACATAGAGAGATGTACTTGGTATTGCTTGTGATTTTAAAGAGTTAAAACCTTTTGTTTGTGGCTTTCGGACGCGAACTGCTTATTCTTGGGTCTAATATTGATGATTTAAATTGCTGGTTTGTAATTTCATATCCAACAGAAAAGAGAAGAGAAGATTTTCTGATTTTTTGTAATCGGAAGTTTTGGCCACGTTTTGGCTAGACATGTACTAAATAAATCGAATTCACCTTTCCGTGCCATTGATCCACTGTTACTACTAAACTCGCCAGTCTGTTTTAATAAACGAGTGTTGTCAGGGGTGGATACGAAAGGGTACGCAGACCGGTGGTAAATTTGTTTATGATCAAAAACGATTCATCGATGTTTTTCAATGTTTAACCTTTTCCGTTTTTATTCACTGATTGATCAGTTTCCCCGAGTGTAGAACTGAGATGCGACTTTTGTGACGACCCCCCCTCGGAAAAGGAACGCGAATAGATTTAATCTTCGTCCAGTACGAGTTAAATTAAGAATATTATCCACTTTTCAATGGGCACGTTTTGTCGCGTGTGTTTTGCGATGTCTCTCAGAGGACCTCTTTACAGACAGATGTATTCATACGGGCAAGCTTCCGTCATATATTAAGACCTTTACAATCTTCATAGCAGATCTTTTCCCTGAAATGGACATTTATGCAATGTAAATTGGTTTCTTTAGCCACGAGTTTTTCTTTCGTTTATTTTTGTTTGTTGCTCACCCCGGCAGGAAACGTTAGGGATTGTTAGTACGAAGAAGTGATCCAAATCAATTATTTCAACTTCCTGAGTTTTAGGGAACGAATACATATATATATATATATTTTTTTTATTTTAAAAATGTCCCGAAACCGCAATTAATAGTGATGCAGTGTCTCTTTAGAGCGTACATTTAGACACTTTCTTTCATTTCATATCAAGAACTGTTTATGTGGAAAAATGCTTTCACAAAATATGCTCATAGATTTTATTATCTAAGTCCACATTTTGTGTTGAAAATATTTAGTAAAGAGAACATTAGAAATTTGACTTCTTGGCGCGAACGTTGACATAGATTCTATACTCAGCTGGTCGCTGAATTAACTTCATTATCAACTTACTCGGCGTCGACATTAGCAAGGCGCTGTGAGTTTATCTCATATAAGGCAAATCAAACAGGTTGCAAGCTTTTGACTTGAGTGGTGTTGAATGTGTTGTTGATTGGTTGTGGGTTAAAGTGGCACGGGAAAAAATCTTTTTTGAAGGTATCCAGCTAAGGTCTAAAGTTATATTGTTAACAAGTTTATCAGAAAGGCCATTACTGAAGTTAAGACTGAAAAAGGTGGCAAAAAATAGACCGAAAAGTTTAAAATTGGGAGATTTTTTGGTTGATTAAAAATATCAATCTGTTTTAGTTGTTATTACACCATTCTTTTCCATTTGTGAAAGCAATTAACCATTTGGAAAATTTTTCTTCCACTTTTGTTCACATTATATTTTTCATTTTTATTTAAGGTCTTGTCTTGCTTCCATTTTATAGTTCTGAAAATTCATTTCTACTGAAATTATTTTGAAATCTCCTCTGTACCCTTTGGAGGTACGAAATCTGTCAATGTTTGAATCCTAAATCTTTCTGATAAATCCCTTGTGTCTGACCAGTTGACTAAATGGCTAGTTGCATAGTAAACAATTTTTTAAAAAGATTATGCAGGACATATCTGCCAACCATTAACTGAGCCTCTAGTCTTGGCTCCTATAAAATCCAGTTTGATTGCAAAGCTGACGCTAACATTTCAATTCACATAACTGGTGTTCTTTGCAAGTTTTTTTTTTGTCTGTCCCAAAATGATCTTTGGCTTACTTTACGCTCATTCATATTTTGTTCATTAATAGTTAAAGTAGTGATATTACACTACCGACTGTGCATATGTAAGTGGGATCTAGTTAATCAGCTGATCATGATGTTTGAATCTTATGGTGACAGACTATTAATGTTTCATTAATACCGTGTTGTATTTATTATTATTAGACCACTAGAACTTCCTAGAAAACTCAGGAAGAGAAAAAACGCCCTGTTTTGGGGGGAGAAACCTGCTCGCTAGGTAGTGTTATTAAGCCTTGTTTTTTAAAATATAGTTAGAGATCTAGAACCATGCTCTTGACCAAAAGTAAAGATCAGACTCAAGCTGACAATTCCTAAAAAGGAAAAGAACAGAACCTGACCTAAAACAACTTTTAAAGGGAAATCTTGGTTACATGGTACTATGTGTTTTTTTGTGATTTGCTGTTGGGTGATTCATCATATTGAACAGGGTAATCTTTAACAGCAATGTTCTAGGAAAAGCTTGGCGCATATATTTTGAGCCTGTCTAATATTTCCCTGTGGTAATGAAAGCCAATGTTTACATCTTTTAACTCTGATGAGTCTGAAATAGTTATACATGTCAGTACTGAAAGGTATTTTTGCTCTTTAATTGTTTTTGAAAATACTGCAATCATTACACAAACTTGCACCAACTCTGAGCTAATTTGGAAGGGCCATTAATTTTGAGTGACTGACCCATGTGATGTTACAGCTGTATATATGTTGTGGTTCAATTTTATCCTTGGTTTAAATTTTATTTTCCTTTGTTTCAAAGTCATTATCATACATTACCATACCCCAAAACAAAGGATAAAATTGAACTACAACATATATAACACATTTGTATTTCCTGTGTAGTTTTTTAACCATCGCTCTAGTCTTTTGATGAATGTCCTTCTCTTAACTGATGTCTTGAAAATGTTTAAAATTCAATGTTATACCTTTGAGTGTAGCCTTTTACCAGTACTTTTCTGTCACACACAATGAATTTGGATCACTTTTATATCTTTGAGCATTAGCTCTGTCGGTGTATTGCAGTGTTTGTTTGTGCTGTACATTTATCTTACAACATGTACATTGTTCCTTGACCGTTGGCTTATTATTCTGCTGTGATGATATTAAGGAGAAATACTTCCTGGTGTACAGATTTTTTACAGCTGGTAAATGTCATTGAAAACCCCTTAATGGCCAGCTTCCTACAAGATAAACTGATACTTGTTTTGAATCATCAAAATAAAATTTTATGATGTGGTTCCCCAATTCCAATGCCCTTTTTCAACATGTTCATATTGGAAAATTAATTTACATGGTTTTAAGTTACAAGTATGGAATAGTCATATTATCCTTTACAGAGCATTCCCGCTAATTAAAGTTGCTTTATGGTACCAGTAGGTCAAATCATTGTCTAGATGATTAAACTTTCCTTTTTATTGCCAATGTCCTGTAAACCTGCATCCACTTATGCTGTAAATTAGAGCAGCCATTGTACTTGGAAGATACATGTGGTACGGCATGTTCACGCTAGAAATTGTAAATAGAAATTGTACCATCAATATTTTAAATGCTGCGTTTGTCAGCAGTGCCAATATCAGGTGATTTTTATCATCATATTGTTATGCAGGGTCATTCAGGCCAAATATTATGTATTTTGTATTTTCTCCAGTAACACTGAAGAGCGTAAGCATAAATGTACAGAACCTGTGCAGTTTAGATGTGTAAGTTTTTTATGGGTGTGTGAGTTATACTAGTAAAAAAAATCTGTTTGTTTGCAGAAGTAGTAAAATGAAAAAAAAAACTGGATTGATATTTTTAGAAGGCCCTGTTCTGCAAATATTAAATATAGCTGTTTTGTGGTCTGCTTTAAGTACTTTATCCTTGATTACCTGATGTGGCTCAATGGTGCAAGCTAATGTGCCTTTTTAAAATGTTGTATTTTAATAGCTTGGTAAGCTTTAAAAAGTAGTCTCTTGGGATAATAATCCTCATCTTGCACGACTTGTTTATAATTCTTTTTGCAAAGGGATTGTTAAAGGTTCAGTCCTTCTGTATAATTAAGAATAGATTTTGAGAGAATCTGGTCTCAAATATTAGAAGTGTAAGTAATTCAATTCCATTTTTTACCAAGTCACAATTTAGAGCCTTTCTTTACTTGTATGTTACTAGTGTGATTTATTAACCTTCCCTAGGATAAGAAGTTAGTTTAAACTGTTGTTGCGTGCCGTGATCATTTGAACAGACTTCTCCAAAATTGGATTAGTTCTTTGTAATGTGGGTAGCACATTCTGAAGCTTCTTAATAACCTTGCATTTAAAACAGTGCTTGTTTAATTAACTTATTCTTGTTTGCATCTGAATCTGTTGGTGGTTGCATGTATATGCATGTGAAGTTTAATACTTAAGCATGACTCTAAACCCCATTTTGTCAATGAAATTGGAAAATGGACAAATTTATTTTATCATTTCTAATGAGCTTAACTGAAGCAACCGGCCAAAGAAATAATTATCTGAGTCACTGACAACAAAGAGTGTCACAATACCAAGCTGGGATTAACTGTGGTAGAAGGCGGTGATGACAACAAAGATGATTGATATGTTCATTACGTTTTAGAAGCTCATTCAAGAAACAAGTTGTGTAGATGTACTCATCTGAAGTGTTGTTGAACCTCATTTACGTGGCCACCCTCTATTAAACGGCCAGTAATCAAAGTGCCAGAATAATAATTTATTGTAGAAAAGAGTTGTAAGTCAAGCTTCTGTTAAGCGGCAACCTGACTGCAGCCACCTTTTGGCCATCCCTCAGGGTTCTCCTATTGTCATCACCTCTATTAAGCGGCCATCAAGCATTGATACACTTAGTTTGGCTATATTATGACTAAGGAAAATCTTTATATTTGTTCTACATGATTGTTTTGTCTTGCTAATTGTGAGCCCACTCAGTGAGAAAAACATCAGAAACTGTGCTTAACGTTTTATTTTTCGGGGTTTATACTGTGTTCGTTTTCATTACAAAACTCAATAATATTTAAACCCTAGAAGCCATTTTTAACTTCTTCATGGTTGCTCATGTGTATTGCTGCACAATTCCATATTTTTTTTGCCATGCCTTTTTTATGAAGTTTTTTAATTATATGTGGTCATATACATGTTAAAACACCACAAAAACAGGCTTAAAAGTAACTCACTGGGACCTATCATTTAGGGCAAGGTCTGCAATAAATTGTTTAATGAGATGTAGTTTAAAGCGGCTTGTATTTGTTTCGTAGATTATTCTAGGCAAATGCTTAATACCAGTTTGAATCTTTTTTTTCAGATTAGCTATTCATGAAAGGGAGAGGGAAGAAGAACGGCGTCGAAGGGCTAAACTAGCAAGGCAGCCATCGGTGAGTACAAAATGCTGTGATTTTTTATCTGTTAGATGTGTTGGTCCTTACTTCAAAAAGAACATCTCATACATTCCTTTTGGGCCTAACAGTGCAAGCAATATATTGCTTGACCGTCAACAACCTCATCGGGTGTGATTACGTAATCCTCTGTGGGAGGGATGAAAATCTTAACACATTTTAGTATTCACTACTTGGTTAGGGTCAGTTACCAAGTGTTTGCACCCCCCATGGATCAAACCTGCAACCTCCCACACTGCTGTCCATCACTTTTTCAATTTAGCTGCATGTCTCCCTGTCATGGGCAGAAGACTGGACTGTTTTTATATTGCTTTGTTTTGGGGTATGGTTGTATACATTGACGAGTTTGAAATGGAGGAATATAAAATTCATTGAAACCCAAAAAATACTTGAACAACCACAGTTTATAGTGATCAAAACAGAGTTAAGAAAATAATATAATATCTAATGTAATAATAGTAATTTTTACCATTTTAAAAATGAAAGTAATGCTTGTTACCAAGGAAACTTGGATTGATTTATACGATCTAACAGTGATAAATCTATTATTAAAGTAGTTATTTTGTTTTAGTTTTTCCCTTGACACTGTGATTATTTAAAATAATCGCTTAAAATGTAGAAATAATTTTTACCATTTTAAAAATGAAAGTAATGCTTGTTACCAAGGAAACTTGGATTGACTTATGCAATCTAAAAGTAGTTATTTTGTTTTAGTTTTTCCCATGACACTGTGATTATTTAAAACAATGCCTTAAAATGTAGAAATAAACAGCTTTACATTATTTTGTATCAAGCTTTTCATCTCAATCAACATTGTCTGTACCATGTTTGTGTAAAAAAATGTTAAACCTTTTAATTTGTCGTCCTCCAGGACTGTCATTAAGAGTCGGGAGCCATGGATTTTCCCCACCTATTATGAACGTGACCTCCGCTTACCTTTGTAGGAAAATGGAAGAAATGTTAAACCAAACAAAATCCCTAGCTGTTGGACTCCCCGCCTACTTGTATCATTAGCCTGGCAACTTGAAATTTTAATGACAGCCCGGTCTTCAGTGGAGAAAATACAATTTATTCCACCTGCTTTCCTTCTTTTAAAAGACAATGTCATTGCATGAGGAGAACTGATTAGTTTTTGTTAGGAATTATTAATACAAGTTATTAAAATAAGTCTCTTAATAGTTTAATAATGCACAGTGCTGAGTAACATAAAAGTTGCTGGGATACTGACACAGTCTAACAAAGTAGCAATTGCTTTGCATCATGTATGTGTGGATCCTTGTCGATACATGATTCTGCTACTGTGTCAGTGTACATATGCCTCAAAGGCATCAACAGTGGACAACTCTCTGAACTTCTGGACCATTGTTTTGTTCCCAACAAGGTTTATATCACACATGTGGGGTGTTTTCATTCCTCTATGAGACAATCACCTTTGTTTTACAGATATCCGGCGCTTTTCTTGTGGTGTGGTTGATGTAACACATTTCGCTCCACAGTCAATAATACTGTTTTGAAATGTGAAATTGCCCACTTATTTTCATGCTCCTCTTATTTGGCAACTAATGTGTAGTTTTTTTTGCTTCTTTTTTTAGAACACTGGTGATATTCCCCTATTTGAAGAACCCAGGAGGGTATGTGTTATGTAATGTGTTAAACACCTAAACTGGATATGCGGAGTATTATATTACATGTACATTTCAATTTTGTCTTCTGACCATCAAACACAAACTCTGTGTTTGCTGGCTTGTTTCAACAATAATTAATGTTCTTAGCACTTTCACGCCCTGGATGAATATGAGTCTTGTAACATGGCTTTAACTTTTGAGGCTGTTGATGAAAACTTTTGGTGTGACCATTCAATTGACACCTCTTTGGCAGTTCTTTCACATGGTACTATTTGTTTTTCAGTATTTTATGACATGAAATTTGGTAGTTTTGGTGAATTTTGACTTAGGCCCTGTCTGGGAGTGAATAGGTTAATACCCAATTTTAAAAACGTACTTGATCTCAAACTCTTAGCAACTGTCTTTCTGTAACCAAAAAGGTTTGTTATCTGCTCTGGTGAAGACAACCTTTCGGTCACATAACCTGACATTTCACATCGCTGGTGAAGTTCAAGCAATTCGAACAAAATATTCAATTTTACATCTATTCTTCAATTTGTTGCTCTGAGTTTAAAATTTTCTATGCTAAATAATGTTTTCCTTCTGTCTTCTGTAGTTGTGCTTTGTTTGTTTTCTCCAGTACTTATCTTGTTACTCATGTTGCTTGGTAGGTGCAGCCATCAACACAGGATGCCCTCCAACAAAGAATTCAGGTACATTAGATAATTATTATGATGTAGGTTCTAGTGGCACTATTCTGTTAGCTTTTTTATAGAAATCTGTTTAGTTCCGTTACTCCAAAGAGCATGTACAACCAAAAATTGAGGCAAAAATTTGGTTTAATCTGTTTTAATATCATCATTTTGTTAAATGCCAGTGAAGATGTTATTTTAACATTTTCACAGAACTCAAACATAGCAGTCACATTTTGTGTTTCCATATTGACCCAAGACAAGGTTGAAGCATCACAGCATTAATGACTGCATTTGAGTATTTGCTGTGCATTTACATTTGCTTTAAAAAAAGAAGATGAAAGAGAATCACAAGAAGAAATCTTCAAAGATAGAAAGAAAAAAGGCTTCTTCTCCCCAAAATTAATTTGAAGGAATCAGTCCATGAGGTTAAAAGCTGAGAAGTACAGTGTAAGTTCCCAGCATCTTTAGGTTTTACTACCAAGAATAAATTTTGCTTTCCTGAAGCATTTTTCTTGGGCACCTCATGCTACTGGTCAATAGCCCAAGGGTATCGAGGTGTAGGAGGTGTTTACATTTGGCCAATATGAGAACTGATTGAATTTCGGGAGAGCATAAGTTAATGTTTTGTCATTGACATTGAAATAGTTGACGTGAGATCCCTTATTTCAAGGACTGTTTTCTATTGGAGTTTTGGGGTGGGGTATGTTAGTTATGCATTTTTGTTTGTCGAGTGTTTATGTAAGTTCCCCTTTCAGTTGAAATTTGTCTTGGTAAGTCAACCTCAAAAAATGAGCAGCGTGCAAAGAAAGTAGTGTCCGATAGCCGACAGCTTGTAGATTTTGCTGTTCTCAACTTGCCAAATGGGAAAGTGACATTTTTTGGAATTCAAATTACAGAAAACTGTAATCAATCCTGCTCATCAAATGCTTTTTTAGGGATGTTTGAGGTAGTACGTGCAAGTAACAGCTTGCCCAAATGGCAAGCTGTAAATTAAACAAACTTTCTTTGTACCCTGAACGAGTCTACCTTCATGTACTGTGTAAAAAAAATTAAAGAGCAGGAATACATTTCGTTCGTTTCTAAAGCTACATGTATTTAGAGGGTTGGGAGAAGGGAAGATCACCATTATGAAAGACTACTGAATTAGCATGTCCACATTTTAAGCTTTGAGTTGCTGAAGTTTAAAGCACATTAGGTGTTTCAGGAAAGTACAGTCAATGCTCTTGTCACAAGAAAGCATAACAAAAAGCTACGAATCAGACTATAAAAACTGTCATCAATCTAAATTTCTTGATTACATGTTTGTTTCAATAGGCCACTCTGGGCAAATTTGACACAATAGCACCGTCTGTATTTCAAAATCAAAACCATCTCTTCGGCATCCCAATTTCAAGACTTCCTCAAACTCCTGTTGATGGCGAAAACAAGTTCAACTTTGATACAAAGAGTAAAGATTACAAGAAAGTGTGTGAGCTAAAGAAAGCCAAGGCTCCCAACATGATATCTAACTACCAGGAGAATTCAAAAAGAACACTCAATAGCTCTAATGTCAAAGTTAAAGAAGAGGTTAATGGAACAAAGAATCACAAAGCCAATGGACTCTTGAATGGCTCTGGACATAGTGCCTCTAAGTCTTCTTTGGTGATCAAATCACAAGACTCTGCTGCCTCCTCTAAGAACTCTTCTCTGTCAAATTTAAAATCTCCACCTGTTGTTGAAAAAAACTCGTCCAAAGTGGATGCCAAAAAGTTGGAAATTAAGCCAGCTGTTAATGGTGCGTTGAAGTCACACTCCAAAGAGGTCAAACTTGAAGAAAATTCAAAGGCTAAAGTTAAAGTGGAAAAGGATGGAAAGGCCAAGAGTGAAAATGAGAGTGAGAACCATGAAAGTTCCAAAGGGCAGATGCTTAAATCAAATGCAACCAGCAAGAGTAAACCTCCCAAGATTAAACTACCTGACAGGTACAAAAAGTGTTGGTATTAAAAGTATTTTCTTTTTTAGGGACAAAGGTTGGCTACATTTAATAAAAGACATCATAGGTCATAGCCTAAAAAAGCGGCCAACATTTTGCGATGCTGTCACTGGTTTACCCCTGCAAAATGACGTCTTTGGAACGACTGCAGAAATTCCATGCTGATGATGATCTTGGTAGTGCTTTTAAATAGTCATGCCATGGGGGAAATTATTTCGCTTCAGTTATCAGAAGCACTAACCAAATCTGGGTAGTGAAACATCATCAGCACCTGGGCTGTGCTCTAAGAAGGGATTCCAGTGCTCTGAAACTGTGAAATCCAGGGTGCCCAACATTATGTTTTCTTTGAAAAAACTAAGATTTTCTGATTGTGAGGGAGCAAAAATTAGGCATCAGGGGCCATTGGGCTCCGCTAGAGTACAGCCTTGTCAGTATTGGATTTCTGCAGTCATTCCTCAGGCATCATTTCGCAGGATAACCAGTTGTGGCATCACAACATGTTTTCTCAGGCTAAGGGGGTCAAATGTGCAGGGGTTGAGAAATTGAGTGAAAAGTCTGAATGAAATTTTTCTCTGCAATGTGTATAATGTACATTGTTGGAAAACAGCTTTACTGGAAAACATCACGTAGACAGGGTAAACATTTGGTTAACTTGCTGTCAGTCATAGATTTTGGTACTTTTCCATCTAATAACATGACAGTTTTGATGGTCAGGATTAATATTTGGATTAATATTTATATTTTTTTGAGATGTTGCAGATTTCTCTGTCGGCCTCAATTCGAGCAAAACTTTTTGTATGACTCTGCATATTACATATATGATAATCATCAGCCAGAAAAATGTTTTGTCAGTCTATCAGCAATCATTTTGAACTTGAAAATGATGTCAAGATGACACTGAAATGTTGTGCGTTTTTTAATATCCGTGTTATTTTTTACTTGTTTCTTTATACAGTACTGCTCAAAAGTAAGTTACCAGTCGCATCTCGTTTCTTTATCACTTTTAACAGCTATAGTCTTATTAATTTTTCACATGTCAAATTTTCAAAATGGTTATGATAACTATTGTCAACATAATTATGAACACCTGAATGATTCTTCCTCTTTTCCTTCAGCAGGAGTTTACCCACTGCTTCAGAAGAGGTGAGAAATTTTGTCTAAGTCTCTTTCATGAATTCACACATAAACTTTACAGTTTTAGGCCTGGTTTCAGAGAATCATGGGAATGTGTTAAATTTATAAAATACTGGACTATTATTGCTACAAATCTCTTCCACAATACCGTTATGGAGCCAATGAAATGAGTGGTTGAGTGGTCGCAGAAAATGAATTACCCACATGCTCCCCTTGGGAGATGAGGTTGGGGTAGGGGGTGGGGCACTTAAAAGCTAAAATTACGAAAGAAAATTATGGACCTAAACTGTAATTTCCAGCAGGGTGGGGAGAGTTGCTGATGCTACAGTGCTTTGTTTTTTAGAACAAAGAATTTCTAGAATTGATAATAATATTATGGCCTTTTAATATGCTGTCAATAGCATTACCTATCAGCATTTTTTTAGTCAAAGCCCTTGTACACTGATAAAGGCAGCCTTTAACAAAAAAGAAAAACAACAGGTTGTGTATATTGTTATGATATATTAGCTGCAAACACTCAGGGCCAGTTTATGTACAATACAACTTTTGTATTTTTTCATCTTATAATACATTGAAACCTGTATCAGGCAGACACTCATCGGACATTGGCTGGTGTCCACTTAATAGAGGTGTCCGCTGAATACAGATTTGTTGGGAAGAGACAGGAGCATACTCAGTTATTTGTCCACTTAGTATAGTGTCTGCAAAATACGGGGTCTGCTACATGTAAATACAGGATTACCTGTAACTACATTAGAGCATATCACCTGTATCTAGATTGTTTTACTCTGGAATGATGCAGCTTTTCTTCAGTCATTGTGTTAGTTTTATAGAAAGACATTGGTGATGCGGTGTGTTATGACTGCCACTTTTTGGACATCGGAATAGTTATCGTTTCCTGAAAATCTATAACCATATCGAATGAAGTGCAATATTTGCCCCTAAACATTGAATAAGTGCTGAATATTCATGTAGCAACCCTGTGATGTTGTTTTGTTGTTAAGTCTCTTGTGTTGTTGTTTTGCCAGTCCTTTTGTGTTTTCTTGTACGTATTGTTTATCTTCAAGACTCAAGTGTTTTTGTTAAATTTGGTCTCTTTGTATCATACCTCTTAACTTGATAATATACATATGGCCATAAAGACCAGATTACCGCAAAGTTGCGAGAAGTTCATAGTGACTTAAACTAAGTTTTGGAGATCAATCAGTATCTTGTTAAGCGTTATTGTCATATCTTTAGATATCTTCAAAGCGTTTTTTTTTTCCTTTGTGGTTCACATAGGTAGAAAACAGCTTTCAAATATTTTGTTTAGCAAAAGTGATAACTTTGTTGAATTTTTGCCAACTACTGAAGCTGTTGAACTTTAAAATTAATTGAAGTATGTGAAAAATCACAACTCTTGACTTGTAAATTTTATTTACTTCCTAAAAAATAATTATTTTTAGAAAAAAGCTCGTACACTTAAATGTATGGTTATTATAAAAATTTAATATTGTATCTGTTGTAGGTTAATTTGTTTCTTAGGTCAATCTGTTTTTAACCTAGGTCAGTTTGTTTCAAGAAAACCTGAAATTTGTAGCATTGAAAAGTATATACTAACAGCTGTATTGCAAAAGTTCTTCTAAGGAGTTTTCAGCTGAATGCTCACATCAGGATTATTAAGTCTGGAAAGTGAAATAAACGTAGAAATCTTAAGGAAAAGGATTTTGCCAAACTTGTAATACATCAACGAGGCACCGTGAGTGGAGAATGGCTTTTATAGCAGCAGTTTGTCTTACACCAATGTTATTATGTTTTACTATGCTAGGATTTCTAGGTCGGTTCCTGTGTGGGCAGCTGCTATATTTAACTAGTGAATGATTATTTTTGGATGGCAAACACCCTCGGAAGCTAAAGCTTAGAGGCCTGTTTAGAATCATTAATCAACTTGACACAGCACACAAATCATAAGCTTTGTCTTTTCAAATGTACAATGCAGTAGATTGTGCTCTTAAAGAACTTGCATAAACTCAGAGAGATCTCATATTGATTGCAATTGATTTGGTTTGTTTTGGATGAAAATCTTCTATACCTACAACACATACAGCTGTAGCAGATGCTAGCTGAAAATTTAATACTTGTTATGTCTTGAACATGAAGAGATCTGATCTGATCTGTTGTAAACATTCTCATTTATTTTTAATTTAGCAGCAGCATATGAGTGTTTTTACAATTTGTTTTAATTCCCTTTAATGACAAAAATTTGTTGTTTTTTTTTTATGTTCACTTGATTTATTGAGTATTCTGATTAGCATAATAAACAAGATGAAATGTTCTTAGCTCATATGAAAGTATAGTATTCAGCCAGCTGAATGGATCAGAACTCTATTTTAATTAAAGCAAATCGTTGTTCTTTGTGAAATTAAATGTGTGCAAAATGTTAGCTGATGATAAGAGTTCTTGATTAGAGCTGAAAACTGAACTCAATGATAACATTTGATGTTGTTGCCTTTTCTTGCTCATGACAAATATGTTGCTCTTCCTTAACTAATCTTCGAAGGCAATAGTCATATGCCTTACAACTTTAAAGCTTTTAACTTTTTCCTCACCAGTCATGTGGCTTAAAAGTTACTGAATTAAAATGCTGAATTTTCACGTAAAAGTCTAAAAAGACCACTGAGTGATTGACCAAAGGAGTCTGTGTATATTTTAAGAAGGGAGGTTTGCCTCAAATACACAAAGAAGATTTGTTACAAGAACCAACTGGAACAGCACTTTTATTGCTTCAATCATCCTTTTTTTTTTTTTGTAGCTTTCAGAGAATCAAGCTCATTGCTAAACTTTGAAGTCAAAACACGAGAATGCTTCATTTTAATTTTTTTTTTTTGCCTTCAAGATGTAATTTTGCAATCCATCCATTATCAGTGCTACCAAGATACTCTACAATATTGACAGCACTCTAACCAATAGCAATTCTGTTGTCATTTTAGTCTCAGAGACAGGTGTAGAGCATAACCTATCAAGTTAATAATTACACAAAACTTTACATTACCATGCCACTTTCATCAGTGAATGCAATACCCTGTGTTTTCTGAAAAGGTTTTTAATTTTTACATTGTGGATTCATTTTTTATAGAAAGAAGGGTATCCTTTATCCTTTTTAGCTGTTCTAACAACTGTCTGGTATTGTGGTTAGATATTTTTAAGCCTAAAAGTTATTTCTTCGTAGAAGAAAACTAAGTACTCAAGAGAAAAAGGGCAGCTGTTTTAGTGAATAAGAGATAACTAGGACAGGAATCTGAGTTTTTAAATTTCCTGTGATTCAGTTACTGTTTAAAAACTGTCAAATGTACTTCCTTTTTTCATTGATATCTCTCTTTGAAAGATTTTAATTGGAAAATCTAGCCCTTGCTGGGTGACTATCATAAAGTAAGGGCCACGTTTTCCTGTGGTTTATCAGTATATGACCACATTTGGTTATATCTAAGTTAGTTACTCGATGATTTTACTTTTAATTCTTTAGTAACTCATTTTGTTCACTCCCTTTCAGCAAGAAAATCATTCTGTGAATGAACCTGCCAACGTGGAAAAGATTATAGCGGTAATAATATCCTTACTGTCATTTTTGGTACAGTGCCAAACAGTTTCCCTAGCTCTATTAGAGAGAGAACAACATTGAAAACTGTTTGAAAACTGTCTTGGTTAGTTTTGTCCCCAGACTTGCATTTTAGAGACAAACTTAAAGATTTTTATGATTAATATTGTGTACAATAGGTAGCTTTGCCCTTTTAGTTGCCGATCAAGTTTTGTTGATTGTAATCCTTCTAATGGGGGAGTTGAAAATTTGTAGTTTGGTTGTGAGTAAATGCTGATTTGCATTTTTGTGCCTTGCAATTAATGGCATAGAGGTCAATTACAGGGTATTGCCAAGCGGGAAATCAGTTTATTTTTATGAAGTTTTCCATTTATTGTAATAGGGAAAGGCAAAGCAGTCTCACCCCATTACCAATATGAGTTGTTCCATAGTGTGAAAATTACATTTTTGACATTCTGTAGTCCTTTAATGTGAGTGTTTTTTACAGAATGAGGAAGAAGAGACCAGCTGTGGTTCTCACTTTTGAGTTTGTCGAAGAGATCCTATGGCATGGTGTTACAGTCTATAATTTGTTTGTTTGTTTTCTATTTTAAAAAAATAGAAAACGTTTTTTTGTCTTCACATAACCTGATATAAACACAACAGGGTGTTGGCAGAATTCGAGACAGTTATGCAAACCTCATACTTAGTTTAGGGTACGCAAAACTTTTCAAGATATTGTCCCAACCCTTCGAGTGTTTATATCACGCCATGCAAGCACAGAAAAATGTTTTCTATTCCTTTTTATAAAATAACTTTCCCTAGAAAAAGAAGAAAAACTCTTTGTTTGTGGCAAATGAAAGGGAAATCGTTAGTAGTCATTTATATCCTTGTACAAAAAATTTTGCCAGTTCTTGTTTGGCAAAAGAGAGGCTTTTATTTTCACTTAAAATGCCAGCTGATGCTAAAAACTTCCATACAGCATGTTTGTACAGATTTTTCAAGTCTCAAACCTCAAAGTTATGGTTGAATAGAGTATCTTGTTGAGTTTTTAGCTCAAAACTTCGTTCAAAATTGCGGTTTCCTAATCAGTGCCTGGACAGAAAAACATGTTGATGCTACAATTTCGTTTACATAAACTCATGCAAACACACTCGAAGGGTAATAAGAGCATAAGTAATGTCGTAGTTATTGTATGAAAAATAACATAAGTATTTTTTTCCTTTCTAAAGGAGATGCAACAGGTTGCCCCACCGCTAACAGGAATTCACACACCGAACAAGGCAGGAAATTCAGTCTTTGCATTTGGACACCGAAATATCACCCATGAGAGCTCTGTACCACTGATTGGAACATCAAAGAGAAAACCTAGCGGTATGAGATCTTAAAGTATAGTTCTATTTTATTCAAAGGGGTTGTGTCATGTCTGTCTAGTTGATTTTGTTAATATTGTCAATTACACTTCCTTAGTTCTATGCATGGGACTTAACATCGGCAAAGAAATTACTTGTAAATAACAAATAACAAATTAATAATAAATTTATGTCTTCTCAAACATTATATCAAATGCCATGAACAACAAAAATGAAATTTGAAAAACTGTTAGACCAACAAGTTTTCAAAACTCACAATTACTGCAATCTGTTTTCTTCTTCTTCGAGTTTGTCTGTTTGTTTATGTGTATTTGACTTGTTCTTTGTGCTCCTTTGATGGGAAAATAGGTGCGAGTTAAGACTCTTTTTAACAGTCTGCAGTTTGAATTGAAAAGATCAAAATAGAAATAATTTAATGTCCAAATTAATTAGAATGCTAAGGATGAAAACCTACTTTTTTTGAAGTTTTACCTACTTAATGATTTTACAGAAGAAACTTTGAGTTATTATAATTCATGAGGTTGATTCCTTTTTAATTAAACAGAAAGCACAGAAGTTAAGAAAGAAAATAGAAATGGAGAAGTGCTATTAACTGATGACTTAATGCTGACTGATGAAAGCGATGATGAGCATGTAAGCCTTGTTATCATTGTTAATAGCCATAAATGTAAATGTTGAGTCGGCTTTTGAAGGGGCGTGGCTAGATGCCTAAAGATGAGCAATCGGTGGCAAAATTAGTTGAGACGCTTTACCTCAAAGGGCATTTCTGATGTTTTATGGACTTCAAAAGGGGAAAGGGGAAAGTAAAGCTTTCCATCCTCCATCCCCTCCATACAATGTTGTGCCGCTATTCCAGCTACCAACAGAAGGCAACAAAGACCCCAACTGTGAATGGAGTGGTGTGGGGAGGGGTGTCGATTTTTGTTTCTCTGAAGTTACCCTATTTGAGTTCAATGTCTCAACAATTATTTTGTTGCTGATTGAGGATATTAAATTAACTGAAAGTTCTTACATAATTTTCTGGGCTTCAATCAGTGGGGAAACTCTATTATATTAGCTCAACACAGGCGTGCTGAATAACGCAATCCCCTCCTTTACCCCCATCCTCTGCCTCCTGCTTCACAAGCATAACTCTGAAGAATAATTTCTGACTTAACAGAGTGCTAAACTGGCAGCAATATAATTTATGTCAGATTTATGTAGAAGGATTCCTTAGAGCCTTTAATTGATCATTATCCCCTTGTTGTTGATCTGCCTATCATCGACAAATTAGCCTTAATTTATCTTTTTTCTATCTCTCTCTCTCTTCTAGGAACATCAACCAAGCTCAGCATCCAAGACCAACATGTGAGCATTTAATTTCTCATTAATTTTTATCGTGAGAAGGTTTTTTTGGTTGGCAATTTTGATGTTGTACCTGCTGAGGTGTTTCTCAGTGAAACTGAAAATAATTTATGAAAACATGCTTCGATGTTTCATTAGGATCTCTCGCCATCGTTCACATTCAACATCTTCAAGTGGAAGTAGCAGTGAAGACAGTGATACAGACAGTAGTGACAGTGATAGTGATTCCAGTGGCTCTGATACAAATAACAATACAAAAGACAAGAAGTCCATCAAATCACCCTTGAAAAGCCCTTCTTCATCTCCAAAGGTAAGAGTGTTACTTGGTGAGAACTGTAAAATTAAATCACAGCTACAAAGTATCGTAGGCTGCCATCTGAGTATCAAGATTGAAAGCCGTTTGTGGCTACATGTTCTTGAAAGTCGTATTTTTCAACAAAAACTTCTACAGTAAAATAAGCAAATAAGGGCATTTTCTCTCAGGGTTTCCAGAGCTTTTTTATTAACTGTTTGTTATGCTTGGCTTTATCTCTCTTCATCAACACTTGAAAAAATATCCATTTCATGTAATGTGAGAAGTCCATATTTAAGTTCAGGGGAAAATCTGATAGACAAGTTGAGAACATGCGGATTCACAAGTAGGTGGTGTATTATTAGGGAGCTTAAACAACCATGACGGCAGTGGCTATGAAATCGTCACATAAAAAGTGAAGTTGTGCTGCTTGAAACTTTAGGGTGCTTATTCCATCTCATTTAATTCGTCAAATGCTGGCAAATTTTTTTGGAGTTGAATTCTAAAGGACTGTATCAAAGTTCAGGAAAATATTGAAGTATTTTTTGCTAATTAAAAATTGGTTTGTCCCACGGATGAGTCATGTCGAAGGTTTATATGTCTGAACTAATCAACGGACGTGCTACACCTCACTTTGACTCTAAAGATGACTACTGCACAGGTTGCTGAAACATCAGTCGCTGTCAACATCAGGCCCAGGTTGTTTAAACTCTGGATAGCGCTATCCACCAGATAAATCACAATCCAGCAGATAAGTGTTTGGGAAACCGATTGCACTTTTCAGTGGATAGAGATTTATCCAGTGGATAGCGTTATCTACCTTTTGAACAACTGCACTGGCACAGTGTGCCAAAACCTATGTCAGATTGAAATTGAAAAACTGTGAGGCGAACAAGTTTCAAAAACACACAAGTTCAATCTGTTTTAATCTTCTTCAAATTTGTCCATCCATGCATACTTTTGTGTTTGCAGTGTTATTAATATGTTCTTTTATCTTTTGAGCGATGATTTTTTTGTTTCCCTCAATTTAGTGACAGTTCATACTGTTAGAATTTTGATAAAATTCGTGGTGCTGCTCCTTTTGCTTATTAATGAGGGTTGTTTTTTTTTTCTTTTAGCCTGCCAGTGGAAGGAACTGGGATTTAAATCACTTTGTAAAAGCACTAAATCAGCCGTCAACACCACCTGCTACAAAGACAAAACCAAGCCCATCACCAGCTAACACAGTAGGAGAAGATGGAATTCGCGGCAATCAGATTGCACCAGCTGCTAACTCGAACAAAAGCTCCCTTAATTCGCATTTTAATGGTCACACCAGTGCAGCTAGTAAACTGATAAAAAGCCCTGTGGCTCCAGTTTCTGACAGTCTAGGGTTTGCTGCTGAGCTTCTCAGTAACAGCCCTGAATTGGATCAAGGTATCGATATTGAGTCTTTGACGGCAAAACTGGACCTTCCGAATGAAGCTGAAGCAACTGAGACCCCTAGTGAACCTGTTAGTAATGATCCGGGTTTGACAGTCAAAATTCCACTTCCAAAGGCAAGTAAAAAAGGTGATAAAAAGTCATCTGGTCCAGGGACCAAGCAGAATTCTAATCAGGAGAAGATCCAAAGCAACAAGACGCCCTCACCTAAGAAGCAAGTTAAGATTAGTGGGAAGGAAACAAAGACTCCAAAAAATTCTGCAAGTACCAAAGTTAGTGATGGCATTGATAAAAACAAAGTCAGTAAAATGGCAAAGGGGGTAAAAGTTGGAATAAAATCTTCAACGAAAAAGAAGGCAGAGACAAAGAACTCAGTTACTCCTGTTCCCAAACAAGAACTTAAATCAAATTGCGAAGGGGACGAGGAAGATGTTATCGTTGACATTCTTGGTGTAGAGAATAGTCCAGTAAAAACTGATAGCAAACCTGCTTCAGCTGCAAAGACAAAGGAAACTGAGAAACCTAAAAAATCGAAAAGCAAGCCTGTAAATGTAAATGGAGTGCATAAGCCTGTTAATGGAGTGAAAGTTTTTTCTACGTTGCTATCTCCAAGCAGAACTAAGGACATACTGGGTAAGAATGTTGAAATTGCCTATGACGATGTGAACAAGCCAGAGTCTCTTATAGTAAAAATTGACTTGTCACTGTTAAAACGGATACCTAGACTTCCTGGGAATGAACCTATCAAGCAAGAGCCCACATTATCTCTTGTGGAGGAGACAAATGGTATTAAGGATGCTATCCGCTCCCCAGAGGTCAAGATTCCTAAACGGAAATCGTTCGATGCAACAACAGAACGCGACACTCTTAAAAAGATGAAGAGTGAAAGTGAAGCTGATTCTAGCCAGTGAGTATAATATTTACCAGTAATCATATTTAAGCAAACCATTTTGGAAGGCATCAACTCTTTATAAAGGAAATTTCAGTTTTGCAGAAGTGAGAGAAGGACCTTTTGATAGGTTAAAGGAAGGCTTTTTTACACACTGCATCTTCTGCCTATATGCTGATTTGTGCATACATGTAGGATATAGAATGCGTAACTACTTCCTTTTCCAGCCTTTTTGTTTGTTTGCTTTTTTCCTCAGAGTCAAATGTTCAGAATACTAAAAGTTTGCTGCCAGGGGTGCACTTCTTCCTTGTCCTTGGCTTTTGCAAGTGTAGTTTTACCTAACAATGTATTATCTTTCCTCTCAAGGACAAAACCTCGCGAGACGTCATTCAGCAACAGTAGCCTGAGCAGTTGCCATAACAAAGGCAGTCATCGGAAACGGAGTCCAAGTCATGAAGAGGATTGTTATCGCATTAAGCGTCAGAGACATGACAGTGAAAGCAATAAAATGTCTGGGAATTTTATGGAAAGTCATCAGAATGGCACATTGTCAGAAAATGGGGTTGATGCCACAGACAGTAGTTTAAAGCCCCAGGAGTGTTCATGTAATGGAAGAAGCAACATTGACAAGAGAGAAGCAGATATTGCAAGATTGTATGATCCAGAACCTAGAGTGTAAGTTCTACCAAAGAGTTACTTGCTATTGTGGCCTGGAGTCAATTTAATAAAACTTTTACAGGTTTTAATTTACAAGCGTAGCTATTGTTCCCAGACTCTTAAAACAAATTATACTTGAAAACGTGTCATTAAATCGACCCCTGGTTAAGGTTGTAAGTGGATGTGTTAATGTACTGTTGTATTTTTTGTTCAGGCCTTACGGACCAGATCACTACCTTGCAGAAGCCAAGGGACGCAAGCACAAAGCAGATTCTATGGTATGCATTTCATACATAGCAGGGTTGACAAAAGTAGCCAGCTGGCGAAAATCACTTCTTACTTGGTTGGTATCGGCCAGCTACTCTGCTTAGCATTTCTTTACAGATGGCATTTTTTGAATAAAATATTCCTGGACTGGACTCTTACTTTGACAACTCAGCTGTCTATTTCAAAACGTTCTCTAACAACCGTGACATAATCTTCATGATCAGGGCCATACACTAGCAGTACCCAGTGACCCCTGGTTCCAGTAATTGTTGGCTTTTGGGCAGCTAGGAAATCTTACGTTTTTTTGATAGAAATCATGTCAGGCATGGTGGCTTTTACATGTTCAGGGTACTGGGCCCCCTTCAATTTTTCTTAGATTACAGCCTTGAATTGATTATAATGATTTGTAGACTGCTGTAACGTAATATTTGTTTCTGATAGTTGACTATAATCGCACTCACATGTTCCTCTTTTTTTGTTCATCTGCAGAGTGATAAGGAAGTAAAAGCATTCTTTTATATTGACGCAGTGATGTTCTTTGCTCGTTGTGGAAAAGCTATTGAGGTTAGTTCAATCTCTTTTTTGTGGGCAGTTTAACATAGAAAAAGAAAACATCCACCGAGAAGAGGCTCATCAGCAGAGAGCATCAGTACTTGTCATCATCAGCACTGAAATAAATAAGCTAAAGTTCCTTGAGTAACCAACATCAATTTTCTCCCAGCAATAATTATTCATTTTAAAGGGAGAAGGTTATGAGAATAAGTGGGGAAATTCTTTTATCATATATCAGATTCCCTCCACTAATTCTTTAAGGAAGTGTATGAAAATCAGTGTCTAGAATTTGTGTGTGAATATTGGAGTGTAAAGGGTGCTTGCTTTCCTCTGTGTTACCAATATGATAAGTTCCTTGGTCACTTTTGCATATTAAAATGATGTAGCAGCTTGCTTTCTTAATATGGGTGCTCTCCTAAAGGTCAAGGATGGGCAGGTTGCTACTAGTTTCAGATGCTTACAGACATCAGAGGCAACAACCCACCACTTTTATTTTAGCCATGTGATTGATTGTTCATGACTAATTGTTGGTGTTGTAATATTTATTTATCTTTTCCCTTCAGCAAAATGAAGAAGAATCTCGGTCTGCATTTCAAATGTACTCTGAAACGCTTGACCTTCTCAGGTAAGTGCTGTTATGGTGGGTTTTATTGGGCATCCAGGTCAGTTTGTTCCATTACACTCTCTGGTGGAGAAAGTGTTTTCCCAGGTTCCTTCATTCCTCTTGAAAGGCCTCACAGAAAGTGAGAACAGTTAGTGATGTTATTGTAAAGAAAATTTTTCCCGCCTATGACAATATCTTCTCTTTCCATTGTCCTGTAATTCACAGAATGAGTACTCAGCAGTGAAATACATATGATCCTATTGGTTATTTTGTGAAACGCAAAGTTAATTTTTAATTTAAATTTATTTCAAGCTCATTTGAGGCGTGGGGGGGAGGGGGACTTGATAGAGACGGGGTGCTTATTTGAGAAAGGGGGGGGGGGCTTATTTGATTAATAAAAGACCATGGTATCAGTTGTCCATTAAAAAAACTAGAATACAAAGTGGAAAAGGTTGAAGATCATGCAGCTGAGGATCAGAATCAAATCCAAAATTCCAGTTGTAAATAAACCATCCCGGATCAGCCCACGCAAAGTTTTTCAGTTGTGATTGATTAATAAAGTCTGTTATTTATTAGTGAAGAATGATTAGGGAAGGGGTGGGGGGCTTAATAGAGAGGGGGCTTATTAACGCTCTTCCCCTGAAGAACTTATTGGAGCTTCTTAGAGTGAGAGGGCTTGTTTGAGAGGTAGGGGGGGGGGGGGGGGGGTTTGGCTTAATAGAGGATTAACAGTAGTTTCTGTCGTGCTTCACAGCCAACCTGTTTATCAATTTGCATTCTTAAATTCCTTTCATTGTTATTAGTTTTGCTTGCCCTTTAAAGGCAAGCAGAAAAGTATCAAAATCACAAATCTCATCACTTTATTTCAGCTCTTTTTTCTAACACCTGCCTTTATTTACATCTTAGGTACACAATGCGGAATTTCGTGAATAGATATACTCATCGATCTCATAACGTTCCAGATAAAAGACTTTCTGCTTTATGGTGAGGATTTAATAACTTCTTACCATCACTTCTGATTAGGATCTGTTATTAGAGCTCTATTCTTGTAATTTTTATTGTTTTAGTCCTTTTCAGGCTCCAATTGTTCAAAAGGTGGATAACGCTAATCACTGGATAAATTTCTATCCACTGAATAATGCAGTTAATTTCCCTAATACATTTTCGTTGGACAGTGATTCATCATTTAAAGCACGATCCAACATCTGAACAACCAGGGCCAGGACTTCACTCAGCCAGACGACTATATTCCACCTACTTACGAAAAAAATATGCTTATAGTTAATATCTGTACTAGAATTATTGGTCAAAAAGTAATGTTTCGCATACAGCTGCAGGGGAATCATGTAATGTTAATGATTATTTTGTTGCTTTCTCTTCCTTTAAAAGCATGCGAATTCAGTCGATCCTATACATGAGACTTTACAAGCTGAGGAAAGACAGTATAATGCGAAACATTAAGGTAAGTTAAATCAAGTTTGGGTACATTTATAAACATTGTACTTTTTGCCCAGGCTAGTCCTAGTGACACCTCGCCTTCCCTGCATGGCGCTATAGGTAGCCTTTACACTAAAGCCTAAATAAGCTTAGAAGTATTTCAAGACCTGTAAATTTTAAATTCTTCAAGTAAAATATAGCTTCACTACCCTGTCCCAGAGGTTTTTCTTGAAATTTTTCTTCTCTTTCCTCGCCGCTTCGCGGCTCGCTCTCTCTCTTTTGGCGAAGAAAAATTTAAAGAAAAACCTCTGGGACCAGGGTAAAGTTTCACACACAACTAATCCTTTTTACTTCAGACAAACTTAAAGTTATTTTCCTATGCAATATAGTTAAGATTGATTGACATGCTTCACCTTTTCAAAGCTCAAGAAACTGCAAGTTCATAAAATAGGTTTAAGGGTGGTTTTCAAGTCACTTGAAACTTTTCTTGAATCGTTTCAACTTTCCGACTTCAAGGAGATGCAAAGTACAATAACTTGAAATTTTACTTAGGCCTTCACACCCATTTTTTTGGATACGTAAAACTTAGCAGCTCATAAGTCTTACTTAACAGCCAAGTGCAAAGACTACCATAGTCTGGCAGATAAGCAGGTGCCCCACCACTTGGGTTGGAACAAAATAATCTACTTTTTTGCTTCTGTCCCCGTATTATAAATTGAGTATGGAATATTTTAAACCATTAGACTTTTATTATCAAAGTCTCTTTAACATTAAGAATGAATAAGCAAAAATAACTTCTGCAACTTGGTTACCATATTGGCAAACTATGTAGGATGACATCAAAGCCTCGTATTTTCTCTTGTTGTGTCTTCAAATGTAAACGCCAAATTTAGAATTTGTCTTTTTCCTTCAGTCAAGGTTTTTGTGTTCATATTTCTTTTATTAACTTACCCTGCTTCAAAAGTAGTAGGAACTAATATACACTATATGTTTGACTCAACAGATGGTCACAGAACATTTTAGGGTAAGTATATTTCACATACAAATTGAATTTCTTCTTTCACTCGTTTTTGTGTTTGTTTTTTCGAAGTACGCCCACTCACTCACCTTCAAAGAATAGTGAACATCATCTGCCTCTCCTTGTGATATTTCACTAAAACAAGGTTGTTCTTGTATTTTAGGGTCCTCCAAAGAGCACACAAGCCCCAAGTCCGTACACTTCAAACACAAAGTAAGTAAACTGTAGTATTAGTATGACACTGAGTGAAGAGGCATTAACAAACTTCAGCACTGCGTTGGACGCTGGTTTTAGGTGTTTTGTCTATTGTATACGGATTCTATTAGTAGTGAATCACATTCATTACAACATTATAAAACTGAGTCTGATTTGTAATGTCCGTGTTCTTATGTGACAACAGAAAAACCTTGTAATGTTAACATTACTTTGCAAGTGAATACCCAGCCTTTTCCAGTTTCCAGTTACTCTGGACGAGGGAAAAGAAAACGTGAACAAATAACGAGCAAGGACTGAGACAGGGCCTTCTTTTCCTCCTCTCTCCTTTCCCGCCGTCTTTGTTTTGTTTTTGCTGCACTTGTATTTGTTTTCTGACCAACTGAGAGCCGGGAGAATAGGTTTGAGTCAGTAGCCATTCTCCTTGTGGACACTGATACCTTCCCTTACCGGACATCTACAGTCATCCCCTGCCGTTCCGTGGATTTTTTTTTTTGACTCTATAAGAAGGACACCTTTCGTAGACAGGCACTTAGAGCCGTTCCCGACATTATCTGCCTTAAAGAAGTTGAGTGTACAGTTGGGAACAGCCAAACCATGCGTGGACACAAGTTTTTAACGAAGAATACTGTTGTGTTTTCTTTTTTTAGGATTACTGGCACCCCGTCTCCTCTTTCCCCTACACCATCCCCGTCAGGAAGTGTTGGCAGCGTAGGGAGCAATGGCAGCAATGAAACGATGACCACACCCTCAAGGAATGGCAAACCCTCATCTACCTCCAGTGCCATGACGTCTCCTGTGAATGTATGTATACCACAGAAGATTCATGCCATGACTCAACAGCATGTGTTAACAGCAAACAACCTACTGTACAGTCAAGACACCTGGGATCAGTCGCAGCCAATCGTCCTTGAATTCAGAGGTAAGATGATGAACTTTGTTTTGAAAATTCGGTACGATAGAGCGTTTTCACTCACATGGTCAGTAGTTGTGCAAATTTATTGGAACCAAAGAAACGTGTTCCATAAGAAAAAGGATCCTAGTTTGGAACATCAACATGGCCGCCGCTTTATTGTATTGGTACATCAATACGGCGGACGTGACGTCATGTGCGGTGGAAATGTTGTATAGTGCAAGTGGTCTATTAAGTGAGGTTATGCCTTGAAGGGTGTCTTACGTGCAAGTTATGTAGCACGTTCCAGTTAAACTGCAGTCGGATACCTAATATAAAGTTAAAGTTTATTGAACTGGCCCCCAGTCTTAGTAAACCACCCCTGAAGGTATCTGGTAACCCTAAGGGATAACACGGCAATGCAGTGGCGTAGGGGTTGGCATGTCTCAGTTTCTGAGCAAAGGTTTGCTGTTTTTTAATATTTTTGTCTCTCTTCTGCTATGTTAAAATGTGAAACCCATTTATCTCAGAAATTCATGTTACTGACTAATTTATGAAGATGAAACAGTGTGTCTCTGGAAAATCTGTCAAACTACACTGAACCCCAAATATGACAAATCCTTGTATAAGGAAACTCATAAATAACTGTCTGTTCTCCTAGTCATGGTAAAATGATGGAACAGTAACTTGATATTCCACACTGTACCGGATTGTTAAAAATACCTGTTGTTTCCTTGGCAGATTTCTTTATGGATTTGGATCGGACTTGTGGCCCACTAACACTTCACAGGTAATTCCGAAACCTCTTTTAAAATACCAGTTTTAGAATTCCCAGTTGCCAAGGAGAAGGGGGGGGGGGGGGGAGGGTGAGTTGTTTTCCGCAACTGCAGAGGATCCCGACACGCAGCCACCTTGTTTTAAGAACCACTTTGATTTGTCCAGACGAATTCTCAATCGATTATGCGTAAAGAAAACTCCGTTAACGCGAATACATGTAGCGGCTACATGTGTTCCCCTCTAAATTGTCCCCTTTAATATGACCCACTGAACCTAATGGCCCATAAGTGACATCGTAGAGGGCCTTTCACTGTATTGTAATCATAGAAACTTACTCACTTTATATGTTTGGGCCTCTACATAACAGCGGCCAGTCAATTAGTTTGTCAACTCTTCTGTTGGAATTATACAACGTTGAAAGTAATTTGTGGGCACGTATTTGGTTTCTTAATCATTATTTCAGGCATCCCAGACCCCCTTTATTTCCTATTTATCCTATGATTTGTTTAGGATCTTATAAAGAGCCTATATTTCAAGAAATCGTCCCATACTTCCTTTAAATAGGACATATTCTGATATCTGCATTTTGCACTGTGAAGCATTTTTGGTGTGAATTAACAAAATCAAAATTCTTTATCAGTAAAAATAGTATTCTATTAAAAAAATATTTTTTTGTAATTTTTTTTCCTATAAAGAACGTATATTTGAACAGCCTGTTTTTCCTATCACATTTTGCAAAAGTTGATGGAATGCCTGTTATTGAATTATTTGATTATTTGTCTGTTGTTGTTTTACAGCCCAGTGGTTCACATGATAGAGTACATCGAGGAAGGTGTAAAACGCATCCGAGACGCACACAAAGCCATCAAATCTTGATAAACAATGGCACAGGAGAAAATGAGAATATCAGAGTGTATTGTAAATTATATCCCACAATCCCTAGACCGGACCGGAAACATGGACATTTCATTCATTCAATCAATTGTTAGAGGTATAGCACTATCTCATCACTAAACACGGGGTACTTAATACAATTCTAATTAGTTCAATATAAAACAGAGTATATTTAGAAGCAAAGCAATTTGGGCTGGGGAAAAATTTAAAGACCTTCCTCGTGTCGTAATTTTACTTCGAAGCGGGCAGTATATTATTATTGCACTTATATTCTAATAATATAGTAAATATTAATATTATTTGTTCTGAGTCTTTTCTCAGATATGTGAATTCTTTAAGAGTATCGTCACGCTATTCCATGTAATTTGGTATATTTTGTAGAATACAAGCAATATTTTTTCATATGGAATAAATAAATAAACAAATAAACAAAGAAGCAATCAAAGTATACGTTTATCTCGGAGAACTCGTTAGCTAGAAGCAAATCTCTCAGCGTTAAACTTAGAACTCTCGATGTCTCACCTCTGTCAGCAATTATATATCCAGAAGATCTCAACCCGAATCATTTTGGGCAGAACGCATTCATCGTCAATTTTAACTTAATAACGATTGAACGCCATCTTAAAGTTCCCCTTTAAGCCTGTCACGATACAAATGTAAAGTCCTTCGAGTTTTTAACATTTCTGCAAATTGAAGAGAGGTACTTTTAAGAACTTCGATTAAAAAATTAGTCAGTATTGTTACAGACCAAATTGAATCGCAAGCGAAAACATTGAAATTTAATTCCTGTTCCACTTGTCTCCTTATATTTATGAATTTCTTGACAATTTTTCTGCATTGCAAAGGAAGGTTTTAGTGCGTTAAAAAAAAAAAACAGTTCGAAGGAACACTTTTAGTGTGGTATTTGAATGAGCCTGAGAAAACAGCCGACATTTGGCGACGCAACCACTGGTTTCCCCGCCAAATGAAGTCTGAGAAACGAGCGCAGAAATTCGATACTGATGACGTGTCACTACCCAGATCTTGGTAGTGCTTTTGATTGGTTGAATCAAATTTCCCACGCGTCACGACCAACCAGAAGCGCTATCCAGATCTAGGTAGTGACGCGTCATCAGTATGGAATTTCTGCGCTCGTTTCTCGGACGTCATTTGGCGGGAAAACCAGTAGTTGCGTCGTGGAATGACGGCTGTTTTCTCAGGCTGTATTTGAATGAGAATAGAGCTTCTGTAAAGTCCTATTCTTAGATACTTGGATACTTGAAGTCAATCATGTATATTGAGAATGCATGTTCTAAGATTTAAGGGGGAATTTTAGGATGGTGCAGTGATGTTAGCTTGATTCGTCTTAGAGCTCAGATTAGTTTTTAATCTCTTAGTCCCCTTGTCGAAAAACGTTTCTCAACTTGTTCTTTGTAAAGGGAAACCTCATTCCCATCGGAAGACCTTTTTTGTCAGAAGGTTCGGGGCTGGCCTAGCATACGCCTGGTTTCAAAACCCTCTGTCACACTCAAGCAAACAATTCACACACTAGAAAACAAGAGTTTGAAGTCTGAAAGTGAGTTGAGAAAGGTCTGTTCGGTTTGATTGAAGAGGGGCCTTACTTGTATCTGGAAGCACCGTCTAATGCCAAAAAGTTTTTGGTTGACTAAGCTTTTTGCAAGCTTGACAGAGCAATCTTACACTTCAAACTGCTGCGCTATTTTAAAGCTTAATTCATTTGACAATGAGTAATACTAATCAACAGATTATATCATTTGTAGAGAGAAAGTTGCGGAACTAAATACAGGAACTTTATTTTATTTTGCTATGGAAGTGAAAAAGAAATAATTTGTAAAATATCGAAATTGGGGAGACAATTAATTTTCAAAGTTAAGTTTTTTTGGGGCAAGGTGCCTTTTATTTTTGGGAGTTATTTCTCGGCTAAAGTAGGCAAAGTTATGGCATAAATTTTGAAGTATATTCAAAGAATGATCAGTTATTTTAACTCGTGCGGCAAGGAATCTTTTTGTATATGAGTTTTGTTCCACAGTTTGTTTTTTATGGTTAAGGGAAGGTGCCAACTGAGGAGCAATTTAGGTTTTTGGGAAACTGCCGACCTACCCCTCCCCTAACCCAACATTTTGCCCTAAGTAAGAAGTGTTATTGATGACTTTGGGGAGGGGTAGGTGGGCAGTTTCCCAGGAACTTAAATTGATCTCAAACTGATCATTTCATGAGTAAGATAAAACGATTCGTCTGTCGTCGTAAGAGCAATCTCAGCCACATTATACCAGTACGAAGCGTGTGACCCTTCTCATGCCATGGCCGACGAATACAGCCGCTTCTCCTCACTCCTCCCCGCTGGGGACGTTTCTCGGCAATGACGACTGCACCTCAGCGACAGAAATTCCATACTGATGACGTAAGATCTATTCGAAATTTGATCAGGAGCTCTGATTGGTCGACGTAGTAGTTATATTGTTTTAGCTATCATTTACGAATGAGCGGTGAGGAGCGAGGAGGGGTGGCTGTACCGCAGGCTAGGCGTACCACAGAGGGTCATTCAAACTGATAGTTTTGTGGGAATAAGTTTAGAAAGCGTTTTGTCAGACCGGCAGAGCCCAGTTGTTTAAAGATAAGGCTTATTAGCGCTAACCCGGGGTTAAATTTTATCCCAGGTTTCTTTTTCTTTCGTTTAAAAGCGTTTTCTTGGATAATTTTCTCTATTTTCTTTAGAGCTTCCAGTCGTCAAATTGTAGACAAAAGAATTAAACTGAATTTGATTTTTAAGCTTCCATATCTGAACTGAAATTTCGCACTAACCCTGGGTTATCTTAATCCAGCTTTGGACAACCGAGCTCTGTTTCACAATACCAATTTAGGCATGAGACAGAATTATAACGTTATGATTCGATATTTACCTTTTCAAGTTGGTTGTCAAACGACGTTTCACTTTCATTGTTATCTTAGGATGAGCGAAAAATTTTTCAGAATTTGCTTTTTTTTTTCTTCGCCATTTGTTTGTGTATAAGTGGTAATGTTTTGAATGAGATGTTTAGTTTGCCGAATTACAGTTATTCCTTTTTTTGTTTTCAGTTAGTCAAAACCGCAGAAAGCTCTTCACAGTTTTACTTGACGTGTTAAGCGATAATTTAGCCACGAACAACGCGTTTTTCATATTTTTCCACAAACCGAATCGTTTTCTAAGCAATCAATTTTTATTTGTTAGTAGTTTTTCTTGATGTTGTTTGTTTAATACGTACTTGAAATTGTATTTGTTAGCTAGGGCATTTTACATTCGAATTACGTTTTCTAATTGAGCATGCACGAGTTTATGCCATTTTAAATTTGACTTTTGCATCACATTTTGTAGTTGGCATATTCAGTCTCCTAGAGAGCACTCACTTAAAACTGTGAAGAATTTGTTTTGAAAAACAGGATGTAGAATTATTTACAAAGCCGAATTACTTTAGGGGTGGGTATTTAATATTTCAATTTTAACTGTTATTCTTAATCGTAATTTCTAAAGGAAACTCGAGAATTATAGCCAAATTTAGAATAGAATGTAATTTTATGAACTTCAAACCTAACGTCTTGAAACAAACCGACGTAAATTGTCGGACAGTTTCCAAGAGAAACTGTCACAAAGTACCACTCTGGTGAAAGAAGCAAACAAGCAAAAACTTAACGCTAATTTCAGTGGTGAATTACAAGCTGTTTATTGTGCTATGATAAAATGTAGAAATTGTAACATGATGTAATGTAGGACTAATCACAAATAATGTGGCTAGCATTGGCGCGGGCGGGAAACCGTGTCATCAATAAGTCTGAGTAAAGTTATGCTGTGTTTACACTCAAGCGTTTACCAAGGTAAACATTAACTGACTAAACCCTGGTACATTTGCACAGTGTTTATACGGGCTCAAATAACTAAGGTATTAAAGTCTGTCATCAATCACAATGTAATCGAATTGGCGGCAAATTCTAAATCCACGCATAAATGCTCGCGTTTAAAAGAGAAGCTGTGGCTCTTGTAGTTCTCGCGTTTTATTTTCTTGTTCTTGATCAGCAAGGAAGGAATCGCAGCAGCTCTTACTTTTGCAGCACCTAAAGAGGTGGAGGCGAAAGCGATTAATTCTGCTACAAATTGCGCTTCGCAAGACAAGGCGCGTTAGATGTGCGTGGTCGTGGCCGAGAAACCAATTCTGGTTCGAAACTCTATTAAACGGAAATTTTGTTGAAGAATGGTGTGTCTTTTGTGTCTTTGGTTTTTGCCATAACTTCTTCGTAGACCGAAACCAAACGTGGAAACCTGGTCGAAAACCTAGTCTCGAAAACCTGGTCTCGAAAACGTGATCGAATGAGCCTGACGCAATCCCGACACCACAGGATTTGAAATTCTATGTGACCGTAAGCGGATGTATCTGTCATCCAAACCTTGGTTACCGACCTTAACCATGCCTTTTCGCAGGGCAAACCGAACTTTTACCTTAGTTAACTTTCTATTGTCTTGAGCGGTGTTTACCAGGGTATCAGTTGGCGTTTACACACGCAAAATATTTACCTAGGTAAGTTAACTCCAATACCTCGGTAGCACGCTCAAGTCTAAACACGGCATTAAGTAGCTTTTGGACGGTTACACTGAGTAAACATATCAAAAAGCAATCGTAACAGGAATACTAATAGCACAATGAACATATTGTAATGCAGAATAGTTTTTTATTAAGAATCCTTTTTTCCTCTTGGTTTTGGAACCTTTGCTCTACTCGAGTTTAATGGGTAACAACCAGTCCTTAATTCGCAATTTTTACGTCGGGTTAAAATGAGGGCCCTGACTTTCCAGTCTACATATGATATACCTGTATCTACTGTATTCAGTTGAAATCTTCTGTCGTGTGTGAAACTGTTCTGAGGTAAATAAATTTTTTTGCGTACTGCAGATGAAACGAGGTGTCACCTTTATCGTGAGTATCACAGCTGTTTTAGTAGTTTACATCGTATCCAAAACCATGGTTTCCTCTCTGGCCAATCAGGATTTAAGGCGAGCGCATGAGGCTGGCACGTGCTTGGTTACCCCTGATTGGTTTGAATTATTTGGTTATTTCCTATACAGAACCATGGTTCTCTCTGTGGCCAATCAGGATTTAAAGCGAGGCCAAGAAGGTGGGACGTGCTTGGTTACCCCCTGATTTCTTTGTTTTAGTTGGTTACTCCGTATCCAAAACCATGGTTTCCTCTCTGGCCTATCAGGATTTAAAGCGAGTGCGCGAAGGTGGCTACTGTTTGTTCACCCCTAGATTTTACTGAGCCAATATTGAAGAAATCCACTGCATGCATTTGTCTCTAAAAAACTTACCTTTCTGCCAAAGAGCTGGCAATGGAGAAGCGTCAGCACGTGCAAAGCACGTGATCAAAGACTTTCGTTAAGGGGGAAGAGCCAGGAAAGAAAATATGCATTTGTAACTGATGGGTTTTATTTTCCCAATTTAGATCGCGGGAGGTTCTCAATGGAATGCCCCTTTTGTCCTGTCGTTAGTTATGCACGCATACGCATTTGTCCGGAGTAACAACCCATGGTATGCAATGGGAAAACAAAACATGCAAAGTGAAAAGGTCTGTTTTTTGGGGTCTATATTTTGGAGGAATTTTAATTTCTTCTAGGCAAACTAGTAAAAGTTTTCAATTACAGTCCAAACCCGCATTCCAAGATTTCAACTCCCTTGTTATAGTTACCGCCCCTTTCCTAGACTACAAGTAGTCCCTCACCTACCCTGCGAGCAAAGCTTTCGTAACGTAGCGTCCGGCCTGGAGAAACCACTGCTCGCAGGGTATCCCTCACGCGAACTCCCGTGAAAATCGCCCACTCGGCTCACACAGGGTAAGTTTCACTCGGGCTCTCATGCCTCGCTCGATCTACTATCCCTCAGGAAAGGTGAGAGAGTCGGGGGACTCCTCGTAATCTACGCCTTGCCCTTTTGCGAAATTTAATTTCGACCCAGAAATGATACCGACCCCGAAATGATCCCCATTTCTCTTCACGTCGACTCTGATCCCCGATTAGTGGTATTCCGCTACGGAATTATTACAAGTCTGTTGCAGCGTTTACTTTCTTGAATCGCATTTAACATTTTACTACAGCCAATGTGATTTTTTTTTAACGCTTTTGTCATCTAATCGCCTTTATGTCTACTTTTGCATCCTCAAGATCATTTTAAAATTTCAAAAAGCGTTAAAATACCATTTTAAAAATTCATTATCCAAGGCGCTTTTAACATCATTTTAAGAATTTAACATCCAAGTAGTTTTCTCCACTATAATCACGTAAGTAAATATAATACATAGAGGATATTACATGGCCGCTTGGAGATACGAAATTTCTCCTCGAGTGTTGAAAAATATTTCACGAGTGAGCGCAGCGAAGAGAAGAGAAACTTCGTATCTCCAAGCGGCCATGTAATGTTCTATTTATTATATAAACACCAATGAACTACCAAACCAATTCGCTTTAATAGTTTTTTGGTGTGAAAGCCGCGATTTATTATGTAGCCATAGCAACGGTGATATTTTTACATGTGAAGATAACATGTTATTTTCACATGTGAAGATACCAAGTTTCGCGCAAAAGCTCACCTGGTATTTCATTGGTGTTTATGTAATAAAAAATGTTATGTTTCGTGATGTTCAGTTGCGGTTTATGGTGTTACTAAAAATATACTAGTTTGTGTATTAAATAAATTTTTTCGTTTCATCCAGTTTAAATTGTGAAACTTTAATAGGCCACTTCCGAGTTCCAAAAACCGTCACTTTCAAAATGAGGCCAAGTGCAAAAGCTTTCTTGTGAAAATGAGTTTTATTTGCATAAGAATGAAAAATAATTTCCATATCAAAGGCTGAGCACTTTTTTGATACAGCTCGGAAATGGCCTATTAATGTTCTGCATTTTGCTCGATCCATAGTTCTAGGATATATTTAATTGGGGATCCGTTTCGGGGACGACGTGAAGAGGAATGGGGATCATTTCAGGGTCAGTATCATTTCGGGGTCGATTTGGGGATCATTTCGGTGGCTGTACAGATCTAATCTGTTGCTGTTGTGTGGAATTCCCCCGTCCTATCCCAGAGCTCGGCGGGGTACTCGAGCAATATTTGGGTGGGAGCCACTAAGGGTTTGAAACCGCGACCCTGTATAGGACAAAACATTCCTAAAATACATACCCTGTCCAGGACAACACCCTCAATTTTATTACCCTGTTTAGAACAAAGGACAAAATGCACGCCAAAACAAACTCACGTTATAGTCATCGCTCGTGCCAATCCACAATATCGGAAAGGTCAAGACAACACCAGATTGGAGAATTTTTCATGTCGACACCATCAGCTATGTATTTTTTAAAGAAAAGAGTGATCTTTAGCGCTAAGTGTCCAGTCGAGTGTTGTGTCTTCCAGTTTCTTTTGTACAAAGGTCCCCAGAGGTGATTAACCATTGTGACGTAACACATTGTTTACCAAATTCCCTGGTGATACTGTGCATGTCGAGTCAATAACCGCGAAACGTAATACCCAAACATTAATGATTTCTCGGTCAATCGATCAGTTACTTTTGTTCTGCATTGGAAAATGCTAAAGAAAGAAAACAGTGGGTCAACGAGCAAGGCGAAGAAATCTACAAGTAGTTTCAATGCTACGAACGGCGTGAAGTCGCAGCATGGAAACGCGGTATCGAACGCGCGGATCAGCCAGAGTGAAACCTCGGTGGCTACAAGAAAGAAGCGAGATACATTTAGTCACTCTATCTACGAAAAAGCAGCAGAAATTTATCGTCACTTAAAAGGTGAAATCGTCTCCTCGCAGCTCCCAACTTTCGATGAAGACTTGGAGCGGCGACGAGCGTACAGTTTGGCTTTCGGTGCGAAGCGATGTGAGTTAAGCTTAAGTTATTTGCGAAGCTGATAAGCCAGCTAGTAGCTAGCTCATTGAAATTTATAACTTGATCCATGACTAGTTATTGAATTTTATTGTTTTTATTACTTTCTCGTTAGAGCAAAGACGTTCCATTTCTTGTTCATTTCAGCGCTATGGCAACGGTTCATTCCAGGGCGGTTGTTTGAGAATTTTTCTGCCAATATAATTTTCTTTGAGTGAAATACCTTAGTATCCAGGAAAAAAAATGAAAGGAGGCACGTTTAAGTTATTTTCTTAAGTTAGATTATTAGGTCAGTGCTACAAGAATGAGTTACTGACAAAAAATATCCAGCTCGGAGGTGAGGACGATGCCGCTTTAAAGATTTTAAGTTGAGCTTACTGTTACATGTAAAGCAAGAAAAAATTCGTGGTTGTATAATGATCACAGAGTAAACATACCGTCTTTGTTGTTTAAAGTTTTAGAACAAAAGAAAAATCCATTGACCCATTTAAGAGCTGTTTAGATATTATTTCAGCTTGGCTTTTTGGTTTCTTTTCTTCCAAAATGCCCACCGGAAGTGCAACAAGAGGCGATTTTTTTTTAATGTCATGCAGCTTACAACGTTCAAAACATCTCTTCTCCCGCCGTGCAGAGTTGTTTCATCGAAATTATAGTTCAGCCTTACATGCATAATTTAAAGTCATTGTCTCAGAACTTTCCTGTTTAAACAGCAGGACTTGGCGATTCCTCATTATGCCTACTATTAAATTTTTAAATTTACAATCCCATGAGCATTTCCGGTGGTACGTAAAATCTTTTTTCCTTCTTTCTACCAATTTTTTCTATGAAAATATCGTTGCTGAAAACTGAAAAAAAAATGCATGTTTTAATTTCATAGATGAGTCTGTGTTAGATGACATCCTCTTGGATAGTTATTTTTTCTCAAGTTACTTTAAGGTAAGTCAGAAATTCATGTTAGCTAGAATAAAATGCAGTCTTAGTCATAGCGGCAAAGCTTGATTATTTTAATCTCTTGGCCAGTTACTCAGAAAAATGAAAATTTTTAAGAATATTTTTTACAGGCAGGTGTGCTGCTTCTATTTTAAATTAAAACTCACTTTCATAATATTTACTCACGGCAATCTGACTTGTCGGTTATCACCTCACACCTCGCCAACCTTAATGAAGGCTCAAGAGCTTTCTATGTGCCTCAGGAAATAAAATTTGTAATAATTTAGGATAGTGTCTGCCATAATGACATGCAAAAATTACAAAACAAATTTCATTATAAAATTTTGAGTAATGTTTTGTCTTTGGAGTGAATGATTCATGACACCACTTATCTATTCCTGAAACTATAGAATATATAACTCAGTCAGAGCAAAATCCAGCCTTTTTGTCCACACAAAATTAGTTGAAATATGTTTTTGCTGCGACAATTAACACTCTCTTGTTTTCAAGATGGGACAAAAGTGAAAAAAAAAAAATAAGGAGGGGATGGGGTGCTGTTAAGAACCCTAATGTCACCCAAAAAGGGAGATTACATGCATTTGCATAGGGATGGTTCCTCCATGGTTTATGCTCCACAGGGGGGTGGGGGGGGGCTGATATTTATAATTTGACTAAAATTAAATAATTTATTAAAATAAATTAAAATGTAATAATTAAATAATTATTAAAATTAATAATAATAATTTATTTCCTTAAAAATGGTAAAAGTTTTCCATGATAGTAGATCGACTGGATTATGAGTCTTCGTAGCCAATAACATCACGGCTTAAATGACAGAATTCCAATAACATTGCAGCGTAATAATTGACCAATCAGGTCAATTAGCAGATTTTTATACCATCAACTGACCTGATAAAACTCACTGTAATGTCTCTGAAGATGACTACCCAGTGCCGTAGCCAGACCAAACGGCCAACCGAGGCAGGCGGGAGTTGCTAGGGGGGTTCGGGGGCATGCCCCCCACCCCCCCCCCCCCCCCCAGAGAAATTTTGAACTTTAGTCTCTCGGAAATGCGATTTGCAGCGTTTTCTGGGCCTTTCGGTAACTTTTTTTCGAGTTAATCTAAGTGGAATTTAAAAAGCAATAATCAGAAACAAGCTACATAATCTGGGTGACCGTTAACCTCGCCAATGGTTTTGATCAGTATTTGTTCAAAAAAAATTTGAGTTAACGTACGTAGCCCCTTGAGATCGATGATATGGTAATTTTTTCATAGTATATTGACTGAATTGCTGAATTCTTTGTAATATCATGATGCGTTAAAAATATCCGATGATCGCTTATGTAAAATAAAAATGATCGGCGAAATTCGTCAAAATTTTACCGAGGCGAGTGCCTCGGTTGGCCTCATACTAGCTACGGCGCTGCTACCCCACAGGTTGTAGAAATGTCAGTCACTGTCAACAACAGTCCTATTGAGGACTAGTATGCTCCCTGGACAATCATTCTTCCACTGAATATGTTGAATTCAAAGCGATGGAGCTCAGTGTCATCTTTACTTATTGGGGTATCTGTGTTATGGATTGTATGGTTTCTATCAGTGTGTGCTACAGACTAAAATAAACTCCAGTTAAATCCATCCAAGAGCGGATTTAGGGGTGGGCCCAGGGGGGCCCGGCCCCCTCTTTTGTGGTTTATTAAATATTTCAGTATTGCATGTTCGATATGGAAGCCAGGCATTTGCTAAATTTAAGGGTCCAAAATGCACTAAGATTGCATCTCAGCTTCTTAAAATCTTGCATGCGCTTGAAACTCCCGCAAAAAGTGCGTTGGTCGCAGTCCTGATGGGTGCTAATGTAAAATCCTCGGTCTGCCCCTGCCATCTGTGAAACAATGCCAAAAGTCTTGTTCTGGGCCCCACCTGCTGTGTACCAGGATTTAATTATGTGCCATGTTCGGCCTGTTAAAAAAGTCATTTGTCAATTTGTCAACTGGTTGAAAGGAAATTTGAAAGGCACTTTGGGTAATTGCAGTTGAGTCCATTGGGAACCAAGAACAAGGATCTTGGTTCTACTTCACAGACGTAGTTACATTACATCTGCAACACAGACTATGTTTCTATGTACTGTATGCAATAAGGAGGTGTTGATATTATGGAGGTGTCAGAGAGATTGAACTGTAAGTTCCATTGCTGAATAATTTTAAAGCATAATATTCATTTTATCTTGTAGTTAGAGGCATACCATAAGCATCGTGTCATGGTGATGCTGTTAGACTACCAACAGAACGGATTTTATTTTGGAACTGAACGGTTTAAAAATAAAAAAGTGGAGATACCAGAAAAAGAAAACAGCATTCCCCACATCTTAGAAATCCAGAAAGCTCTGGTATCTCACAGAATCAAACTTCGTGCTGCCCTCGCTCGCAGTAGAATAAGAGACTGTGCAATAAGTGTGGAAGCATTACTTCCGAAGGAAGAGCAAGACAAATTACAATATGCAGCACAACAGCCGGTTTATGCAAGAGTGAACACGTGGAAGGCATCTTATAGTGATATACTAGAGACACTTACGAGTGAGGGTTTCTTAATGGAGGATAGCTTGCCTTCACCAGAAGATGATGAAACTGGTTTAAGTGGGCGCTGTTTTATGAAGGATCCACATTTTGATAACTTGTTTGTGTTCTCACCAACAATCAAGTTTCAACTGTATGATCATGACTTGGTGATAGATGGCAAGCTGGCGATACAGGTTTGTCATTAGCTTGTTTTTAAAACAAAGAATAACAATGTATTCTTACTTGTGAGGCATTTCAGGAGCATGAATCATAGATCTTACTCTTAATATTGTTAAAGAAAAAAACGTTGAATTATTAACAGGAACAAATAATTATATGCGCGATGTTTTCATCTAGAAGGTTTTTAAAATCCTGGGGAGATTCCCAAATGTAAGGGAATGTGATGCTCTTTGGAAGATTGGAATTAAACCTCTAATGGATTTTTACTCCACAGAGTTTTGCCGACGTGCAACTTGTTTTGCAACATTGCTGCAAGACGAGTTCGATAGTTGTACGTTTTACCAACTATGAATCAACCTCTCTTGCAACAAATCAGTTTGTGGCAGCCAGGTTACGTAGCTACCAGTTGTAGTTGTACATAGTTCCACTTTTTGGAACAAAATCTCTACATGTTGCGCGTTTTACCGGCCCAAGGCAAATTGTTTTTCAGCAACTGACATATCTCCCGTGTATGGAGTGTCTCTCGGGCAGCAACCTAAAACCTTCGTTCTGCGGCAATGTTGCAAAACAAGTTGCACGTCTTTCTTGCCCGTTTTACTGTAGCTTAACGTAATGTACGCAATGTGCAAACTTTGAGTAAAAGTTTTACCCGCAGTTTATGATAATTTGCGCGTATTTTTCTCGTCTGTTTGCGTGTATTTTTTGCACACGTGTTTTTGCACGTGCCTATCTTGTTTAAACTGCGTGTATTGTGGCGGATTTACACGTGTGAAACACGCTTGTAATGCTTTAGTGCGCGTGACCCGTACTGTACGATAGCCAGAAAACACTAGGGATGCTCACAAATCTGTAAGTAAATGTGGCGGTGAATCCAGTAGGAGAGTTATTTTCTGTTAGCCTGTGAAAACAGTCGTTTCTCCTTGCTCTTTGCTGCTGGGGACGTTTCACGTGGAGGAACGTCTGCTACTCAGCGACAGAAATTCCATACTGATGACGTAAAATCTGTCCGGAATCCGGTCAAAAGCGCTGATAGGACGACGGAGTAGTTACGTTGTTTTAGCTATTGTTTACGGATGACAGACAAAAGGTCACAAAGGTCAAATGTAAACGCGATCGATCTCTAACAAAACAGTCAATATTTGCGGAATATAGTCTTCTGTAGAAGAAGCAGTTGAGTTTTGCTGGAGCTCGTTCGAAAATGAACACGACACTCTACCAAAATCGACCAGGAGAAACGTAAAATTGAACTAATTTGCATTTGGAGAAGGAGGAGAAGCGGCTGTTTTCTTGGGCTAATTTTCTGTCCACACTCATGACATGATAGACGTTTTATCTTTGCATAAGAACAATCGTGTCTTTTAATATTCACAGGACAAGTCATCTATAGCAGCTGCCGAGGTGGTAAATTCTATAGTGTTGGAGTTTGCATCGCAGAAAGAGAAGACTTTTCAGCTTATTCCCGGCGCAGATGTTAAGTCGGTTTTAGGCGAAGGAGATGACTTGATTCAGACACATGCGGAGTCTGGTATGTCTTACACTCCTTACCATGGGAAGGCAGGAGGGGGGCGCAGTCCCTATAATAGCGTATACTGGATGGCGCTGCCTGAAAGGGGTACCTTTATCAGGATTCGGATATATAGGGATTGCATTAGTTGAAGTGTCATCCTCGGAGACCCAGGGACAGTCAGTTGGGTCGAGAGAAAAGGCGCGACGAAAGGTTTTAAGCACGGGTGGGTTCTTCCACCCGGGCTTAGAAAAAAACGAGTGAAATGAGTGACGTTATAACTCTGCAAATTACGCCCTCCGCGATCAGGTAGCAAAGAAAAAATATCAGCCATTATCGCAACAATGATCGCTGCTACATGTAGCAGTGTTGTCTCAGTATTGATCGTTATGCAAACCAACCAAAATCAATGTTTCCTCTTGTGTCATTTCAGGGAATTTGACGGCCCACTTGTCCTCACTGATTCATCCTGACAGGAAAGTGTTTGCTTTCGGCGTTACGCAAGAGAGCCACGAAATGATAGAAGACAAGCTAGAGAGAATGGCAGCCAGGAGTATCCTTTTCATTGAACACGTTCTTAAGCTCTTTTCATAAATGTTACGACGATTTGCGACGACAGACGTTACAACGATGATTTATCGGATACCTTCCCCGGGGGGAGGGGGAGGGGCACTCCCATACTTAGCCTAGGTACAGCATCTGCTTTGAGATAGGGTATGTCGTTTTCAGAGTTTATTCAAGTAATAAGCCAATGAGGACCACAGTGGCCCCATTCTGAAATTATAGAGGGCCTTTGTCTAAGAAAGAGGCCCGAGGTTATTTGCGCAGTTCTTCTGGACTTTCACGTTGTACTCGTGCAATGATGGCTGAGAAATATACAAAAAAGCGTGATGTCACGTGCAAAGTTGTTGTTTTGCCAATCCAAACCTATTGCTTTTTTGCCGTTTTCGTTGCCGTCGCCGTCGTCGTTGCTTAAGTTCCCTAATGAAGGGGCCTTTGCAGAGGGGAGATAGACAAGTTGCTTAATATCTTAACCTTAACGACAAACGCAGATGTCGCCTTGCAGGAAGAGAGCTTCCTCGACGCTCTTCCAACAGACGAGCTTTTAAAAAAAGTTCGAATAATCGTCGTTAACGTTCCTTGTTCCAAATCAGGAGTTGTCAACCCTGTTGACTTTGTTCTACAAGAGGGTGTCACTAATTCCATCAAAGAACTTGCCCGCGGTAACGTCGACTCCAGCAAGGTTAGTTGCGCTCTGTGACTGTTCATGTTAACTCAGTAGCAGAGCTGCAAAAAATTTTTCTTTGTCTTATAAAGGACATTTGGCTGGTTTAGTCAGCATTTTGGGAGGACAAAACAAAAAAGGTGGTCGGATTCAACCAAGGTCGCATATTAAGAAGCCTGCTAGATCAGAAGCCATTCTCGGCTCTTGTCTCTGCTCTCGCATGCTACATATTACGCATCTTTAACGAAAATTGTGCATTGTAAGCGCAGGATGCGCACTTTTTTTTATTATGGCCACTCATTTTTATTCATTGCACCAAGGTTATTTGTTTGGTACGACAATTTACTTGCGCTCAACGCTGATTTTATTCATCTGCGAAATTACAGCTTTGGCATTATCTAGCTTTAATCGGAGATCACACCCTGCCGCAGTTGAGACTTCGTCGAATATTGTTTGATGACCGCGTGCTATTTGCAGTTCTGCAGTATAGAAGATAAGTGCAGGGAAATGTAGCGTTTTAGTTGCTAAAGTAGTTGCAGACGACACTGTAATTTATTGCTATGGTACATCCTCAAAGGAGTTGAGTGATAAGTTAAATAACGATCTACTGGGTGTGGCGAAATGGCTTCATGATCACAAACTGACTTTAAATTTGGACAAAACTAAATGCATGCTTATCGGTAGTAATAGGAAACGCGAAAGCAAAGTAGATTTGACTGTTTCAATTTTAGATCATAGTATAAGTAATGTTCGCAGCTTTAAATACAGGGTTGTCACTAAGATTTCAAGTTGCCGGGTATTTGTTGTTAGTAGCCGGGGAAGTCGCAAGCAGTCCTAGAGACCCCCCCCCCCCCCCCCCCCCCCTACAAGAAGTTTTTGCAGCGCAACTTCTTCCGTTTTCTAAAACGCATTACCGCCCCAAAAAGGCAATCTTCATCAAGAGTACAGCTATCATTAGCGGTTTTATGATGATCACGTCTTTATTAAAGAAAACAACATCATTCGGAGACCCTAAAATAATAAGTTTTTACTTTACGTAAAGGCTCGTTGGAGAGTTTTTTTAGTGGCCGCCAAATGGGAGTATACATGTAAGCACCGGGTCTGAAATAGATGACAGGTAGGCACCGGTCACGTTATCCGCGCAGTCTTATCTTCACACAGACAAGGCGCATGCTGGCCAGTGAAGTGTTAAATCACAACGATACTTTACAAATGTTAAAAATGTGGAAAGGACAATCGATTCTTATATGGTGCAAATGAATTAACATGCGTTTAAAATCAATTGTAAATCCTCATTTAGTTATACGTAAGAACGAAACAAGTTACAGAAAACAAAAGTAAAACTAATATTACAAATGAATTAACTCACGGAGAAGCGGAAAGACGACAAGCGGACGATGAATTTACGAAAAAGCATCATAAACACAAGGTTACTACGGTTTGTTGAAAAATAAAAGTATGATAACGCTAAAACAAGCGTAACTTACGAAAAATCGCGGGATAAAATATGGCAAAACTAAACTGCACAACGACGCTGAGATGTCAAAACGAGACTAGGGGAGAAGAATGCAAAAGTAATGCTAATGCTTAACTTCCCTTTTAAATATAACTTCTTGGAAGTAGAACTGAGAAGATGTGATCGTGACCTGTGGACAATGATCTAACCTTTCCCGTTGACCGTGCGTTATTTTATATACTCGATACCTCACAAAGCTAAATATAGACCTGGTCACTTAAACGTCAATTTATTAAACATAGCAATCAGTCATAGTGTTCATCTTCAAAGCCTTCATCATAATCCTCATTATCATCAACATCAGCATCAGGGAGATTTAACGCTCGGATGAAGCCTCAACTTCTTCTGTGATGTCAACAGAGATCTGCTTAGGTCTTTCATCGTGAACAAAGAGTGCAGATTCCTTTGCCACTTCTTCGACACGTTCAACACAAAGCCGACACAACGGTTGAAACTAGAGACTTTTAGCATCGACAAAGGTGACGGCAGCGAAAACGTCGCTTTTAAAATGAATTAGCGTTTTTTCCAACTTTGTCTCGTTTATTTCAGTTCGCTGAAAATAGCTAATGTAGGCCAATTTCCCTGGAGTTGATTTCTTTGGGACCGCACTCAAGTTTAGAAAGAGAAAGAAAAGTTTGTCTTCGATTGTTTACGTACTCCATAAAACGTGAAACTAGGGGTGCGTTCGATTGGGAAATCTGGATTTAGATTTTAAAATCCGGATTTCGGATTTGCAATCGAACGCGAAATCCGAAAACGGATTTCAACCCTAAGATATCTGTTTTTGGATTTTCATTTTTACCGTTCGATGGGGAAATCCGTAAAAGGATTTGAAAAACTGTCGTTAAGAACAGCGGTCTTGCACGCGCACGCATAATTAGGAAAAATAAGACCGCTGTTCACGAGAACAGTTTTGCAAATCCGTTTTCGGATTTCCCAATCGAACGGTAAAAAGGAAATCCATGAAATCCGGATTTGGATTTCTTAATTGAAATCCACCCTGAGGACGGATTTCTCGGAGGTCAAATCCGTTTTCGGATTTCGCGTTCGATTGGGAAATCCGGATTTAGATTTTGAAAATCTAAATCCGGATTTCCCAATCGAACGCACCCTAGGCATTTTCACGTCGTAGTCGTGCAGTAACGGCAAAGAAATGTACAAAAAAGCGTGATGCACGTTCAAACTAGTTGTTTTGCTCAATAAACCTATTGCTTTTTTGACGTTCTCGTTGCCGTCGCCGTCGCCGTCGTCGTTGCTAAAACTCCCGACTGACATTTCGCGAACGGAGAGTTTTCGTGCGTGTGTACTAGTACCAAATCTAAGGCAGATGTCTTTTTCCGATATTTCTTAGTTTTTGCACGCGAGTATTTCAAAATTACCTGAACCTGCTGCAGATGAAACTTTCATTTAGTTTGATGGATAGTCTTTGTGTGTTTCAAAGGTGTGCTCTTTTGGTTTAATTTAATGACGAAAGTAGCCGGGGGCCATGCTCTGAGTAGCCGGGGGAAATCCCCGGCCCCCGGCCCTTAGTGACAACCCTGAAATACCTCGGTATACATATATCTTCGGATTTCACATGGACTGATCATATTGAACACCTAACTGGGAAAATCAATCAGAGGCTTGGGCTTCTCAAGCGTATAAAGCATTTATTGCCTTTCAGGGCGCGTCTACTTTTCTATAAAAGTCTTGTTATGCCCCTTTTTGAATATGCTGATCTAGTAAGGGGCGATAAACATAATATTACCCTTATGTCTAGTTTGCAAGTTTTGCAAAATAAGGCCGCTAAAGTTATTTTAAATAGACCATTGTACTCATCCTCCACTGAGGCATTAGCCGTTCTCAAGTGGCTGCCTCTAGAGAAAAAGCGTTTTCAAAGTAGGTGTGTACACGTATACAAATGCATCAATGGCCTAATTAATCACGATATGGACTTGATTAGACAAGACGTACTTCATAGGCATAATACACGTAGCAAAGGCAATTTTAGATTACCACGTGTCAAAAGAAATTGGGGGAAGTAAAGAACACAATATCATGCCGTTTCCGATTTTAACTCCCTCAGTCAGACGATCAAAGACTCAAGGAATGTAAATAGTTTTAAACGTAATGTTTTTAAGTTTTTAATATAGCTACTTACGTTTAATTTTTACTTATACTTATTTTTAATTTTTTATGCATTTTTTGTATCTTTTTAATCTCTTTGCAATTTTATAGCTTTTTTTGTTTTTATAATATATATCTAGTTTTGAGGTCCTTTTTGAAAACCATATCTTTTATGAAAAAGTTTCCTCAATAAAGATGATGATTATTATTATAGAAATTTAGCTGTTGAAAAACTAAACAGCCTAACCCGTTCGGCAATAACTATTCACTTAGCTTCTAGTTCTCAGTTCTTTTTTGTATTGTTTTCTCGTGAATTTGCATGTTGGTACATGTAGATATTTTTCGTAGAATATTGAACATTAAAAAGAACTCGAGCTTAAACGACTCTAAACTCGTAGAGGAAATGAAGGTGAAACTGAAAAAGGAAATGAAAAGCGATATTTACTTACGAACGTGAAACAGCGTAGTTCGACTTAAGAACGGTAAACAGTGGACTAGGTAATTACCTAGTCACTAGGGGTGTAAAATCTTTCCAAATACAATTTTCCTTTTTTTAAATGTTATTTAAAGGTAAAAGGAATGGCGTTCCAGCACTTGAGTTTTTTGAGACATGCGATGAAGTTCCCTCAAGTCCAAGCGATTATTTATATCACAAGATCTATTAACAACTCGGAAAATATGGACGTGGTTAAGAAAGCCATGGAAATGAACCAAGACGAACGAAGCAAGCAGTCAAGCTATTTTGAACTGACTCCAGCCTTGCCGAAACTTGGGCAGAGTTTGAGAGAAGCAGCAAGGATTTCTAATGGTCTACTTGAAAAGGAGATATCTTTGACCCATAAAGGTAAATTTACTAAAAATAAGTTATTTGAGTAGGGTTGGGAAGTTAGTGTGCATTACTTTAACTTCTTATTTGTTGCTATTGTTAAAAAATGCAGTTAACCTGAGTGTCAATGTATTTAGCACGACATCACTAATTGTGGACCATATTTTTTAAGTCTCCTACTGGAGACGGGGGCGCCACTTTACATGGTCATCCGAGCCAGTTGAAGATGTAGCCGCTTACAGGGCAAAGGCGCGCAGTACCTTCATTTCTCAGTCATTTTATGACCATTAACATTGGTCCTTTCCCGGGAATCGAACCCGCGACCTCCCGCTCTGCAGTCAAGCACTCTACCAAGTGAGCTAATCCTGCCACGCTAACTAAAACTGGTGCATTTTTTCTTGGATTTTTGTAAATATTCTTTGAGCCATTCATAGATTTTCGCTTTTTAGAATATCGCGCGCCAAGAGAGAATGAACGACCCGAGAGTTAATCCCCCTTATAGGCCCTATCCCAATCGTAATCCCTCTTAAGTTATTTTTAGATCTCCTCTGAGAACCTTGATTCCCAAGCGGGTTAAATAATAGCCAATCATATCGCACAAATTTTACCCATGTTGACAGCTAAGTTTTTATGTGGAAACGATTTCGAAAGCTCTGTATAAAAAACTTAAAGATCCTATTCTCATTTCGCATTCACCAGCATTTTGGAATATTCCTTCCCAAGAATCTTTCACTCGATGCGCGAGATAACATTACCCGCGGCAAAATCGACACCGTCTAAAAATGAAAAATAACTTAAAGGGGCTATGTCAGCTGGAGAGCATGCGCTCTGAGGTTATGCAAATTACTTTCAACTGTCAGATAGGGATAGGGCCTATAAGGGAGATGCACTTTCTTGTCCTTTATCCTCTCTTGCCCGCGTTTAAGAAAAACATCGATTCATTGGCAGATTAATCACCGACAGTAAAAAGATAAACACTGAGTGTTTAAGTGCCCATAACCTTATTTTCTTAACTGAAACTATGCATAACTAAAAGAATTTCTGCTTAAACATTTTGCGAGTCGAGCAAACGCTTTTTCTACAATTTTTGAAACGTTCAAATCTCGCCATTTTGGCAACCTTCGCCCCAGCATTCCCTTTTAAACCAATTAGCTGTGACGTCATTTGACCTAGATTAGGGGACACGTGACTTAAGGTGCTGGGCCGGGTTGTTCGAAACTGGGTTAAGATAACCCAGGGTTAGTGCAAATTTTGAAGTCAGTTATGAGAGCTTAAAAAGCCAATTCAGTTGAATTCTCTTTGCCTACAATTTGATGAATGGATATGCTAAAAAAATAGAGAAAATTATCCGAGAAAGTGCTTTTGGTAAAAAGAAAAAGAAACCCGGGTTAAAATTTAACCCCGGGTTAGCGCTAACCGGCGCTCGAACAACTGGGCCCTGGTCAATAAGCTAGAGATTCCTTCCTATTCGAGAGCTAAGGGAGCAAGAATGCCAGAGCATGTATTGCAGTGATATGTAACGACTAAAATCCGAAATGAGAATAGGATCAACTCGATTCAGTCTGTCAATGCTGAGTCATGCACTCTCTGTACCGTACCAGTCTCAAGAACCTACTCTGTTGATACGACTTTCATCTATACTGTAGTCAAAACTTGGAATGAACTCTTAGACAGTGTGGTTGGAGTAATCAATGATGAAGGATGCCGGTCATTTAAAAGCCGTGTTAATCGCCATCTTTTGGCGTCCTGATTTATGCAGCTGTCGACTCTGAGCTGCTGCCCTGAGATAAGGAGGCGCCCGGTCCCCAAAAAATTTTTTTCTCGGCCCTTCGGGCCTCAGTTTGGTCTAAAAATAGGGAAAGGAGGTGCGGTTTGCTTGTTATACACAATCCATCACTCTAAGAAACTGCAATTTTACAGCTTATTTAAACATGATTATAAGGCTTAATTAGAAATTCAACCAATAGGAAAGACTTAGTGAAAATTAGTATAAGTAACCACAAACTCATTATTGAAACTGGAAGATATAATCAAACTTCCCGCAACGGTAGATTCTGCCCTATTTGTAACTCTGGTATAATTGAAGAAGAATTTCATTTTCTCTTCCATTGTCCAAAATATTCAATCCCAAGGGAGAAATTCTACAATCAAATCCAACAAACTTTTGTCGACTTTAATCAGCTATCTTACACAGAATTAGTATAGGTAATAGCATGATTTTGTAGTGATATTTGGCATAAATACCACTAGACAGTGATATTTCGAAATTGTTATACGTAAAAATTTCACGAGCCGTTAGGCGAGTGAAATTTGAGACAATTTTGAAATATCACGAGTGCTATTTATGTCAAATATCACGTACAAATCATGCTATTATTTGTTTATACTACTACCCGCAAAAGGTTTGTAATTTTCACATGTAGGTATTCCAATTTTAGCTGAAATACCTTTGCTCTAAGCCAATCAAATTGCAGCCATTTTTCATGTAGTAGTATAAATGTTGAAATTGATGAATTCACAGAATTTTTCCGTAAATTCACATTTGTTAAAATTTGTCTCATTATGTATCAAATCATGCTGATGACACTTGATTGACTGTGGTAATCATTGCATTATCTTTGTTATAAATTGTAACTTTATGTTAAAGCTTTTGCAATACTCTAACTACATAATTATGGTCATGCAAATAAAGCTTATGTTGTTGTTGTTGTTACAAAAAAAGAAGGATAAAAATGTTCAAGAATCCGTTTGAACGTGCCCAAAGGAGATGAGGCGGCTCTGGGGAGAATGCGACAGCTTGAGCTAGAAAATGACAAAAAAATCTTTAGGAAAGTGTCTTCAATTATATGTAGGGTTAAGGCACCATTCTTCCATGAGGTCACTGAATCACTATTGCTGATAAGAATGGCATCTCAAAACGTCCTGAGAACGGCTGCGTGATCATTTTTCAGTAAACAAGATCCCCACGTGAGTGGGGGTACATCCTGTTGGGGAGGGGGGGGGCACTCCCTTATTTGGCCTATACGGCTATGTGCCGCTGATCAGGGTATAGTTTTCAGGGTCTTGAGTCTTGAAAAGGGTGTCTTTTTGGACTGGAAGCCTTTCAAAGACTGTAAGACTTGGCATGAACGTTCTACATTTGAAATACCAATAATTTTTTAATTCAGTATGCAAAACAAAACAAATGGGAGGGTCAGAAAGTAGTGTCTCCTGTCTTAAACAGGGTAGCAAAATGAGCGATTTTTGTCTTAAACAGGGTCGGGGTTTGAAGGCCTCGGCGGCACATCTTTACCCAGACTTTCCTTGAGCCCCTTCCCCCGGGGGTTGGGGGAGGGGGGGGGGTATATTGGGCTGCCGACTGCGCGATGCAGTGGTTAAATATTTTGAGAAATATAGATTGTAAACACACTTTTTTTGTGATTGAGTGTGTAGCTACTCCTAACCGGTGGAATGGGATAGTGATATATATACTTTGCCTTTTGAAACGAGAGGATTGGCATTATTTTTAAATATAGCATGACAGTATAACATGACCAACCGGAATTCCCAAATAACCAAAATTATTTTTGCTCTTCGCTTATGAAACGTGACAGGATCAATTCCAGTGTTTTTTTTTAAAAACAGTATTTTTATAGTAATGTTCTGTTTCTTAAAACTCTTAAAGAAAAGTGAGTTTCAGTTTTGTTTCTGTCGGATATTGCATTTAAAGCCCCTCTAACTATCCATGGCAAGTGAATATGTTTCTATTTGACCTACAAATAGCATATTCGGGAAGGACTTTACACACGCAGGGAGAGAATCGCAACAACCTGTACAAGTTGAAGGTTTTCCCATGGGGACCGTCGTGGGGGGGGGGGGGGGGGGGGGGCATTGTTTCTGCAGCTCCCGCACAGGCTAAAATAACATCATCGAATACTGTACTTAGATAATCACTCGGCGCGGATATAGGACCAATAACTCCAGGCAATAATTTTGTGTTCGTCCCAAATCGACTTCCAAATCTGTTCGCCAGACGACCCGAAATGACCCTTCCCCTCCCAGCAGAAATTGGCCCCATTGAAGTGGGAGTGGGACACGTAACGCCCTCAGGGTGAGCCGTCCGCCATTTTGTCGTTTTTAAATAGAGAAAGCCCATTCCAGAATTGGGCGCCACAGGCAGCCCAATGAAAATTTCAGATAAATGCTCCATTCCACATCTCAAACCATTGTCTATTTTTTCGGTAACAAGTTAAAAATTATTACTATCGTGTCTGTTAAATTATGTATTTGCATCTAATGTTATGTTATTTTTCCTTTGTCACAGAACCAGAAACACGATATCTGAATCTTGAGCCTTCAGCTGCTATGAATGGAGGGTTTGTGGCTCTTCTTAAGAGACAGGTAAAAACTTACGTTTCAAACTTTGGGTGCATTTTGAGTTGACAATGACATGAACTTTCGCTCTTTTTATGGCCATTTTCATTGTCTGAGGGCAAGTGCCTCTGTTGTTCGCAAAACAAAAGTTGCCATTACTGACGCGTAGCAAACTCATCGACCGCGAAATTTAAAAACTTCGGAAGCCTCCGTAGTGTTACAAATATCGTCTTTGAGGGGCTAGGGTGTGGAGAAAGTGCTCGGTAGAAATGCCCTGACAGTTGAGGTGTGGCTAAAGACGGGACCGCGATTTTACGTGGTCATCCAAGCCACGAAGCTCTATCGGTTTGCGAGATAAAGGCAATTCCTTCATTTTAAGTCAGTTATTTATTAGACTGTGAGTGTTGGCGCAACCCCGCGAATCAAACCCTCAACCTCCCTCTCTCCAGTTAAGCGCTCTACCAACTGAGCTAGTCCTACCACAGTCGAGAAAGCTAAAACGAACGTTTTCTATAATGCTGTTTACAGAAACCCGTCGAAACAGCACAGGAAGTTCTCGAACGAGCTGCTAAGAAAGGTCTGATGAAACCAAAGGGAAAACCTGCTAGAGTGAACAGTCCCAGGGAAAAACCCAAACCCGCCCGAGCCCAGGCGGACATGTCACGACTTCGTATCAAGGAGAGTCCCGGTGGGAACTTGTCGGATAACGAGGGAGAAAGGAACTCCTTGAAGGTCGTGGACAAGAAGAGGGCCCCCCGAAGCTGGCATGGCTCAGCTGAAGATGTGGCGAAGCCAAACCCGAAAGATGTCGTGTCTTCGATTCCTAAGCCTTCGGAAACCGGTCCGAAAAAGCTAGGAAAGAAAATGACGCAGCCGAAGCCGTTTATGTTTTAGTTGGAGTACTGTTGTGAATTCTTAGTTAATGCGTGGCCGTTAGTGTAAAAAGAAAAAAAATCTACTGTACATAACGTGAAACTTTTGTCGAGGAGCTTAACACATTGCCTTACCTCAGAAAACCTATCGGTACTTGCTTTCGTTCGTTAGGGGACGTTATTTGAAAATAGTAATTACCGAATTTAAATGAAATCTTGTCTTGCAAAAGCGACGTTGAATATTAAAATGCGAGGTGGAATAATTTATCTCGTACAGATCGAAATAAACAATAATAGGAAAGTTCGTCTTGAAAGTTTTTAAATTATAACTTGTGTTAAATGTGAACCACCTTGTACATAATCTGCATTGTGCAAGCACGGGCCTCTCTTCTAGGTTTAGATTAAATTTTGATCGTACCGTAGAAGTTATGTGGATATTTGTACTACAGTTGTGAATTTGATTGAAGGAAATGTGTTCCGATACTTACTTTAAGAGTGTGAAGAGAGTTAGCGTTTTTCTTTCTGTTTCTCTGTGAAAAGATTGCACTCTAAAGAATTGGGAGTATATCGTTTGTAAGCCAAGAAGTATTATCACTGAAAGTATTTAACTGCATGACAACTTTGAAGACCTTTAGAGTGGGAGGGTATTTAAAGAATTGAAATTGTAAAAAAGAAAAATTGCATATTTTGAAAATAAAAAGCTTGTTATATTTCAAGTATTGACTTTGTTTTGAGTCTCGTGTGTACCAAACGGCACGGTTTCAATACTACTTCGAAAGAGTCCAAAACAACATGTAGATATACACCATTGCTTCGAATGAACAAGCTCTCATCCATTGAGCCAAAAGAGCAAAATAACCACTTCCTCCCCTCCTCATTCTCTTAAAAAGAAAGGATACAAGATACGGCAAAAGATTACTTCAGTACTCACGGCGCACGGTAACGAGGTGTTTAGCGTAAATATTTGCGCGCTGTAAAGAATTGTGGGTCATCGATACTCACGCACGGTAACGTGGAGTTGAGCGTCGACATTTGCGCACGGTAGAGAAGTGTGGCGCGTCGATACTTACGCGTGGTAACGAAGAGTGGAGCGTCGATATTTGCGCACGGTAGAGAGGTCTGGGGAGTCGATACTCACGCACGGTAACGTAGAGTTGGGAGTCGACATTTTCGCACGGTAGAGAGGTGTGGAGAGTCGATACTTAACGCACGGTAACGAAGAGTGGTAACGTCGGCATTTGCGCACGGTAGAGAGGTGTCGGGCGTCGATACTCACGCGTGGTAACGAAAAGTGGGGCGTCGACATTCGCACACGGTAGAGAAGTGTGCGGAGTCGATACTCACCCACGGTAACGTAGAGTTGGGCGTCGACATTTGCGCACGGTAGAGAGGTGTGGAGAGTCGATACTTACGCACGGTAACGAAGAGTGGAGCGTTGATATTTGAGCACAGTAGAGTGGTGTCGGGCGTTGATACTCACGCGTGGTAGCGAAAAGTGGAGCGTCGACATTTGAGCACGGTACTGCAAATATATTCTCGTAGTAGCCCGGCTTCTTTGAATCTTGAGTCTTTGAATCTTATTGCTGCACCGTAATGCAACCACCCACTGGAAACATAGCCTGAGAGTAGGTATTGTGATCTGGCCCAAATTAAGGAGAAATGAAAGAAGAGAAGAAAATCCGAAAAGTAGACCTCCGATCCAACGTATCAGTAAAGAAGGCTGTAAGTAGAGAATTGCTATATCTAAATGTTCTAGCTTGCTTACATTTGGAGACAGAACGGATCTTTTAATTTCTTTTATATGAACAGTGTCCCAAAACGTTTAATCAATATTTTAGGCAGCACGTTCTTGTTAATTTTATATTCTTTAAATATATTTGTTAGAGCAGTCATTCTAAATAGCCGCGCGTTGATACGGATATTGAGGGGGCCAAAGAAAATGTCCGTATTAACGGGGTGTCTGTATTAAGCGGCTTGAATTTAGAGAAAATGTAAGGCTTTCTTTCTCCAGGGACAAAGCAAACTGAGCTGTCCGTAATAACGAGCCGGTGTCCGTTTTAAGCGGGTGTCCGTAAGGCGGGGTTTGACTATAGTCTGAGGTTGGTAGTATTAATATTCTAAATAGAGTTCTAAAGTGTGACGTCATAAAAAAATTACATTTGTGAAATTATGGGATTCGTCAGGATATTCTGAAAGAAAAACATCCAAGAGGCCTACTACTAGCCTTGTGGGGCAAATTGTCTCTCTCTGATGCTCTGATGACTCCATACAAATCCTTCTAAATCTAACTTCGGTGTAAACGTTATGACCCAGTACTTCGTATTATGAAGAGAGTGACAGGGGTCACACAATAACAGCCAAAAAAAACCCGACTGAATCGATGAATTCGCACCAAAAAACACAGCAATACATCAAAGGTAAGTCTCCCTTATTTATTTTATAAGAAAAAAGTAAAAAGAAAATAATATTTAGCGTTCTTAGGCCTCAGTATTCTATTTCTCGATACAAAGTCTCAACGGTCGCTTGTAACGCGACACCGACTCTCTTGTGAGAAAGTAAATTTACAAAACACACTCGTAACGTGAGCTTGGGGCGCCTTTGGAAAGACATTTGACCCTGGCCTTAGCCTTTCTGTAAGTCTATATGTGTTTCGACGCCACTGGTTTTACAGACAAGGGTCGAAGGTCGAGGGCCGAGGGTAGAAGTGGAGGGTCGAAGGTAGAATGTCGAGGGTAGAGGGTAAAATGTTGAGGGTCGAGGGTAAAATGTCGCGGGTCGAGAAAATGACGGGCGAGTAAAAACATTCTTTGCGAATTTTATAGACAATGTTTATGTCGGAACCCCAAGATGCTAATACAAAGCCTTTGAGTAGAACGCAAAATTTGACCGAGTCACGCGAGAGATGCACTGTCACAATACCCTTTTTTTAATAACCGCAAAGCGCTACCGGATCTACTGAATGCGAGACTTAGCGATCAGTGGAGCCTAAGCTCAGCTTAGTGCGGGACGAGTCTTCGGTAAGATACGAGTGCTTGCAAATTCAATGGTTTAATATTTTTATACGTTTCCAAGCATGCTACGTCACTTGTCACCTGAAAGCTTGAATAAGCTTTTAAAAACCTAAGCTGTTTCATTGCGTCTCTGAGCGAGCTTTGGTTGACCTTCAGTGTCACGCATTACTGTTTGCATTGTCAGCCTGCGAATACAGCCGTCTCTCCTCCCCGTGCGGGGAAGGGCGGGGGGATACTTCTCTATAAAAGTGACAGGGGTGCTCGTCGTACCTTTTAGGGGATTTATGACAATACTTTCAAAATGGCCTTGAGAAGAAAGTGTTCGAAAGTTATCTTTATTACTATTAAAATTTGCAGTGCCAGTTATATTCAGTTTGTTGTTGTTGCATGAATTGGTACCTCTTAGGGGTGGAAATGAATTTGGGACACGCCCATAAAGCAAGATTCTGGTACCTTTCAGGGGTGTTCTCGAAATTTTCCAACGAGCAACCCCGTCACCTTTATAGGGGAGTACCTCCTCGGGCTCTCCTCGCTTTTCACTTTTAATTTCGCAGGTGAATGGTATCAAAGCAACTGTGAATAAAATCGTTGAATTCAGTATCAGCTTTGTTTACTGTATTACTCAAGTCAATTTTCAATTTCTATGGTATAATCCGACGCGATTCTTTTTGTTGACACTACCGGTCATCTAAAGTGGCTTTTTCTGATTCACGTACATGATGAAAGCGGTTCTTCTCATCAATATCATGAGTCATAATCTCCACTATAGACCTGATTCCTAACCATCGATTACTACAACTTAAGTTTGATCTTTCATGTTTAAAATACATTTTAAGTTCAACATCGTCGTGTTGATTTATAACGAAAGAATGTGTAAAAGACTGTTGAAATGTTTCTCGGTGGGTTAAGTGTCGGAACTGTGTTAATTTTTCTTGACTGAACTGATTTGAAAACAACACGCGGCATTTTCTCGACCCTCGACCCTCGACATTCTACCCTCGGCCCTCGATCCTCGACCCTCGACCCTCGACAAAAACCAACACTCAAATAGGAGTGCAATGATAGCCACCCTTGCTTAGGAGTTTGAGCTGAATGTTTTGGCGAATTGGATGTGGTACTTAGTATTCCATTCATCAGGCTGATGTTGTTAAGCGCCAAAGAAAAACAGAACATCAATTATTTCATTACTCAGACTTCATGGCGCGTATAATGCGTGATTTTCGAATGGTAAATGCCATATAGAACATTAGGGGAGTGACAGTGCAGTTTTTCAGATAGAGGTAAAATATATCATGACTGAGAAGGTGAGGGAGAAAAAGTCCCAAGGAAGCAGGCGCGAATCTGGATAAATACTGACCGAGGCTTAATAAGCTTCTAGGGAGATCCGGGATCTTGCTTTCCGGGGAAATTTTTTGGTTGTTAACTTCCTAAAGTCCCCTTACCTGGGTTTCTTGATCATGAGAGACAGGATATTGGCCAGTTCCATTCTCCTCGGATGAAGGCTTGCAAATCGGCCGATTATTTCATCTTTCGATTTCCGCAGTAAAACGGTGGAAACCGGAGTGGCTTCTCAGAGGCAGTTGAGATAACACTAACCAGCCCGGCTAACAACGTAACATTAAAGTGATTCAGTAAAACGCGTGTTAGAAATGATAAAATTTTCGGCTACTGGATGATTTAAAGCTTCGTTGCGCCTTTTAAAAATTTAATATACGCCAGTAATGTTAACCTTAAATCTTTAGTACCGTAACGTTTTCCTTTTTCTTTAATTAGTATTTTTTTTGTTGTTGTTGTCGTTATTTTTTCCAGCGAAACTGATTGTCTTTCTTCCCTAGGGCAAAACTATGGGAAATACCACGCAAACTCTCACTAATTGCATAAGTAGCTTTTATCACAGAGATATGTTGGCTTGTACATCAAGCAATTTTAATCCGGCCTTATTTTACAAGTCGGTGATTCGCTACTGAATCATTTAAATCTCTTTAAGTAGTTTTCAAATATTTATGCTAGTATCTGCCTTCGAGCTAAAAAAAGAACCATAATAAAAACATTGAAGTCAAACATATCACCACATTTTTTTATCGCAGTCAGTTATCTAGCGAGCTACGTTGTTGTTGTCCAGATGCAGGCTATTGCAGCCCAGAGATAAAACGCGTAAAAAATTGCTCAAGCTAAGCTTAAAATTTTTTTTACCCATCTAAAACGGTATTTGTGTTACTCCGTATCGGTTTGAGTGGCTGTTTTTTTATTTGATGCGTGAATATTCCGCGGGCAGTTTTTAACATACTGCGTCGCCCTTACCGCTACCTAAAGTTAATGAAATCGGTTCGCGTTACAGACTGGATGTCTTAAAATCACTGCAAGTTTTATCAAGCTCAGAAGATTTTGTTCGTTTGTTCGCGTCGAGTTGAATTGCAATGGCGACCATTGATGGCGTTGTTTACATAAGTGCAAAGATGAGTTTGGATCGTGGCAACCCACTGTTGGAACGGAACACAGGTACGTACCAATTGACAGCTGTCTTGCAAACTTTTGTCTCAACCTATCTTTGACAATTGAGACCTTTTTAACTTAGCTGCAGTATTTTCAGTAGGCTTGTCAGTCAAAGTTTAAAAACAATTTTAAATGGTCTAAATGGGTTTTTGAGCTCTTCTCGGCTCTAAACTCCAAAGCGGGGCTCGGGGTTCCATGCTGCGCAATTGCCTTTCTCCGTTTCAAAAACATAAGTGTTCCAGACATTTTCTCACCTTGACTTCCCCACTTGAAAAGAAAAAAAATTGATTCCTGAAAAAATAAGTTAAAATATATTGGTCGTAGGAGTATAAAATTTGTCAACGTAACAATCTGGGGACGATACACCATGTACACATTCGTAATAATTCCTCATTCTCGACCCCAGTCCTTACGCCTCTGCCCCCATGATCGTCATGCACAGACGAGCTCCGGGGTCGAGATTGAATAATTCCGCTGAAAGAGATTCGCTGCTCTCTGCGCATGCCTTAACTTCCGAGGCTGATATTTAACATCAGGAGGCCGAGAAGTGTTCCAATTTATATCAGGGGCGCCCAACGACGGTTTCCTCCTAAATACATTAAAAACACTCTTTAGGCTGTCCAGAGAACTTTTAGATCTCTAGAAATGCCACGGAGAAAACACGAAAACAAAATTGAGTGAAAAAAATATTTTCTCAACGTCTCTAAGTTTTAACAGGCAAATAACCGTTTGAGTGACAGTTTGACAGTCCCTCGGAGTGGGGGCAATAAACTAGCCGCGATATTTTTTTATCACTTGTTATCACGTGACTTAATAGACCTTCATCACGTGTCGACCTTGAAGACAGTATGAAGACTGTGTGAGACAGACACGGACAGACAGACAGTCGAAAGCTTGTTTCCTTTTTAAATCAAAGAGACCTTGTGAAAAGAGCCTTCACCAGTTTATCTTATTGCTGTTGCCATCACCCTGGAGCGTCAATTCCACCCAGAGGCTCTCTCCTCCGTAGAGGCTCCCACTGGATGTTCCAATCGAGCTCGACGTCAACACAATCATCCAGGAGCTTAGAACAAGAAGGTACCGATAAGTACCTCGAAGTCAGCGAGGGAGACAGAGTCCAGCACTCTCTGAAAGAGAAGATCCGGAAAGAGTACTACCCCAGGATTCGGATGGTACTCAAGTCTGACCTGAACTCCCAAACCAAACTGGAAGCCATCAACACCTTGGCAGTACCAATGGTAACTTACAGTTTTAACATCATGAACTGGACTAGAAATTTCCTGACCAAGTACAAGATGCACCACCCCAAATCTGACATAGACAGGTTGTAGCTACCCAGAACTGAAGGAGATAGAGAGCTCATGCAACAGGAACTTTCCTACAAGTCAACCACTATCGATCTTGCTAAATACCTCCAGGAGACGAAGGATACCCTCCTCTACTTTGTCAAAGACCATGACGGCAGGAAACCCTTGTCCTCCATCAGCAGACAGTCAATGAAGTTCAGTTGGGAACTGGGAGTGCCTGTAATGCCACCCGCAGAGGATGGGGCAAACAACTCCTATGCCCGCAGAACAAAGGCCAAGGCCAAACACCAGGGTTGCCAACAGCTCAGGTCCAAATGGGTATCAAAAGCGCTCCACGGCAAATACCCACAACAGGTGAAACACGCTAAGGTGGACCATGACAAGACCCACAGATGGCTAAAAGCAGCTGGCCTCAGGGCAGAAACCGAGGGCTTTATCATTGCACCCAAGATCAAAGCCTCCCAACATGCTGGTACAAACACATCATCCTCAAGAAGCCTGACGTGGACGCAAAATGTAGACTGTGTGGCCGATTCGACGAGACCATTCCCCGACGAGACCATTCCTCGTTTCGACGAGACCATTGCCCATTAGTGTCCACAATTAGCTCTTAGCTAAATACCTTGACACTTTAATAAAGTTTATGTATGTATGTATGTATGCCTGGTCTCTGGCTCCCGTGAACTGGCTAAAACTGAATACATCCACAGCCACAACAAGGCAGCTGCACACTGCACTGGAAGATCTGCAAAGCTTGTGGCATTGAGGTAAAGTAACGATGGTATGAGCATGAACCCAAGAATGTCACCGAGAATGACAGTGCCATTATTCTGTGGGACATGCCCATCCACTTTGATAGGACCATAGCAGCTAATAGGGCGGACATTGTGCTAAAGAACCGAGAAGGATAAAACCTGCCTTCTCATTGACATAATTATACCCCTCAACACCAACACCTCAGTCAAAACCACGGAAAAGCTTACCAAATGCAAAGACTTGGAAATCGAGGTTGAGCGAACTTGGGGCTCAAAACAACAACAGTCCCGGTGGCTATGGGAGCCCTTGGTACCATCAAGAAGGATGTGGAAAACTACTCAAACAAAATCCTTGGCAACATCAACAGACATGAACTCCAGAAAATAACTCTCCTTTCTACAGCCCACCTTCTCAGGCAGGTCCTCTCCATCAAGTAGAAACCCCCTTTGCCTCCCAAAATCCATGGTTTGGACTCGAATGTTGAGAGAGAAAATCCATCGCAATTACACTAGTAAATCTTATATAATAATAATAATAATAATAATAATAATAATAATAATAATAATAATAATAATAATAATAATAATAATAAGGAAAAGACACTCAAGTATGGGCCCATGATGTGGGAGCTGAAGCAGAGATACAATGGTTACAGGGTTGAACAGTACAACGTAATAATTGACGTACTGGGGGGTTACTCTAAACACCTAGAGAAGTCGGTGAGGAAGCTACTTGGAGCGAGAGCACGGAGCGTACTTCAGCGAATGCAGAAGTCGGTCATCTCAAACACTTTAAACATTGCCAGAACATTTAAGATAAATACTTAGTTAGGGCGCTATGGACTTCAGTTTTTAGGTTTTTGTTTTTTCTCTAGAAATCTAGAAACACAATCTTGCTGACGTTTTTATTTAGATTTTTTAGAACATTAGAGTGTGATATTATTATAAATATGTTTTTAGTAGAGATAGCGAAGGTTTTACAGAGTATCAGAATTTAATAATATTCTAAATTGGCTTTTTAAGTAGAGAGATTTATATCACTATGTATAAGCTTTTAGTAGAGATAGCGAAGGTTTTACAGAGTATCAGAATTTAATAATATTCTAAATTGGCTTTTTAAGTAGAGAGATTCATATCACTATGTATTTTAGGATTGTATTAGGTTTCGTATCGACCTTTTTTTACTTCTAAGTATAGCTTCTCAAGTGGTGTAGGTTACGCTATGCGCCCTATACTACTCATAATGTGGACAGCATTCCAAAGTTCCATACTGCGACATAATAATGATAATAATAATAGTAATAATAGGAGAGCACGTGGTGAGCGATCCCCCGCGCTTTTATTTCTCCTTCTCCCCAGCCTCCCAACGACACAAAGGGGCCTCTCTCTGGAGTAGAGAGACACAGAGGGCCTTGATCACTGACAGCCAAGGCTGTCAGACGCTTGTTGTAGATTGGCGCCAAAAAGTCAGAGTAGATTTTATTATGATTACCAGGAACAGTGGATGCAACAAGGGTAGCGTAAAGTGAAGGGAGGTGGGGGAGATTCCTGATAGGGGCAAGACGCCTCTATCTAGAAGCGTACCGAGCGGGGAATTAGGGAGGGGGCGCGGAGGGCACCCTTTCCTCTTCTCAGTTAGTTTTCACCAAACCTTAGCCAGGCTAGACCGTGACTCCGGGGGGGGGGGAGTTACTTCCTTATAAGAGGCTAATGGGGATGTGCTGCAAGGTGGGGTCGCATTTTCACGACTGGATTGACTATAGTGGGGTCGTATTTTCAATAAAGTTACTAGAAAGGGGACGCACATTTTCTGATTTTTGGGGTAAGACAGTTCTTCATATTTACTGTTGGCAAACGCACCAGAATGTTTGTGCTGTGGGTGAAAAGTAAAGTGTTTTTCATTCAATATAAGGTAGATACATAAATAGAAAGTGACTAAGCTGCCGGATCGCCAAAATTACATTTTTGTCCAAAAGTGGCTATTAAAGATAGGGTCTATAATTGGCCACAGAATATACTATAATTGGGTAGGGGCCCCGAAAGCCCCGCTGCACATACCTAGTAAAAATTAACCCAAGTAACTCCCCCGGGCCGTGACTTGTAGGTTGCGCCTTATCAAAGCTAGTCAAAATTTTATTGGATTTTGCCTCTTCTCGCACCGCACGCCATTTATCTTTCTTCATTCAGTTAAAACATGATGTTGAAAGTTTGAAACAAAATCCTTTGGAGAAAATTACCTGTACACTTTAAAAACGGCACAGTTTTTTCAAGCAAGTAAGCGTTCTGAGCACATGGTGAACGTAATCATGGCTTCATGATTTTTCTCCCTCTCTTTTATTACCACCCAAGCAAAGTGTAAACAGTGGTATATTTGACAAAGAGGATGTGAAATTTCATGAAATTTTCATTCTCTGCGCCAAAACATGTATTTAAAAATATGCTGCAGGGGACAATTTTTAGACGGAGGTGCAAGATTGAGCCTTGAAAGACGGTTTTCGTCTATAAATTTTCCTCTGTTTCACTTGTGCTCGGGAAAACAAAAGTGAAAAAAAAAGTAAAAAAAGTAACTGAGTGCCGACTGTATAAACAGAAGTATATTATTATAACTAATAATCAGAAACCGCAAGTTTGCAGACGGCTTTAAGACAGTCCGCTTCAGAGACCGGCCCTTTTGATTTTTTTGTCTTATTTTATTTCTTTTCTTTGGGGAAAACCGCCGACATACAGTTCTTAGCTGGCATTGTCTTGCTTTGAAATCTGGTGTTAATTTCATTTATTTCGGACAGTGGACGGGCAATTTGGTGTTCTGGAAATATATTGTACCTCTTTTGTAATTATCTTTGAAGATTTTAAACCCTGCGACGGTAACCTGGTCACGTTTTTATCGCTGACATTATTTTTATTTCAAGTATTATTATTTATTCCATTTTTTTTCTGATTTAATAAGACAAAATTTAAATATTTTCGGAAAATAACATGGGACGTCAGTTATGAGAAAAGAAAAAAATAATACCGTAAAATTGTATGTCAGAGGAATGAAATAAAATAAAAAGTAAACCTAACATCTCTCGCAACTTGTAATTGAAAATATGCAAGATATAATAATGTGTCACGTTTGACGTCAAGTTATGGGTTTCATAACGAATTTTACTTGATTGATCGTGAAAAGAAAAAAAAATTAAATGAAGTAATAAATCACCGAAAAAGTTTCACAAATGAAAGCGAGGCCAATGATGACGTCATTGGAGTTGTGGGGGCCGGGGTTTTGTATTTCCTGCAACTCACATCGTCTGGTCTGCATGTAAAACAGTATGAAAGCGCGCATGCTGAGGGAATGTTTTCCTAAAACATAGGAAAAACAGTCTTTTCTTTTCGACCCGCTATGTGAAAGCCTGCGCATTGTGATCGATCGAAAAGGCAGTCGAGCATTTAGTCCTGTTGGCCTAGTATGTCCCAGTTTAAAGTTGAAAGAGGTTTGTGAGTTGTTCGCTCGCGCGAGACGAACTGATATTTCATTCATATCGGTATGATTGAAACCGCTCTCAATGGGAACGGTTTGTTAGGGCTGAAATTAAAGTGAAACTTCCCCGTGAATTTTCTGTGTAATTTTTCTCTTTTGCAGTTACCAAAGTAAAAGGACTGACTGATTTGTCGGATAAAGCCAAAGTCGGCGAGAAGGCCGAGCTCACTGCCAAGCGAAATCGAGGACCTACAACTAGCAATGAACGCCCAGGATCCTCAAACGGAAAACACACTTCAGTAAAGGTAGGGAAAAATCTCGAAAAATCACTGGTACATTTAATTTTGATTTCATTTGTAATCGCCAAACCTTGAAATGTGCGTATTGTGTGCGAAGTGCTTGGAACTCATTCGTTTTGTGAGGAGAATGAACAAGCTGTATAGTTGTGAATTTTCGCATCGAAATCTGCGATCGATCTTTCCATTGCTAAATAATATTTACAATATTTGTTATCAAACCCGTGTGGTATTTCCTACTGGCCATTTCTATTGCCTCTCGCAGAGATTTTCTCTCGCCAGCTTTAAAATGATTGTAGATAAAAGATTTTTAATCTCGGCTTTCTCTTGATAGTAAGAAGAGAAGTTCCGCGAAGCCTTACCCAAACAAGTATATTGACAGTTCCTCTTGGCATTTGTATAGGAATTCTGCTTTGCAGCTAGCGATTTCAGAGATAAAACGTGGCAGTGTTCTGTTTTATGTGGGAAGAATCTTTGGAAAGCCTTCGTTTGCACCCGTCTGCGCGAATATTGCTTGAACAAACAAAGTTTCATTTTCGTTCAAAAACTGACTTGTTCGTACGCTTTAATAGCCCTAGCGTACACAGTAGAGTCTTTTCGCTAAAACTCAAAGATAAATTGCTAAATATCGCTCTACGTCTGCAGCCGCCTTTCCTATTAGAAAGTAGTTTTTTATTTTAATGACTGGGGAAAGTAAATTCACTTTTGAGTGTTTGATTTTTCAATTTAACCGTGTTGACATTTTGTCCATGTCAATAGATATTATTGTAAAGGAAATTTGTTCCTTTCAAACCGTGAGTGACAAACCCTTTAAAATCATTTGTCACCTCTTGCTTTATCCTTAAAAATACACCTGGAATCGATATTGTGAAATAAGCTCAATATAGTCTTCATTTTAACATTTATAACATTCATACTCCTTCCAAAAGACACAAAGACGATCAATGATCTTTTCCTTGTTTGGACTTAAATTGCAAAAGAAATTTCTGAGCGTTGCTGAGTTTTGACTCTGTGCAAAAAATGTTAATTTCCGCACTGAACATTTGACCATTTATGGCACTAGACAAGACAATGTACAACTTGTCACTTAAAGAGTAAATAAATGTAGAAATCTTGTAATCTTGAAATCTTGCGCATTAAATACAGGGCCAAAATAAAGTTGAAAGTTCTCTTTTTAAAATGTTATTAAATTGTGCGTTATTTAGCTCACAGCAAATGTATACTTGATTGAAAGGATATTTTTTGTACTGATGACTGTGTTTTACTTGTGATGTGAGTGACATATCATCCGCCTTCTCATTTACATCACTGCTTCATAGCTACATTTTTTTAAAAAAACTGTCATAAAAATTGGTATCACTGATCATTTTAACTGAAACCCCTATTTTGATTTCTGAATGAAGACTTGGAATAGTTTTTCCTATTCTTGCTTACATTAATTTCTGAAAACTGGTAAATACAGTGGAACATCCAGTAAGCGACCACCCAAAAAAATATGTTAAGATTTAGTAGTCACTTACAGGAGATGGTCGCTAATAAGAATCGAGCCACAGGGGTCTTTGAGAAAGTGTCTGGACACATCTGCACCTTTGAATAGAATGCATTGTATGCAATTTCTACATGTATGTTACATGTACGTTGTCATTGCAAGTTTGTTGTATACTCTGAGTTGCGTAGAATACCGTAAAATTCCGAAAATAAGCCCCGGGGCTTATCTTTTTCAAAGGCCCTTTTTGAGGGGCTTATTTTTGGAGGGGCTTATATTCGGAGGGAAATTCACGTTTCAAAATCGATAGGGCTAGCCTTACAGTTGGAAGTAAATTTATCGTTTTTGCTTTGTTTTACTTTGTATTTGAGGGCAATTTTCCAAGTACAAGTCCCCGGGGGGCTTACATTTGGAGGGGCGATTTAACAGAGGGTTTTTTGCGTTACCGGTTTGTGGGGCTTATATTTGGAGGGGCTTATACATAGAGGGGCTTATTTTCAGAATTTTATGGTATGTAGCCGACAGAGAGAGCACACCATGCATCAAGTGGTCACTTACTAGAAAAATCTAAAATCTAGCGTGTTATAAAAACAAAGCTCTACCGTGTTAACCAGATATGAACAATGGCTACGAACGCGCTCTCCAGTATCAATTGTTTTCATCCGCATATCCACACGGTAAGCGTGTCATGCCATTAGCGTGCGAGTGTGTTATAACGTGCCGTGTGCGTGAGTTCACCTTATTCCCTGAAATCCCGTGGAGGGTCACAATAATAATTAATGGATAACTATAAATCTATCAGGCCAAAAAGTGGTGGCAGCAGCTTAGGAGAAGTAGTTTTACGAGAGGTTCAAATTATAGGGCTTTTACTGGGAAAATTTTGGTGTTTTGAATAGTTCGTCTCTGTTGGAGGTGGTTGCCTATGAGAGCTGGTCATATATAGAAGTTTGATTGTACACTAGTCACAGAGTAGGAGTCAAAGTTGTAATTGGAGATGCAATTATGAATAGCACTCATGCCCAGTGCAAATACAAAATGGGCTAGCATAAAGTGATCTGAGTAGCGAGAATTTTTCTTCGGACTCTGCTTATGATTTTGTCCCTTATGAAGTAGTGAAAACTAGATTGTTGGAATCAGCAGAATTACACGTGTAGGAGAATCCAGGTGTATCAAAAACAATGCTCATTCCAAACATTGTTCTTCTGTTTCTGCTTCCAACTCTGACGATGTATGTTTTCACTAGACCCACATACGGTAACTGTAAGTGACAGAGCTGTTAAGTGAAATTGGAATTGAGTGCTTTATTCACCAATGATGATACCTTGCTGTGAGTCTGACTTTGAAACTTGTCACTAACGCTCCTGAGATCTACATGTACATGTAAGACCAGGTCAAAATTTCTTTTGATGTCCAGCAAATTCGTTGTTACCATTTGCCACCATTAATACTTTGATATCATTGCTAATTTAAGTGAGCTTTTAGACTGAGCCATGGAGTTAAGGTTTGTTTACACTAGTTTTGGTTTGGACAAGTATGGATGTAGTGTGAATTAAAAATTAATATGTTGTTATGTATATGGTATACTGGTTTCTGGAATTTTTCGCCAATAGCATGATATGATTGTGCTCTCATTGTTTGAGCTCACATAACACTTAACAATAATAAACTGTTTCCAGGCTACAAAAAGTCTCTGAACTGGCAACATTAGGAAGTCTGTGACATCAGAGAGTTACCGTACACTCTTACTTGTGAATGTTGACTGCTCCCTTACGAGCTCTTTCATTTTTTTCATGATGGGTCTGTCAGGAAACTACGTTGATTTTGTTATACAAGAATCTTCACGTTTCCTGAGGTGGGACTGTGGCCAACTTTGAGATTGAGGGAAACAAAATTAACTACACAAGCTAATTTCCCAAGGGACCAGTTACATCGTATTATATATCATTTTGACTATGACTTGTGGAATGTGATCTGCAGAATCTGAATCAGCCCTGGAGAAATGTAAAATGTAGTTTCTATGGACTTTAATTACATGTAAGCTTTCGCAATAATGTCATAGGATCTAACCAAGTTTACAATCCATAGTTCTGGTTAATGTATTGTTTTTTTTTTGCCAAAGTAGCTGAGTTTCAAAGTTGTAAATTAATTATAGCTGGAGAAATTACATGTAATATTGTCTTGCGAGAAATTAGTTGAAATATATTGAACTCTAATTTGGATAATAAGTACAAATCTTTGCAGCTGAAAACCCTTCAAAGTATACTGCAGATATATAAAATAATTATTGGTGATTTTTAACTAACTGTAGTAATAACTACATGTGAAACTTTCATTTTCCAGAAATCAACATCTTCAAAATCAACAACCAGCAGTGCCACTGGGAGCAAAACCAGTGGACAGACGTCAGCTTCTCACCATTCAAGCCCTCCAAAACCAGCAGCAAGAACCAAACAAACCAGCAAAACTAACAACACCAAGGTGCCGTGTAGTTTTAGATAAAACTTTTTGTTGTGAACGAGATTGCGTACGAGATCAACTTTGGTATTTTAGGCCACTTTTACCATTCATTTACTCACTATCTGTCTTTTCATTGGCTCAGAGCCTTCAGTTATTATTTTGGGAATCAGGTGCTACCTATAGATTACTTATCTGTAGGTTACGCCTGGAATGCATATTTCCCAAGGGCAATGTCAAACTGTGTTCCGTGCAATGGTGTGTTTGTTTCTTAAAGGGAACCTCCACTCTTACCACAGAATAAGTTTAAATCGAATAAAATTATGTTGATAAACAAATTTGTTCGAAATTTGTCTTAAAAAAAGTGTTTATATCAGGAAAAGTGAATTTTAAAATCGCTTATTTTCACTTTCAAATTTCGCGGGCGCCGCCATCTTGAATAATTGTGACGTGTTACGGTTGCTCTATTGTTCTGACACAAAGAGCTTTTGTTTAATAACAATAGGGCAACCATTACACGTCACAATTATTCAAGATGGCGACGCCCGCAAAATTTGAAAACAAAAATAGGCGAATCTAAAAGTTATTTCTTTCGGATACAAACGCTTTCTTTAAAAGTATTTTAGATTGACTTGACTGTAACAGTTATTTCCTGTGATTTAAAGTTATCTTTTTGTTGAAGTGGAGGTTCCCTTTAAGTTTCTTTAAAAAAATGTTTAATTAAACAGTTATAAGATTTAGTTTTGTAATAGCTGGAGTAATCAAGGTCTGGCTGATAACACCTGCATGTACCAAGACCTGGATTATTCCAGATATCACAAAAACCCCATCCAATATTATTACTTAATGTCTATTCACACTCTCCTGTTATTGAGTAGCAGATAAGCTTGCTCCCTAAGGCAAAATAATTATTCTCCAGTAAGATAACAGATAAAATTGTTCTTTGACCTATGCGGTCAAACAATTTATTTGACCATTGATGAATTATGTGTTATAATTGGCAGCTGTGGTAATTAAGATGGATGTTGAATGAGATACACCTTTAATTTTATTCTTTGAACTTACATCAATGCTAGGTGGTAATGAAGAATTACCTCAGGGGATTTAAGACAATCAAAAATAAAAAATGTTAATGTAGAATATTTTGAATGAATAATAATACTTTGTGAGACTTCTCTAGGCTGGTGCACATATCTGATAACTGGGATCTCTCATGCAAAAAAGGCTTTTTTTGAGCTATCTTGCTAACATTAACCGGTAAAAGAATCGTATTCATTCCCAAGCTTATATACAGTACATGTTGTGGGTCAAAATTAAGTTCAGGTTAAAATTTTTTAACCTAGCTAGGTTGATTCTCAATTTTTTTTGTCTCCTAGCCCCAATAATATTATTTATACATGTACATGGCTCAAGCTCATGGTCCTTTGCATGTATATGTATAAACTTGCATCATGGTGCAGAAAGAAATTTCTATGGTTGAAATTTATTTAATTAAATTAATTACTAGTTTTCAAAATAATCTAGTTATATGACTGTTTTGGTTGCCAAGGCAAGAAAAAAAATTTTGCTCAATAAAACTGCAGCCAAGGTCTCCACTTTGTCTTTGTGTGTTTTGTTATCATTGTATATTAAAGTGAGATAAATATTTGTAGGAAATATTAGCAGAGCTCTCACACTCTTCAGCAGAGCAAAATTTGTAATATTAATTGATTTGATTTAATTTATGCATCCAAGAAATTTCGGTTGTGACAAAATCATCTGTCGGGCTTACGTTTGTTAGTACATCCATATGTTTTTCCTTTCGTGTAAGTGGATGGGATATGGCACACTAGCTTGGAGATACATGTACAATCTGTGTTTAACTTGATATTGGACATCTGTGTTATGATCATTATTGACAGCTGTGAAACAGGGTATCCACCAACCAGTATTACATGACTGTATTGTGGGCTCAGACTACAATTCATTGAGGTGATGTTGAAGTTCTCTAGTCACCAGTTATTGGTTTTCAATAAATTGATCATAGGCTCAGATCCATTATTTTTAAGGAGGAATTCTAATCAGTTATTTTATTTTATTTTCAGTACATGGAAAAATTTTTGAGAAAATGTTTTAGAGAAGTCAAGAGTAGCGTATACCTCTAAATGGCATATTTGTGTATAAACTAAATTGAAGCAGGTTTTGTAATTATTTCATCTTTAATAACCTTATACAGATGAAATGTGAAATTTGTAATGTCTGACCAAATCAAAGATTTGAAGAAACATGTCCTAACCTCAGAGTCAGGGTTTTAAAAGCATATTTTGAGCTCTGGAAATAATAATAAAAGATTATTAATTTTAGCTCTCTGTAAGTAATGTTGAAACCTGCCTCACTTGACGTAAAGTCCAGCAAAAATCAAGGGTTAAAAGCATCTTCTACAGCTGTAGGACTGGGTTAGTAGCTATTTGTGCTTTCCATTTCTGTGACTTAAGGATTTATACAGGGTACTCCAGAAAATTTAAAGAAGGAGAAACAATTTGAATCGGTGGCCTGGGCTCAAATTTAAGAGGCAACACTTTGTAGGTTGAGTTTGTTGTTGGTTCTTGCACTGTTTTTTTCCAAGAGGTTTACTGTGGGGTTTCCATTTTGATCCAGAAACACTATGTCTATAAGAGAAATATGTCGTGGCTGTGCTTGTACTACTAAGCTGTCATTTATTTATGTATTTTTATTTATTTGTCTGTAAAACAACTTGCTGGCTTTTAAAGTTCCCAAAGGTAGTATTAGTTTCCATACTGAGCATACAATTGCCCCATGAGTCATGATTTATCACATGACTTATGCACTTTTTTATATTTAAAGTCATGTAGGTACATGACTTGGTTTGTGGTTCATTGATTTTAGTTATTATTGGTGGCTATTAATAAATATTTACCTGCCCAGTCTAAACCCTATGAGAAACATTTTTGAATGCAAACTACTTGTATTTGAAGAATAACCGGAAATGAATGCCAAAAGTACTTTAGTATTTTAAATACCATCATTTGCTTCAAACAAAAAAAATAAAAGTGTTGTGTAGCTGAAAGTTGGCAAGGAAAACAGGTCACTAAATTGTGTTACTGTAATTACCTTGATGTCCACAAGACAGCCTTGTGCCTGGCATGTTGCTATTCTATAGATAGGTTGTGATATTGTGATTTCCTGTTGGCTTTTGAATTGTTTTTGTTCTGAAATAGCTGAGACTGACTGATAGAGTCACAAGTTTCATTTTTGTATCTTAACTGTGTCTTATTAATTAAGCAAAAGTCATTTCCTTTATATGTTCAGTTTATTATCTGAAGAGCCATTTGGATGTGTTGCAAAAGGTTCCTTGTTTTGTTTCAAAATCACACATAAGTGTTAAAAAACTTGCTATTTTTTAAAACAATACAGTTTTAAACTATGAATTTTAATAAGTGCAATTCATTTGAATAATTCCAAGAAAACACAATGGCTTTTATTTAGAAAGTGATTAATCTTCTCTTCATTTGCAAATGTAGTTTTCAAACCAAAATCCTTCATGAAGAAACTTATCCTTTGAAATAAAAACCAGGGGATTTGGGCTAATTATATTTTGTTAGCACGTGGAGTGCTTTTCAATGCCCCCAGCAGGTATTGTAAATAATTTATTGCCGTCCCATCTAAATCTGCATTTAAAATAAAAGTGACTTGTAGGGAAAAATGCAAAGATATGCAAATGTAGCTTAAACCCCCTCATTGATGTCTTAAGAGGAAGTGTGTTTTTATAACCACTTAGTGAGGAGAAAATGATGTTCTAAGAGAAGTTTGAAGTCAAAATGGCTTTGTGTGGATATTCTGCAATTGAAGTTGATCATGAAAGAGATTGTGTGTACAGTTTGTGAATCCAAGGAACCAGTTATTTGTTGTGCCACATGTGAGGCACTTTACTGCCAGAACTGCAAAGTTTCCTATCATGAAAAGGTAAAACTATCCATTTGTAACTTGAAACTTGTGTTATTTGTTGGGCTTTGAGTTAAACATTTGGGCAAGATAATTTGTCAATTTGAAGAGTATGTTGTGTTAATGTTTCATTACTTTGCATCACCTGTAAAGATAATGCTTACCATGTGAACTGAATGCTGAGCAAACATTTATGAGTTCTCTATAGAGCAACACATTATCTGCTCTATTTAATATCGTTTGTGGTAAGGTACTCTTAGTGCTCTTTAACCTGACAGATTATCTACTGTTCAATCTCGAAATCTCCTAATCATTAATTTTCCATAGAGGGCTATGCTGGGCTGTGCTGTATTTATCTTCATGTTGTTGGATTTATCCATTTTAAGCATTTTGAATTATCAATACTGCAAATTGTGATATTGAACGTGTGTTAAAGATTTTAAACAAAGATGGTTGCATATATTTGTGGATGCCAATGATCAGTGTAATTGATTGTTTAAAGGATAAGCAGAAAGTTATGTTTTCTGCCATCTGTAGTCTGCTAGTCTTCCGTATGTTGAATTCTAGTGTTTCAGCAGCTTTCCTTTTGAGAAACACACATCAATCATAAAAATAATTATAGTCCCTATAATTTTATTCACATTTTCGTTTTCTGTACATTTAAATTTTTGCAGAAAATATGTCAAAAAGCTGTATTGCAAAATACAGTATTTTAGTCACACAATGTAACATTTCAGCCAAAACAATTTTTTGTAACATGAATTATGTAGATAAGGTCAGGATGGTTAAATATTCTAGCTGCTATGTATACAATTTCTTGAGTTCTTATAATGCATCTTCATGAGTACATTTAGATTAAAATCAAGTGAGGTTGTACCTTCAATTTGTATCATTCAGTGTTGAAGAAAAACCTGATTTGTAGCTGTTCGGACGCAGTTTAAGAGAGATAAATAGACTTAACACTGAAGGTTAATGTATGTAGTTCATATGCTGGGAGTCTTTTAAACTAAAAGACCACTATCTCTATGGCTCGATATTTAAGGACAGTCAACTCCCTCTACAGCAGACACTGTAGGGACCTTGAGTTGGTGTCCTCATTATGGTGAGAGTTAATTTCACTCAAACATCTATAATTTACTTTTGCCTGGGATTTAGCGGCTGTCCTTGTTATGTGATGTCCACAAGGCCAGAGTTGACTGTACTTGTTGATGCAGATAGGTCATGTGTTATCTGAAAATCAGACTAATCCCTCTATTCAGCCCTTAGGGCAGTTATAAGCGTTAAAATTATTAAGAATGGCTTGAATCACTTTGGTTCAGTTGCTAAATAAGTTTTGCCTTAAAGAAGACAGGTTTACAAGGACCACTGAAACCCAAGATTACAGAGGGGCAAAAATAGTTTAAAACGGATTTTGATGCTTATCATTATTAAACATATTGGGCCTAATATAGCCTGTGAACCAGCCTTTTGGCTAAAAATTTAGTGATGCAAATCCTTGTCTCCTTGTGCCACTTCATGTCTCTTTGCCCTGTCATTACTAGCTAGAGACCAATCCAAAATTGTCTGTTATGTTTGATAAATACTGTATGTTCAGGGGGCATAACACAGTGTTATGTGCAATCCAAAGTACATCCCAACTGCTAGATATACATGTACACTGAGGTACCTTATTATAGGAAATTAACACTCCATGAAATTAAGGATATCGACTTAAATTAAGGTAAATTTAGTGGAAAATGACTTTCAAATAAAGGAAATTAATGCAAAAAGAGGGTAACATTTCAAAGAGAAGGAAATTAGCGGGATGCTTACGAATCGAAGAAACATTTACTTGTTGAGACAACAGAAATAATGTTAAATGTATAATCTGAAAGGGAAACGTTTTGTTCGTGGTGTTTTCCCTGAATGTACAAAGGAGGTCAAACAAAGAAATCAGAAGTTTAGTGGTGGTCAGTTATAATGGTTATGCGATATGATGTCATAAGTAGCAGGTGGTCAAGCCATTTTTGAGTGAAAATGCATGTTTTTTTTCAACTTTTTTCAATAATAAAAGTAAAACTTGTGGATGAAATGATGCAAAGTAATTATTTATGTGTTATTTAACATGTTAAGCGCAAAAAATTGTTAATTCTCACTGTTTTTACCTGATTTCTAATTCTTGATAAAATCCAAGATGGTGGCCAAGATGGCAACCATGTTTGGTGATGACACAGACCTCCAGCAGCTCCACCACCCATAAAATATACCTCATGTTGTAGAGAAGATAAAATGTCAAAGATCAAATATTGCAACAAAACAAAAACCCAAGGGGGGCTCCATCAACCCCTCCCTCCCCTTTGTACAGTGGTGTGTAAATCCAAGGGTTAAAATACCATATACTGCACATATGTCTAAAACTAGGTATCTTTGGTGCCTGATGTTCCTCAAGGATATGCTTTTCTTAGCCCACTGCATTCCTCAGTAACTTGTGACCTCTAAAATAATCATTAAAATATAAACCTGGAATACATTTTAGCTTAATTCAACAAACCTATCAGGAAAAATAGGTTTTCCTCATCGAGGTCACTGGGTTACACCTACTGGTTGTAAGTGGTAGATTTTGATCCTTTTTTTCATTTGCTCATGGTGATTTTTGAACATGCATGTACACACATGTTGGGTATCTGATTTATCAGAGGTTGCATGTTATTGCAAAGCATAGTAATATTGGTAACATATGTTTCATTTTGTATCTTGAAGACTTGCCCTGCCTCCCAGCAGAGTAAACAAACCTCCAGTTCTGGTACAGGTAACCCAATAAATCTTTTTCTTCATATTTATTATTGTTGTCTTAAGTTCATACCTACAGTGTACATGTGCATAACTAACCTACAACTTTTCATTGGTTCTTTTTCAAAAACTATAATGCCCTGTGAATGGTTGGATAAATTTGTTATTTTAGGACTAATGGCCAATGACAGGTGTTGTTGTAAGGTGTAAATCAATTCCCTGCTGCAGTAGTTTTATCACAGGCAGACCACCTTCCATTTGTGTGGCTGTTGTTGTTATTGAAGAAGAAACACAGGCAACATTAGAGCGGCTAGGTTTGGCTGCCTGTAGTTTTACCACTATGGATGGAATAAATTATTATTTAAATGTCTGATATAAATTTGCACCCTTTATAACTGGAGAGTTGAAAACAAAACTATTGAATGCAAGGATTTGGCCCTAAAACTGTTATTTGTTTTGCTTGATTCTACTTCAAGTGTATGCAAAAAACCTAGGTTTTCTGGTGACATCTTTTATAGATATTTTGTTAAAGAAGATCAAAGATGAGAAAGAAGTGGGAAATTCAAGTCACTCTAATATTTGTTTTGATGATTCGATAATCAAATCACAGCTTAAAATCTGCACAATACTCTTCTGCTAACAGCAGTATGCTGTTGCTGTCGATAGCTAAATCATGACATTGTTTTTCTCTTACCATTTTTTAGTGATTTTTTTGATTTCAAAAATATTGCAAAATTATTGTTACTGTGAAACTCAGAAAACCGTGAACACGTGAAAAATTTCAAGAATGTTGATTGTGTCGTGACCAATCAATAATGTTCAGGACACGCGAGCAAACCTCAAATCCACAAACTAATTACTGTTGCTGTTTGCGGTTTAGTTTCCTGATGCCTTATTGGCTATTTCCTGACAACACTATAACATTCCATAGAAATATTTTTGGTGTTCACACTTTTGTGAGTTGCACAGTAATACTCACAAAAATTAAAATCACAAGATTTGATACCTATTAGAGTAATGCTCAAAAGATACTTCATCGTTAATTTTGCAGTCATCAACCTTAATGTTTTTTTTGGCTTCTTTTATTTAGCAAATATCATTCTTTTCAACATTATTGAAGAAATTATGAAATTGCAAAAGTTGACTCACCTCAACTAATTTCTGCTCCCAAAGTATCTCGCAATATAATATATATTTTAATTTTTAAATCTAGATGTCTCAGCGGCAAAGAAAAAGTCACCAACTCAGGGAGTAACCCCTGTGCCTCGCTCGAGGGCAGCAGCTGCTGCAAAACCATTGTCACAAAAGACAGTGAAGGAACCAGACACTAAGAAGAAAAATGAGATAAAGAAGGAGAGCAGTTATGATGCGAGTGACAGTGACTCAGAACATGGGAGTGTAGATCGATTGAATGCTGATGGTGACTTTGGTTACGAGACAGGTTCGCTCGATGACAGTGATGTGTCAACTGGTGAGCTTCTCAGCCCGTCTGCCAAAGATGAGCAGAAAACTATATTGACGCCAGGGAAAAGCAAGAGTGTTGGTTATTCGTACACTGAAGTTGAATTTAGACCTCTGTTGGTAACTGATGAGGGTGGCATAGCCACACGGCATCCTGAACAGTATGACACAGAGAGTGACAATAGGCTTTCTATGGATGGTGACACTACCAATGATCGCAGGTCTTATACTTATGCTGGAGATGAGTTTCGCCCTTTGATTGTTACTGAGGGTGGGGGTATTGCCGCTCCTGTGGGGGCAAGAAAATCTTCTAAGGATTATAAGGCAGAAAGACAAGGTAATGTGGGTAGACCAATGACTTTGGCGTACGAGGAAGTAACAATTGTTGATGGTGGCTTTGACAGATCAAATATCAAAGTAGTGCCTGCTAGCCAAAAGAATACACCAGCTGAAAACAACACAACACAACCACAATCTGATGTATATGCTGTTGTACAGAAAAAGCCAAAGGTAGCTGATTCTAAAGAACCAGAACATAGCAAACCTCCAAGACAAAACAGCCCCATGCAGCGGCCATTGGTTGAGTTAGGTGACGTTGTACCTGCAATTCCAGGCGGCAGAAAAGACTCCAGCATGTACGAAGCCATTGCAGGAGAGCTACAGAATATGATACAAGCATGTGAAGATGTGGAGTTGGAGGAGGGGTCTTCCAGGACTAATTCTAATGACACAAAGGTGTTTGAAGTAGAAAAGAAGGTACCTTCAATACCAAAACCTTATTCTGGACATGATAATGAAGAGTTGGAAACAAAATCTTCCAGGACTGATTCTAATGAGAGAAAGACTGTGGCTGGAGAGAAAAGATTACCACCTCCTATACCCAAGCCATTTTCTGGACATGGCGAACTTCGGAATGTGACTATGGGTGATGATGTTGGGGAGTTGGAAGGAAAATCTTCCAAGACAAATTCTAACGAAAGAAAAACTTCTACAGGAGAGAAGAGGTTACCGCCTCCAATACCAAGGCCTTACTCTGGACCTGGCTTGAGTACGCATGCGTCACTGCAAATGGCAAAAGGGGAAAATAGTGAAGATGATGAGAAAGGTTTGTGCATACTTGGTTATCTGTGCAGTGATTTTGTTACAAATAGTTAAGGTGAGTCCTGGGACTCATCTTGTGAAAAATCATGAGTCCCAGTGCAGAACCAATGAGTCCCAGTTCAAAAAAACGAGTGCTAAATTGAAATTGCTTGGGCCTTCACATTAATTGTTTGAAACTCTTTAGTATGCAGTTTACTGAAATCAAAATATAGTCCTTCTATTTCAAGTACATAAAGACTAAAATAAATATGCATTGTTAAACAACAGCCACAATAAGAGCCACAGAAATCACATGAACAGGATATTCTACAAAAACATCTTCAGTTCAATGGATCGATCCATCTTTGTGTTCTATGGGATGCATACCATGAATTATTTTGTGTCTTTGGGGATTTTAATGCATCAGGGATGCAGGATGTAGAGGAAACAAAATCTCTGCTGTGAAACCTAAGAAACTTTTCTTTTGAAGAAAAATTCATCACGCTAAAAAAAGAAAACAACAACAAAATTTAGCACATAGATTCTTTAGACATAATCATCAAATTACTCTTCTGATGTTGACAGTTTGGATACAGTTGTAGTGGCGAGCTAACTTTCTCAAAACTGATAATATTGCCATAAGGTGCTAAACTTAACACACTGTGAAGAACAACTCCGAAAAGGAAACTACACATAGAACCATTTAGTTGCTTACAGTTGAGTGAAAAAATCGTCTGATTATAGCGACATTTGTAACCCCAGCATCTTCAGTTGAAGGGGTGTCTTGAATCAAGGCCATACTTGACTTCTGATTTACTGTTAGATTCTCCTTTTAATTGGCCTTGTATTTACACTTGTAAAAAGAGAATTTGATATTACAGATTGGAAGTCACTTGGACTTTCTGTTGATATACCCCTTGAATCGCAGATACCTTAAATTATATGCACTTAACATCGTTGGACAGTTAACTGTCAGTTTTTTTGAGGTGGGCTGTTTTTCACAGTTAAGTGTATGTTACAGGTCAAATTTGATTTCAGGTTTTTTTTTATTTAGGTTGATTCAGATTCAGATTTTGTATTTTTTGCACTATTACAAAAAGTTGCGACAAAAATTACGATATGTTTCACAGTGACTAAAGGAGCTAACGCCTTTTGAGTTGGTCACTGCCACATGCAACTACACTGTAACTGACGTAGACGTCATGCCACCATCTCAATTTCCTTTGTCTTCTTGGGCTAGGAGATGTTGAACATTGAGAATCAACCTAGGTTTAATCAAAATTAACCTGAGATCAAATTTCACCTGTATCATGTACACGGTAGCTTGTAAAACATAAAGTTACACATAAAGTTTAAACTTAATTAAAATATAATGACTGGTATCATGTTAATTTTTCATCCAGTGAATACAGAGGATGTATCACAACCAGTTTATGCTGTTGTGCAAAAGAAACCAAAGGACCATCCAAAGGAGGAGAGATCTTCTGGAGATATGATCAGTCAAACAACAGGTAGTGCAAAAATTTATCTCCTGATTCAGTATTTCCCATTTCTTGCTGAAAGTCCTCTTTTTCATCTTATTAAATTAAGTAGACAGTCACCTCTGTCTTAACAGACACCTTTATGAGATGGACACCTCTGTAAGTTGCTCCCCACCTTTCCTTGCTCCCTTTATTTAACTCTCTTTAAGACAGACATTGCTTTTTCTCTAAGACAGGCACATGGACACAGGGACCCAAAAGTGTCTTTCTTAGAGAGAGTTGACTGTATGTGTTATCATACGGGAGGCCGTGTTCACCAAATGGCGTAACACAAAAGATTGCTGACATGGAACAATACCCACACTTAATTAAAACAATAGCTAACCAACAATGCTTTCCACAACACCAAGAAACACCCCAAGTTTCCTAGACTGTTGTAATTGCATAGAGAAAATCTTTTCAAAACGTGTACAGTGTAAGTAAGTCATTACTGGTTGATGCACTTTTATTTTGTTTACTGTTTAAAAAATGAGCAGGAGGGTATTATCAGGTTTAAAAAACTTGAGGCAAGGCTGAGAGTTTTTAAACCTGATATTACACAACTGCAAGTTTTTTGAATGGCTTCAAAATCTCTGATAATTATAGATCAACTCATTCTTGCATTAATATTTCAGATTTGGGGTTATTTTGGTGTAAAAAATTGGACGTTAAGTTTAGCTGTAAACGTAGAGTAATTTTGTTTTTTCTTTATGAATTATTAATGAGTTTTTGAATGAAATTCTGCCCAGTAGAAATTCAGCCAGTCTATGCAGCAGTTCAGAAGAAACCAAAACATGAGCAGAACAGTTCTGTGGAATCCCTTGATCAGCTTCGAATACATGCAGCATCTGGTGATGATGGCAACAGTGATGATGAGCTCCCTCCACCTCTGCCCTCACGGCTTCCCAATCTTGAGGATACTATGAAAAGAACTGAACCTTCAGAGAATGTCTCTCAGTTTGATAAAGCAAAACAGCAACCTGAGGAGAAGTCCAAGAAGGGTGTTGGCTTGAAAATATTTAAAAAGAAGCATCGACGCCAGCTATCTGATGGAAATGTGGTTGACAAATTGAATAAAGACAGTGAGAAGTGTGGTCTTTCTCCCAGTGCTGGGAAGAAATTCAACCATCGCCGCTCAAAATCACAGGCAGATATAATGAGAATAGAGGGCAGTGTCGATTCCAGAATAACATTTTCAGAAGTTGACATTCCTTCGAACAAAGAGCAGAAATCTTCTGATGAAAAACCACCCATCAAGCCTTATATGGAAGTTGACATAACAGAACCTCCCCTCACTCCTACATTTATGAAAAAGAAGCACTCTTTGGGAGGGGAGAGTGATGATCAAAATGGACCTTGTGAATTACCTGAGGGGTGGAGGGAGGTTAAGGGTGACGATGGAACTTATTACTGGCACATAGCATCAGGAACAACTCAGTGGACCCTTCCTCAAGTGGCAACAAGACCAAAGGTACAAATTATGATGTGTAATTCTCTAGGAGCTTGGATTTTTATAGTCACTTAGTGGCTGCCAATTTGTCATGTATTTTTCTGCTTTGCAGCACTTTGGTCATCCCTCCAAATTTTGTATAACCATTATTTCTAGTAATATTTTTGTCAGTTTTTACATTTTCCCATGAGAAACTGGAAACAAAACAATGCTCTTGCATTAAAGGCAATAAGAAAGTGGCAAATAATGGAATAGGTGGGGCTGAGTAAAGGTGCACTATTTTATTTGGGAAAAAAATATCTAGCAGCTTGAAAAATGCAGTTATCAACAACCTTGGCAAAAAAAACAGTGATGATTATTGATCACAAAAAACGGAGTTTGTAAGTCTTGATAGACGTTGGAGCCATTAATGTTTTTTCTTTTTCCCACAATGTGATACATCTTGTGAACAAGTACTACATGTAGATGGTTGTACATAGGAGGTTCCAGTGAGGGCTGCGTGGCATCAGAGTTCATGAAAAATTCAGCAAGAAAGGAAACCTGAGCCATGCTTATTAATCTTGTATAAAAATAAGTGTCCACACCACTTTTTAATTATCTTGCAGTTTTTAGAGGCATTAATTTTGATAGGTAATTTACAAATTAGTGATGCCATTCAATTGAAACTGGTTTCCTGGTTAGAACAAAATACTTAACAGTTAAGGATAAAAGAAGCCCCTAAAAATACAGGAGGAGCCAGAAAGCATCTAAAACATAATCTAGCTTGTGAACTGTTTTGCAAGGAATTCAGTGAGTGGGCAAGAGAGAGTGTGAAGGGCATCCCCAACCTCTGGTGCTAGTAGTCAATAAATTCACCATGCTGTTAAGAAGAAATTATTTCCATATGCCTGCTCAACCGTATCTAAAGACAAATTAGATGGTCTATGAACATGTTAAAATCTTGCTCTCTTCTGTCTGTTCAAAGTTCAGGAAAGCCAAGATAACTTATGCAAAGTTTTGTCAAGTTTTGGTTTAAAATATCGTAGAGTGAACGTTTATTGCCCTTATGAATCCTTTTTGTCATAGACTAAGTTGTAGCAGATGATTTGTCAACCAAACTTTTAAATCTATGAACGAAATTCTTTGGTGTTACCATTCAAATGAAACCCTTTGGCAGAACGTTTGAATGAGACTATTGTTATTTAGTATTAATTTTTACAAAAAGAAATTTCAATCTTCTGTGATTTTTTTTTCTTTGGCCACTATTAAGAGTGAAAATGTTAACCTTGTCTGAGATCTCATGATCCTCTTCCTTGATTATGCATTATCATCAGGAGAAATTGACAGTGATCACAGATTGTTTGCATATCAATAAGGGTATGCAGGAGTTGCTTGAAAAACGAAACAAAACTGAAACAACTGCAGGATCACAATAATGTGATTATATCTCCTTTTAATAATTTCTTAAAATCCATATTCTGTGGAGTAGTAAAGCGTATAATATGAGGTTGTTTTGTTCCTTTTAGTTGCAGAAGAAAACAAGCGAAGAATCTAAATCTCCAGAGAGTCCAGAAAGGCAAAAGGTATACATGCAGTTTGCACTTACTAGATGTTATTAATTTTTCCTTGTGCTTATTAGACTGCAAAACCGTCCGCATTTCTGCAAAGTCAAGTATGCGCGAATAGTCAAACGAAAGTTCTGGAGCGAGGCTGAAAATGGAGAGTGTCACTGACGCAGTCAGCACTTTGTGCCTTGAAAAACCAACTTTGAGTAGTAAACCGACTGTTTTGCAATCTGTTTGCTCATACATGTATGTATAACTTCACAATGCACTGTGCGTGCTTTACGTTTTTTTTAATACAACTGTAAAATTAATGCTCTTCTGTGATGAATGAAAAGACAAGTCTTAACATTTCAGGATGCCTTTTTTTCTAGGTCCTCAGCTTTCCCGTTCATTCTATGGGTTGGATTGAGCTTGAGGAGAATCAGGTGGCACCACATAACATGAGTGAAACCATTGCCGACTGTATTTCAACACTGGCTCAGAAACGCAAAGACCTTTGGAATACTGCAGAGACTTGGGGCGAGGTATGCAATTATTAAATAGGGGGTCTTTAGATTGAGGATGCGACTGCTTTCAGAACACTGTGACAGAGCAAAAGCCTGAGACAAGAATGGTACTGTAACTGCCGGAAACATAAGCTTTGGTCTTAAGACGCGAGGTCTGTCCGACACAGTTCAATATTTTGTATTTTGACTAAAATAAAAGATGGGATCGTCCAAAATATGGTGTTATTGTATCTGGAAGAACAAATTATTGAGGATGAGGAATTTCGTTTGTTGTACGAAGATTACCGCAAGGTCATGGAATCATATTATTTTTGAACTGCAGATAAAGATATGAAAGTGAACATGATTTTCTTCAACCCAAGTGGTTGAAAAAGAACCTGAAAAAATTCAGGAGAAAGGAATCGAACCCTGACCTTTGTGGTGAGCGGACGCTCTATCCATTGATCTAATCAAGCCAACTAGAGGGTAAACAAGGGTTCGATTTCAGGTCAAGCCTGAATTTTTCAGGTTCTTTTTCAACCACTTAGGCTGTTCATTCTACTGCGAAGAGCATGTTCACTTTCATTTTCTTTAGCTGTTAACTCCAAGGGTGTTATATTTGGCATGCCCTCTACTGTCTCTAGTAACGTAGCTGTTTTTTGTTGTTTGTATAGGGAAAGGATATAAGGTTGCTGTTGGAAGGAGAAGCTCTCAAACTTGTTGAACCAAGAACCAAGGTCCCTCTGCTAGTCCAACCAGTCTCTAAAATGAGGGTGTGGGGTGTTGGCAAGGAAGATCAAAGGTCAGTTACTCAAATACTTTTTATGTTGTGGTTCAGTTTTATCCGTGGTTTGTTTTCCTCTGTTTCCTGAGTACTAATGCATTGCTATACCCAAAAATAAAGGAAAAAATTAAGTCAAGTCTAAAATTGAACTACAACATTAATTTTAGACTCGATTGCCAAAACATTGTCACATGAAAAGCATCAACCTTAAACGATGACTGAGACCTAATGGATTTGTGGGTTTAAGTTAATTGACATTGTGAATTCAAAATCTCTTTACAATAGCTTTCACTATCATGAGGCAGTCAAGCGGATAAATTCCAAAAGGTTCAAAAAGCTTACAGTTTTCATATCATTTTATGTCCTCTGACTGCATGTACAAAGCTGGTCTGGTCACAGCATCTCCTCTTCGAACCTTTTGGCAACAGCTCAACTTGATTAGGAGATCTTGCTCTAAATATTCCTAGAATATAAAAATGACAATTTGGAAAAAGCGCATATCTTCAGGATCACAAAATTGAAGTAAGTGCGCCGCGCACTTGTTTCTTCAGTAAAGATATTTCCTGAAGCGCAAAGCATTTCTCAACAAGTTACTATTTTCCCGCGGTCTTACAGAATGTAAAATGGTGATCAGGACTATTTAGAACGAAAGATTCGAGTGACTTATTGTGCTTATTTCAGGGACTTCGCATATGTTGCCCGAGATCCTTCAACTGGTAAACACAAGTGTCACATGTTTCGTTGCCATGGTAACATATCAGGTCGAGCGATAACCAACGCATTGCACGATATGTGCAGTAAAATACTAGAAGAAAAGAAGAAGGCTCAAGAAAGCAACCGGAAGACATCCTTACAAAAGCCATGGTCTGATATAATCAACACACCACCTCCATCATCAGCAAGAGGTATAAAAAAGTAAATAAAAAGAGAAAGAAAGAAAGTCAAGTTTCAAAAATCTTAAAGAAATTATCAGGGGAGCTCGCGCGAGCGGAGCCTCACACGTAAGGGGCTGTTTACATGACACCGGGGCGACTTTCGCGCCGGAGCGAGTTCACTCCTGTTCCCTCTCATGGCTCTACATTTGTTTAAATGATACCACCACGAAATGTCATGCCGGCACGAGTCGTCCCGTCGTGAGTTCACCCCGGTTGTTGTACCGGGGCGAGAATTTCACTCCGGTACGAAATCTCACAACGGTTTCATGTAAACGCGAAACGACCGCACGTTTCGGTGTGAAATCGGTCTGTAGACTGGAACGGGTAGCGCATGCGTAATGTTTGTGATTTTGAATCTTACGTGTATTTTATCAACATGAAATGTACCTTCAAATAACGAGATATGAATTGACCCAGTTATCCTGGTATGAAACTCGCGCCGGTGCGAGTTTTCTCATGTAAACACTCCCTAAGAAATTTTGGTTAATCTACCCATCCAAGAAATTTTGATAAATACGTGACCGTCCATCCGTCCACACATAGGGCAATCAATGTGTAATGTCAAACTTTCCCGGTAGTGTGGGAACATGTAACCTGTGCTTAACTTGATAACAGACATCCATATTATGGTCAATTGACAGCTGTCAAAACAGGGTATCCGCTGACCATTGTCACATGACCGTGTCACGGGCTCAGGTGCCAACTCACAGGTCACGTGTTTTTTTTTTTAGTTTTCCGCTAACCAGTTGTTAGCTTTTAATTTTCCGCGGGTTCAAGTTTATTTTTTTCAGTCAGTCTTTGCAATGGTTTAAAGTCCATTGTCTGAAGTGATTGCGCGTTCTTTGAAACTTCTTGGCAAATATCCAAAGAAGCTCACTTTGGCAAATGTTTGCTAACTCTATTTTTTGGCGTTCTCTTTGCTGTCGCCATCGTGAAATCTTAAATTCCCGACATCCCAGTAATGCAGTGTTGACTGAAACCTGTTAATTCACTTTTTCTGTGTTTCAGATAATGCCAGTTTCAATGAAAAACCTCACGTTGAACCAAAGAAGAGTTTTTCTGCAAAATATGTCGGAAGTATTGATGTTTCAAAACCAACAGGTTTGAAGTTACTTTAATACTTCTAAGAAGCTTTTAATAATGTAGGAAAATTAAATGGTAGTACGCATGGTAATTGATGGTAGGTCTTATTTGAAAAATCACAGTTTTTAAAAAATACACGATAAATACACTGACGTAAACAGGAAAACATTCAATTTAAATAGGCATGACTTCAAATAGCGACCCCTTTGATTCGGTAAATGCTCCTGATTTTTAACAGTGGGTTTGTGGTGCCTCACTTTATTTCTAAATGAAAACTAAGGAAAGAACATCCTCCCGATAACAACAACAGCAACAACAACGACAACAACTTAAATCAACACCTTTCAATATCGGTTACAAAGGTTGTGACCTGTGGGTACCGTAGGTGCTAGTGACGCAAGTTGAGGCGGGTACAAGACTGTTGAAAATGAGTTTTATTTGCGTGAGTACCAAAAATGATTTTCATATCAATGGCTTCGCACTTAGCCTCGGCTTATGGCCCCTCAGAAATGGCTCATTACATTAACAAGCATGAAACGGAAATGAATTATTAGCCATAGAACTAATCTATGGGCATTTATAGGCATTCTTGAGACTTACAGAAAACATAAAAGTAAAATGGTATATTAAATGTTCTTTATTTTAGGTGTGGACATTTTGAACAAAGCAATCAACAAATTAACTAGCAGAGGTGGTGTATGGCGGACAATGCTGATTGAGATCAGTGTTTCAAACATTAGAATCACGGACTGTACGGTATGATATGCCTATATCCTTCAACTGTATGTTATAAGCTTTAGGTGAAACTATATACAACTACTGTCTTTTATTTTTTGAAGTCCTTTTCTTCCTTTGTCAGCTTTGTCAATAAAAGATTTATTCTGAGTTATTGGTTCTTTGTCTAGTATTTAGTTAAGTTTACGAAATTTACCATCTGGCACTTCTGTGTAACTGATTTGCCATTAATAAAGGACGGCCTCCTCATACCACTTTTTTGAAAGTCACTCTTGTTTTTCATTGTTCTGTTTCAGACGCAGGAGTTGATTTCAGAAGATCGAGTCAGATTTATGTCATTCTTTGGCGTTGGAAAAGATGAAAGGTACTCGAAGCCATTCTTTGATTATACAGAAAAGCCGTACCTTTACCAGTAGAGCAAATATTATTCAGCCCTGGAACATTTCGTATAGCGGCGGGAGAGAAGTACAGAAATCCTGGGTTATACAGTTAAGAATAGTCCATTTCCGAGTTGCTCCAAGCCTTTTTTTTAAAAGCGAGGCAAAGTGCAAAACCAGTGATATGAAAATCATTTTTTATTCTCATACAAATAAAAATCATTTTCACAAGAAAGGTTTTGTACTTAGCCCTGTTTTGATAAGTGAGAGTTTTTGGAGCTCGGAAATGGCCAATATATTATGAAGGTTAGAGGTTTATTCACTTGACCGTTGTCCCTTTCGACTCTATTAGCGTTTTGTGGGAGGTGTCTTTTCAACTAAATAACGTTCCACCCTTACCTTTTGCTTGAATGTTTTGAAACAAGGGAGAAGAGATATCACATAAGAGTAAACTAACCTGTTCCAGGCGTTCGGCTGGAGGAGTGTGGCGCGAAGGAATAGAGCTAGGAAAAAAGGAGGAAAAGAGGGAGAGGGAGAGAGGGGGGAACCTCACCCCTACCCCCCTACCCCTCTCGTTGTTTTCGTTGTTTTCGTTGTTTTTTTTCTGCTCACTTGTCTTTGCGCTGGGACGTGCTTAGAGTAAACTGACCACTGTGTGTCTTGTTAACGTGGCACATCTTTATTTTATTTTTTTTCGTAATTTAATAGCTTTTATTATTTTTTTTTTCGCTTGAATAGTGAATACAAAACAAAGCCACTGCAAAAAGTTAACAAATTACTTAAAAAAAAAAAAAACTACAAAAACATATCCAAACAAATTTTTGTACGCTATTTAGATTACAACCACAAAAAAATACAAATTAACATAAGCTAACATAGAAACATTCACATTGCCATCAACAAGAGAAAAGGAGAAAAAAAGTACATACAACTTGGCACAACTTTATCACGTTAAGTCACGTTTTTTTTTTTCCTTTTTATTTAGACTCTGTGGTTACATAGTAAGCACAGCTCCTGAAGTATTTGTCTGCCATGTTTTCCATTGTTCTCCTAACGCGGCATCGCTTACGAAAGCGTTAGCTGAAGCCTGCGAGGTAAGAATGGTCACCGTTTGATTCAAAATATTTCTTCCTTTCTGATCTTCTGAAATTCTCCGGCAAATGTGTCTTAACAAGCTTGCGCTAGCCAAAGATATATAACGAACACCAGCTTCTTGTGTGCTCTCCAAACTTTCCAAGTGCATCCGTTACTCGATAAACGCACAGCTAAGAGCTGAACCGTCTTTTATCGCATAGCTAACAAAAACGCTTGGATTTTGATTGACTGCAAACTTCTCGTAGCTCGCGGCACAGAAGAGTAAACGTTTCTATGGTTGGTACAAACACGCAACAATCGTCTAGTTTGAAAGAAAGTTCTTCCCTTCAAACTGACAGTGAAAATTTGCTTATTTTATCTTTGAAGATCAATTTAAACTAAGCAGAAACCGCGGTAAATTACTTTTTAACCCTCGGACCTTTTTCTGGAAGCTTCTTTACTGGCTTTTGTCCACCGTTGAACCTGTTTTGACATGAATTTCTCAATCATAATATTGTTTGTCGTTTAAACTAAAATGAGTTGTTCTTCATTTTCATTTTTCAGCTACGTTTCCAGAAATGCATCGATGCTCATCCCGAAATTGTACAAAAAGTAACAGCTACAGAGCAAGAAAAGGCGAAGGAAAAAATTGATAAAGAGAAGGAAAAGGTAAGTTGAAGCAAGTGTACAGTACAGTTAAAAATATTTTTGGAAAATTATGAGATCAGTAATGATTTTCAACAGGGAACACCTATCGAACCAGTATTTGAAACGTAGTCTAGCCAGTGTTCAACAAAACCGCGTTTTAAGCCGTTTACACTTTGCCGAACGCTCTTATGTAAACACCATTTATCGTGAACAGTTTCACGAAAGCATCATAAAAAGCATTTGTCTTCTTAAAATAACTCACTAAGGACGATATTCAAAGACCGCGGTCTAAGTTAGACTTAGTTTGAATAAGGGACGCTTTGAGTTCATGGGTATGTGTAATCAAATGGCGACGAGTGAAATAAGGGAATAATTTCACGCGCGTTTTGTCCAAATTGCAAAAATTTCCCATGCCTTTTTTACCTATCAATTTCTTGGGTGACAAATTACGCTCACAATCTTGGCTTCGTCACTTGTTTATCGTATCGAGAACTCCGCGCACCGTAAACGGTTAGAATATAAATTTTCGCTTAAATTCACAATTTTTCTGAAATTTTCGACAAAACACCTCTTATAATCCTTCCTGATGTGCACTTTCGTGTGTTTAGGTATTCTAAAGCGTCGTTTAATGCCCTTATGTCTTCATTCATAACATTTTAAATCCTTGATGCCACCTTGGCATTGAGACATACGGAACGTTGCCATAACAATTTTGTAATTTCACTCGTGATGTTATAAATGTAGCGCTAAAATTTCGCGACAAAATTAAGAAGAAATTTGTCACCCATGATATTAGATGCAAAACAAAAGCTGCAATTGGTGACAAAATTATTTGAGACACTTTGTCCTCGGTAATTTTTTTTGCGTTTTACCGACAATACATTCCATCAGTTTTGTGCCGCTGCTCAACGTACATGGAGGAAACAAGAAACAAGTGTTTAATGGTTGAAAAATAGTGGGGAGGGGTCCATAATGTTTTGCTTTCTGTACCGTACGTCATTTGAGGACAGTGTCTCAAGAAATGCTGTCGCCAATGCAGTTGTCCTTTTCGTAAAGGTCGCTGCCATTTTTAAGACACTGATATACAAGTAAGCAATGACTGAATATAAACATTACCATTGACAAAAGAAATCGGCAGGTACAGGTAATCGATCTCGCACAAAAAAGTGTAAATCTTTTAGTTCTTCTCGCTAGAGCAATATGTAAAAGGGTTTCTAAGGTTTCATTACGGTAAAGATGTACACAAGAAAAAACCCAGTGGAAAATAAGCCAACTGAGTGATGTTTTACTCCGAGAACCCGGTGAGGATATAGATTCCACTGGTTCTGTTACAGCGGGGTGTGTCATGCATTTCACACATTTCCACTGTCAGCTTTCATTATTTAAGATCTTAGGGCCTGTTTACGTGGAGGTGGGGTACCCCAGGTAGGTGAGGTAACTTGTGGCGGGTCACCCCACCTATCGTGTAAACGTTATCAAGTTAAAATGAGAGATTGTATGGACAGGCGGGTTACCCCACCTAAGCGGGTTACCTCACCTACCTGGGGTCCCCCACCTCCATGTAAACAGGCCCTTAGATTCTAACCGAAATTGATGTAATTTTCGTTTACAGCTTTTATTTATAAATGAGACTACCATGAAATAGCATCAATCTTGAAATCTTCCATGCGATTTATTTTACTCGCTTTATCTCTGCATCGTCATTGCTGCTTTGTACCACTTTTTATTTTTTTGTTATTTTACAACAGGCTGGTTTTATGACAAGTGTTCAAGGGTTCCTGGGAAAGCTTGGCCCAAAGAAAGGAGGAGGGAAAAAGGTTAGTCAGTGATAATTGAAGTTTTCTTAGAGCAGCAGAGCTAAGGGTATAGTTTGTGATTTGAAATTTGGCCATTTAGCCTGTCAGCAAGGTCTGAGGTTAGAGGGGGAGGGGGTACAAAGGGAGCCACGCCTACTCCCACCTCCCTAACAGTGAGATTGCTCACAGGTTAAATAACTGTGCTTTATTTTCATAGTCAGATTAAAAAAAAAATCTTAAGGTACCGCTCAATGTAAGTGACTAGATTGCGATCTTATGATTTCATGTCTGTTTCAAATTGCATTTTGACTCTAGGAGTAAAAATACCAAATGACTTTGCTCTGTCTCTGTTTGGATTTCCTTTACTTCAGTTGACATTATTAGGTCATCAATTAAGAAGGGAAGTGCTTTTCTTTCCTCTTAAAAATAATTATTGTTGGAAAGTTTGGAAAGTTGATATACAGAAGGTATTTCTTTAGCCATTCAACGTTTGGAGAAAACAGAAATGAAGTAGACAATTCACGTGACATTTTAAACAAAAACGACAACAATTTATTCAATTTAATTAGATTGCAAATGATGTATTTAAATTAGTGTTGTGGTACATGCTATCACAATATTGTATATATCTGAAAAAGAAGCAACATACTCTAGAAGCGTAAAAACGTGGATCTTTCCAGCCCAGTTAATTTTAAAATTTTGTACCTGTGAATGAAATCGTAAGGTGCGATTATGTAATGAACACTCCAGAGGTATTTTGCAAACATCCATGTCTTGTTTTTCGGAACTTTTGTTGTATGACATGTGGGATCTTGGTTGATTTATGTTGTGGGGCCCTTTTTGGAGTGACAGGATTAAATGTTTTTCATTTCTTTTTACACAGGAAGAGAGCAGTACTCAAGAAACCAAACCGTCAAGCAATATTCCAGTAATAACTTGCAAACCTTCACATACATTCATGGTCAAGTACTATGGTGCTCTGCCTGTGGCCGTGGGAACAGGAATAGAGACAGTAGAGGAAGCAGCTAAGGTGTGTGGACTTATGAATATCATTATTGTTTCTTCCCACATCGTTCACATCGCGGGGTGGGTGGGTACAGTAAGCTCACAAATGGACTTAGAGCGGCTGCCAGTGGCGCCTTTGTATGCTGTCGTCCGAGCTTACTGTTCACATGTTAATATGTATTGTGAAGAGGGCACGTCTGTTGTCCTGTCATCCATGACTCCTTTCTTCCTTCCTTTCCCTTCAATTTTGTAGAAGATACCTAGCCTGAGAAAACAGCCGACATTTTTCGACGTCACCAATGGTTTCCTTTGCTTAATGACGTCTGACGAACGCGCGCAGAAATTCCATGCTAATGACGTGTCACTACCCAGATCTGGGTAATGTTTCTGATAGGTTGTATCAAATTTCCCTCGCGACACGACCAATCAGGAGGCCTACTCAGATCTGGGTAGTGACACGTCATCAGTATGGAATTTGTGCGCTCGTTTGTCAGACGTCACTTCGCGGGGAAAGCCAGTGGTGGCATCGCTGTTTTCTCAGGCTAGCAGATATCTTGCTAAAAGTTGTAGAAAGTAGAGAGTGGTTCTACTTTTTGCAACAAAATCTGTATATGTTGCGCGATTTACCGGCCCAAGGCAAACTTGTTTTGTAGCAAATGACGAAACTCACGTGTACAGGGCGACTCCCGCGTAATTTTTTCCAATCAGAAGTCAGTATTCACGCAACTTGCAACAGCCTGATTTGTTGCAAGACGGGTTTGAATGTGGCTGGTAAAACGCGCAACATTCCTTTTCAACTCGTTTTGCAGCAATGTTGCAAAACAAGTTGCACGTTTTTGTTGCCCGTTTTACCTTAGCTTTTAAGGTATGTTAAAATTTTGCATCATTTTGTTTTTGTTACTGAAGCATTTGGCTGGAGGCACTCTACTGATTTGTCAGCTGGATGTCGCACTGAATGGAGTGACGCTTTATGATAGTCAGAGAAGCGCTTTGTCAAAGAGAAACTTGGACGCTGATACAATATCATACTGCGGTCTTACAAGGTTCGTGTGACAGCTTAAAAGGCTCAATACCTAATGCTTACGCCGACCGATAGGGGAGAGTAGTTCTTTACTTTCCACTGGAATAGTTGAGTGTACGATTTACGCGAGCGCTCGTGAAGCTGCCCACGAGATGAGTTGAGACGCGCGCGCGGTGATTTTTTCGCGCTCATGTGTTTCGTGCGCCCTTGTGTCCCAGAGGAAGGTGAGAAACTACTCGCATTCTTTCCGACCAACATTCTGAGTCATAATCTCGCCACCATGAATGTAGAATTTGTTGATGGGAGTTACCTATATTCGTTACGTTTGATCAGGACTTCCAAACATGTCTTGTATGAAAATCGTGGCTTCTGCTGCCTTTTGGCTTTATTTGTTTAGGTTGCTTTTTTCTTAAAAACATAGTTCCTTTCTGTTTTCCTTTCAGTTTGCAACGTCTGATATTTTTGGTATTTTTCTTTCTTTACCTCACAGTAACAGAAGCCATTTTGGACTGATACAGAGTATGGGTGGCGGAAAATACATATGTCACGTGTTTGCAGAGTACAAGGTCAGTGCTTGGAGTCATACAATTTGATGTAACTTTTAATTTTTTAGCTTTCATCGTGGCTCACACTTAAATACAATTGCAGTGCTTCAGTTGCCTAGCCCAGGCTTCGTATATGATTATCTAATTATCCCTTAATTGGGGTTTCCACTGTGAAAGTTTAAAATACAGTTTACAGTGTATTACAGTATGTTTATTGCCATTTGGAGCGGTGTACCTCAGATCAGCACTTAGGGTGTAAAAGTAACTGAGGAGAACGTGCTGCCTTTGCTCTGACATGGGCAAATAGTTCGACTTTCTCGTCTTCTCGGGTAGCGACGAAACACCATAGACCCTGCCTCACAGGACTTTTACTCTTGGGCTAATCTGACTCCGCCACGTAAGAAAAATAACTACATACGCAACAACTGATCCCTTGCCTTGACTCCCTCCCCCCCTCCCCCAGCTGGAAAGTGTCTTCGTCAAATTCGCTTTAGGAGGCATTTATCTCATAACCTATTATTTACAAATTGTAAACTAAGCCACAAGCAGTGTTTTTAATTTCCTTTTTCTTTTTTTTCTTTCTGTTTGTTTCTTTTTTAATGTCCCCAAGGGAGTAGATAATGGGACATTTACATTAAGCAGGTACTCGTTTTAGGTTCTCGCTGCCTTAAGAAAAGAAAAAACAGCAATAGCCTAGAAGAGTCATTTTTAGCTGAAACCCCCACTTTGTTATACGAAAGTGTAAATTTCGACTTTGCCAAAAGGAAGAATGAAAAATATACACCATCTGATAACTTCAAGAAGTTAAACTGTTGTATACAAAAGAAATCTGCGATGTGACTCTAAAATTATTTTAATACAAATATTTTAACATTGCAGACAAAAGCTGGTCCTATTGTTGCTGCCATTCATGAGACTCTGTGAAGATAAAAATTGCATAAAAATGGTTCATGGTATTTGTAGAATCAATTGTTTAGAGGTGACTCGAGCGAGAGGAGCTATTGACTCAGACTTTGTAAATAGAGTTCTGATACAGAGTTTATGAAAATCTGAGAGAGACACATTAATATAAGTAAGACATTGAAATTTATCTCATGCGATAACTGCTACAGCTATTTACTCTCTACTAGAATAAAAATATTGTCGGAAAATGGAAAGATTGAATAGCTGTTTTGCTGTAATTCGGCGAAGTTGGTTGTAGATCAATATAGGCAAACTCAAGCTGTCTCAGGTTTTGAGTCCTGCATTAGGTATAAAGCCATTTATTGTAGGTTAACGACTGCATAGCTGGTGACAGGTTGTATACGGAGCGTGTGTTTCGATGGTCCCTTGTTATGTATATGGCAATTAACCTGCAGTATGGTGGTTGAGCAATGAAAGGCGATAAATTGTTTTGATGTGAGAAGGTCCTTGGAAAGGCAAAATATAATTACATTGTTGACATTTTTCCTCACATTAATGATATTGATTTTATACATTTTTTATGGTTTTATATTTCTCTTCATTTAAGAGCAATATTTTTGTAGAGCGTCGCATCGATGTTGAGGAACAATTCACGCTGGAAGTGATTAGAATGGGTTGAAATTTTTCAGTGACTTAGTCAATGAACGAATGGATTTTTGAACGTATGAGGGAGGAAACGAATAAATGAGTGAGTGAGTGAACAAATGAATAAAGGGATGAATGAAAGAACGGATAGACTAACAAAAGAACGAACGAACGAACGAACGATGAATGAATGAACAAACCAATAAATGAATGAATGAACGAATGAGAAAGAAATGAATGATCGAGAAAGAAATGAATGAATGACTGGATCAATTAAAGGGAATGACTGACAAACAAATACGTGGAAGGAAAAGGTAAGGAAGATAAAAGCGAGTTGACAAATTTTGTATGAGAATTAAGCGAAGCGCAATTTAATGGCGGTTGGTGTAAACTTATAATGTGCCCATTTTTTGTGATGTCGAGGGGAAAAAACTAGTGTGTTGAGTAGAAGTTGTAGAAATATCATTTGGATACCGGTAGATATTGCCAAATGAAAAGTGCAAAAATGCTTAGGTTTTTCAATTGATGTCGTTGTAAATGGTTATTTGTTCTTGGCTTCAGTGCTTTTACAGCGCGACTCCGCTAATACTAGTATGTAGTGTGTAAGTGAAAGTGTAGAAGTGAAATGAAAGGGATATTTTGTACTAGGGTTGAATTCCAATTGAAAATATGTCGGCAGTTGCTCAAACCTTTATAGAGTAGATAACGCAGTTTTTTCCCCTGTTACATATATGCTGTGTAGCGATTTATCCGGTGCATAACGCTGTTCAGCGATTAAACAACCAAAGCCTGATAAATTAATTGAGTTTAAGAATGGAGTGCGTTAACCATTTTACTCCCAGAGATGGCCGAAGTCAATTTTCGAAAAAAAAAATTCAAATTTCATGTTGTAACGTAGCACCGAGTGAAAATATTGCTGAAGAGGTTTTATTTGACTGATAACTCCACAGGATTGTATTCACAGAGTCAAAAGTTAAAACTACATTCTAACATGGTAACATTGTAGGAAATCGTCAAAAGTTAGAGCTACATATTAAGTAGAAAATACCACGTGAACAAACTGTTGAAAAGGTTTCATTCAAAGATTTTATCCGAATACTCAAAAGTTAGAACGAACCGTAGGAGTAAAATGGTTAAATACTCGAGTTCAAGGAAGTTGTTAATTCTGAATGTCCAATCCAGCTGATACAATCTTTAAATGCAACATTCCGAAATGTTGTCTTCACGTTAAATTGACTCTGTCCAAGCGCTAACTAGTTTGGTGATGTAGAGGGCGAGTATGATGATTGTGTTGTTTTGATTGACTATTTTCGCATTGAAAAGCTCAATTAGCAATTCTTGCTTGTTTGAAGTGAAATTAGAGGAAATTAGACTGAACGTTTTTCTTTTATTGAGCTAATCTTTTTTGTTTAATACCTGCTAAAACTCGACTATCTCAACAAATAAGCCAGCTGGAAAAGAGTTTCTTATATATTGGTAAAAAGAGTAACCTAATATATTACAGATAAAACTAAAATAGTGAGACATTATTCAAATTATTTCTCGATATTGTTTTAATGCATTCAAAGTGTATTGTTATTTTTCTAATTTATAGTTGAGTAATAAAAATTACCCAATCAGATTAAAAGTTTCAGGTGTAGATTATTTTTCAGAAATTTTGTTATTGTAAGAAAGTTTCGTTATAAAAACGTATTATCAGTTATAAATAGGGTTAATTTATTTTATAATTAGGGTTAATTTGTCTTCGTGGTGAATTGATGATAGGGCGACTTTTGTGCACAAGATTTTCACCTTTGCGTAACTTATTCTTTGGCTAAAGTTAGAAGAATAAGCCTTGCATAAAACCAGAAATAACGAAATTTACTCAGTGGCGTGTGTTCCGAAGTGATACAAGGATTTCATAAAAGGACATTTCCCACGAAATTGATAAAATCAGAAGTAATAAAACGAGGGCGAGTTTTCTTTCTTGCACGTAAACCCTGGTCCAACGAGGCAATTCCATATGCAACATAATTTTCCTCTATCTTTAAGCATGGGCCGTTTGTCTTGACGTACCATAATTTTCATGAAAGTTTATTTCATTCAGCGTCTTCCGGTGCAAGCAGTGTGGAATTATTTAAAGTCTTTCAGTGACGCCATGTCCTGTGAGTAATCCTTTTTTTATCGGTGTATGTTTTGCGAAATCCCTCCTGACCTTAACTTTCCTTTCGAGCGGGGCAGAGTGTCTGCTGTTGGACTTGCAGAGAAAAACAAATTTCTCACTAAAAATTTTGTGAAGAGTTGCCCTGTCATTGAGATTATTGTATTAGGTAAGAAATGATATATTTTTTCAGTTCCCAAATTTGTTTAGTGTTACGCTGGTCACGTGCACATTGCATCATGAACAATGGTTTAAACGATGTTTTACTGTTGAGTTGTAGATTTTTTTGACAAAATAATCACAGTATTATGAGTAGAATTAGAACGTGTACCTCTGCATCAAACATTTCTTCTTGTGAATTTGTGCAACATCTAGAGAAAACGTGCAAAATGCTAGTTGTCTTAAATATTGTTGACCTCTGACGTATCAAAGAACAAGGAAAAATGCTGGTGTGGAGGACCATTAATAATCACCTGTACAGTGCTGGTATAGTTGAAGAAATTAGAGATTTATTGTAATAAAACTTGAGGTTATGCTGCATTGAATTTAGATCGTTTTTGATGTCTGTAGCACTGAATTACTTTGAAACCTCTCAAGATACGGTAGCCACTTTATTCCTCTTTCCGCGTGTATGAAATCACTGAAAACGGCCAGTACTTGAAGGTTTTTACTGCACTAATAGTTACTGACGACGTTTGAATCATAAACTAATCTCAAATAATACACGGCCCAACTGGCCAAGGCCTGTCTGCAAGAAATTTGATCCTGGGCTTCCCTTAAACGCAAGAAGTCTGAATGTACGTGTAGGTTTTAACATTCGATCATGTACACGTTGCGTGCCTACCGTATTTATTCGATTACCCGCCCTGGGCGCTTATTAAATTTTTGGACCTTGAGAGTGGGCGCTTATTCGAGGCTGGGCGCTTATTAAATTTTCACCATTTTCGGCAAGTGAAGTATGTTTATTTTGCAACAAAACAGTAAATGCTAATAACAAAACGCGAACAAGTAACAAAGCAAGGTTTCTGTAAAATACTCTGAAGAAAACTCCGTCCTCAGGGAAGTCTCTTATTAGAATTTATTCACATGGGGGTGAGCGCTTATTTGAGTTTGATTGGGAGGAGGAGGGGGTGGGCGCTTATTCGAGGCTGGGCGCTTATTAACTTTTTCTGCCTTTAGGATGGGCGCTTATTCGAAGTGGGCGCTAATTCGAGGTTGGGCGCTTATTCGAATAAATACGGATGTCTTGTGACGTGAAGACGGTCTGACACGTGACAAAACTAGAAAAAACTGTCTAAACAAACGTTGGCCATTTTTGTCTTTTTAGCTACTAAGAGCAGGGGGGAGTTCCCCCCACGCATTATCTGAAATGAAATCCTAACGATGTTCTCCCCTCAAGTGTTATAAGACTTCTGTTCTCACTGAGATAACTTTAGCAGACAAAGCTGGAAAAGTCCACACCGGGCGTGTTCACGAGCAAAAACATTTATGAACGTAAATTCACACAAAATCTGGTTGCGCGAAGTAAAACACGCCTACCACTTCTCTGAAGCTCTGACAAAATTATTGAAATTTATTGAAGTTCTGAATTAAAGGAATCAAATGTGTACAAACAATACAGAGAACGGTGACATCAACAAAAATATTTTTGTAAAAGGTTTGAACCCAGGAGTCATTTCAAGAGTAGGTTGAGTCTGATCGTCCGGGTGAAAGTAGTCCTGAAAAGGACCGTTGTTGTTGACAGTGACTGGCGTTTCAACAACCTGTGCGGGACGTGAGATTATGGTATTATACTCTGGTTATTGATCTAATTGGTCAATTACGTCGCGATATTATTGGTCGTCTGTCAGTTAAGCCGTGATGTTATTGGCTATGAAAACTCGTAATGTAATTGGTGCGTTTCGATCCGTCTATTGTCACAGTTGAACAGTCGTCTATTGTTAGTCAAATTGTCAGTTCTCCAGTCGTTCTCTCGTAGCTGGTTTTGCTGGATCTCGTCAATAAGTCGTTTGTATGGTGCAGGTAACTGTGTTGGCTACGATTCAGCGGCGTTTGTTCCAAGTTAGTAAACCAGCTGTCTAAAGTAAGTAGTTGATAGTAATCTGTAGAATACGTAATACATGTCGCAGAGTCCCCTGAGTCGATTTGATGTTTTGTCTGTAAATGGTATTCAGCACTGTGATTGTTGACGTCATCATTTCTCGTCGCTCGTTGGTGTTCGGTCAGTCGCGTGCTAATGTAGTCTTAATGTAAGTAGCCTAGCAGCGCAGCATTTGATCTTGTATATTGCCTCTTGTCTGTGGAGAGAGAGCCGTTGCACATTCTCTCAAGATGCGCGGCGGCAAACCGTCAGGTCCAGGGGACTTGTAATAAATAGATATTAGAGAGCTTCGAGGTGACAACATTGTCAAAATAAGGAAAGTTATCACAACCTTTGGATGTAAACACCGACGACTAGAATTGATTCATGCTCTGGGCACAGATGCTGAGGTCGTCTGTCAGAGTTACTCCATCAACAAGAAGGGAGACCAAATTGACTTTTTGGCTTTCCTATACAGCGATTTCTTTTTGCGACAGAGACTGAGATCCTTAATAATCCAAGGAGCGTTTACTTTTTTGCTGCTTTTGTTTCGGGACACATTGGTCGACCGCAGCGAAACATAAATCCATCCATTCTTACCAATTACGATCTGAGCAGTTGTCACAGTAGACGACATCCCAAGGTGTGCGGAAAAACGAAGATCTGAGATGATCCCAATCGGCTTTTCTTTAAACTTTTGGCTGTGAACTATTTCCTCTTTTAATATGTCGAAGGAAGGTTAAAAATATAAAGGAATGAATCTTGAAACGTATAAATATATTTTTATGTTTCGATGAGAATGAAAGCTGTAGTAATGCTTTTGCACCTTGAAATCAGATGTCATGACGTGAAATGTCACAGGAAACCTCAGTCTCATGCTACACTCGCCATACACAATCTTGAGGATTAGAGAGCCACCAGTGCTAGTCTCTCAAGGACTGCTGTATTCCACGTTGACATTTGCAAAAAAAAAAACTCAGTGGAGATTTGCTGTAGAAATCAAGATTGTGTAGTTCCAGAAAATATCTATACCCCCTCTCCCTCACCCCCCCCCCCCCTTTACGGAGGGCAACGGAACTTCAGAGGGGAGAGAGTCCAAAAGGAGGCAATTTCCGAGGGGTTGGGGGGGGGGGGGGGGTGGCCTCTCCAGTCTTTTTTCCGGGGGTTCCAAGTAAGATTGATGAGCAAGCTATCACCTATTTTACTGTATTTCGGTGTTTCAAAGCAAAAAATTATCGTTTTTTTCTCGATGATATTTTATTTTCAGTCGGCTGACTACTTTTTTTCACGGGCTTGCACGATGGTTAATGTAACACGATTGTCATGCAACATATAAGACCTCAACCCAAAATCCCTTATAGCTTAAAGAACTCAGCTAACAATTCCACTTTTTGACAAAAATCGAGTTTAAACTATTGACCTACGAAATAGGAAAACTGTGTTTAATCTACCTACGCCTAATTCAGCCACATAGTGAAGCAAGAGTCGAAAAAATATTACTCTGATACGAAGGTTTAATGCAAACGAACCGCTACCATCAGATTGAGTAACTGAAAATATGAATTAAGAGCTAGAACTAGTAGCCCAACAAGGTCTAAAAACTGCTGGAGAGGAAAAAGCTGGAGGAGAAAGAATACCTACCATGGACAGCTTGTTTTACCTCCTTTACAGCGAGACCTCTCTCTTACCTACTGCTACCAAGTCACTTTTAACCCTCTTGGAAGAAAATGTACGCAATAAAGAAATTTTCCAACATTGTATTAAATCTATAAAGGACGCGACGCGTACATCAAAGGCGATGGCAGTAAAAACGTCGCTGAAAAATAGACTTAGATGCACCTTTCAAACTCTGGCCATTATTTCAAGTCACCCAGTTACTTAATTATAAAGGTTGTAGCTGAAGAGAAGGGACCGCGTACGAGTTCAACTAGACAGAAATAGTAAATTATATTGCCTTGCCGTTCCCGTTTTCAAGTAAACTTAAACTTTGATCATTTCACATCGTAGATGTACAGTCAGGGACAACAAGGAAGTTTACAAAAAAAGCGTGACGAGCAGAATTGTTGCGTTTCTTTTATCATAAACTATTGTTTTTTGACGTTCACGATGCAGTTGCTGTCTTTTTTTCGTACTAAAAAGGTCCCTAATCTCGGGGAGACATCAATAATTGGAATTGTGCAGCCCGCTTACGCCCTTGCTACACAGACCCAGCGAGAGAGAACAGGTGTATACAGGAGGGGATTAGCTATGTTTTGATCAAGAGGGTTCCGAATAAGGATGGCCTCACTAACTACTGAAGATGGGTGTACCGGGTTAAAGAACATGGGATAACAGATTCGTCCAGGCAGGCATCACAACCCATGGAAGGGCAGATGCTGTACTGAAGGCCAACTACATAACCAGGTCTCCGGCTTTGCACATGAAAAGTCCCCTGCAACTGATGAGCCCAACACAAGTAGTTGCGCCTGCATCGGGAACAGCTATAAAGAGTGAGAAACCCTCCAAGTAACATTTTGTAAGCTAAAAATGTTTAATTATCAAGAGCATTTTTGCGTGATATGTTACCTCTAAAATGGCTCAGGGAAATATTAGCTTTTGAGTGGTTCCTTTAACCGTGTTCTCTTTTTTTTTTTCACAAATTGGGAGTCCTGTGGCATCTCAGAAAACTATGGAGACTTTGCATCGGTCAATAACTGTTGAACAGGGAAGTATCCGAAGTGGATCTTAATTTCTTTTCATTACCTACTTGAAAAGGATCAGATATATGACATTTGGTACTTGTAGCTCTAATTTGATCAATTTCACGCTTTTCTTCCGGACTATTACAAGAAGCGTCCTTCAGTTTACTTTTGCTCCCTGGTCTACATCTCCAACACTTTCCTAAGGATCCTCGCTGACCCCAAAAGGGCACATCTCTGAATTAGTTCAATGGATGTGTCGACACCTATAGTCCTCAGATTTTCTTTTAACCTAAGTGGTATTGTTCCCAATGCCCCCACCACTATGGGTATCACCTTTGTCCTTATGTCCCACATCTTTCGAATTTCTCTCGCGAGATCTTGATATTTTTCTACTTCCTAGCTCGTCCTCTTTTGCTCTCACCCTTCCATCATCCAGAATTGCCACGTCTATAATTTGGCAGTTATTATTATTATTATTAAACACATTTACAGACAACTATACAGATTAACAGACAGAACCCACAAGTATGTGCATACCCCACACCCCCACTCACACACATTTCTTTTAATTACACTAGTTTTACAAATTTCCATAGACTTGTTACAAGTATACAAATACTACAGTTAAATTTCATGTGTAAGATTTCATTTGAAATTTGGAATTTAAATTTCTCTGGCTCCCATAAGAAATGTTCTTTGGTGTTATTTCAAATTACTTGTTACATCTATTTACGTGTAAAGCCCTTGAAAAGTGTAAAAAAGAATTCAATATGCTTCAAATTATTCGGGTACAAGCTTTTTTGTCCACTGAAAATTAAAGTTACTCTATTTCCTGATGGATTCAGAACTCCGTATTGGTTAAAGTAAATTAAAAGATATACAAACTGAAGTTTCGCTTTTAGGTTTAGCTGAAACTATATATCATCTTCAGCCTGGTGCGGTGAAAAAGAAAACACGTAAGCCTATAGGCTAAATGTAGAACTTTTGATAAGACGAGCCAAACTCTAATTTGGTTCGACCTAAATTAAGTTAAGATCGTCTGTTGGGTCAGACGTCGAACTTAGGACACTTCGAACCAATCCCCTGAACTGAATCAGGCCAAAACGCAATTCTAATAAATTTTTTTCCCGAACGAGGCTTAATATACATTATCAGCACAAATTTTTAATTTATTAGTTTAGTTTGCCGCATGTGGTGATCGACACGTTTGTCCTGGAGACGATCTTCAGACGTTCTATCCGTCCGAAGCAAACCGATAGAACGTTTTGAACGACCCAAACTTATTCAAGCGAATTTAATGGAGCCAGACGTCGAACTTTTCATGAGCTTAACTCACTAAGTTAAGGTTCGTCTCAAGAAAAGTTGGACGTATGGCCTAAGCCTAAGACACCGAGTGCGTATACTTAACAATTATTCCTCGAGCCCGAATGGCTCTGAGTCAATAGCCCGTGAGGCCGAAGGCCGAATGGGCTATTGACTCAGAGGCCATGAGGGCTAAAATCCAACTAGTTGGTCAGAAATATCGAGAATAAAAAAAAAATTAGCTAGTTAAAGCTAGATTTTAATCCTTTTTTGCCGCCAAAAAGCCCGCGCTTTTCGCTACTAGTGGGCTATAACATATAGCCTAGTAGTAGCTCAACCAATCAGAACGCAACATTGATAATAGACCACTATAATTGGATTTTACTAAAGACCTATATACTTATTAAATGGTTATACAGCTGGCAACAACGTTCCTTTACTTAGGCCGAGAGAAGCAGAAGGTAGATTAACTAGTATTAAGATGTTCAGTTATGATCAGTTTCATAACACATGATAAGTAACTACCAAGATATAGTTGGTTTGACAATTGTTTTTGAATATCCTTGTTAAGAGTCAGTTGAAGAGTCATGTTGCGTCTCGATGTGAATCTCGATGTTCTCCTCGTTTCCCTGAATGGCTAAACTTGCCTCTTGGTGATCAGCGCCAAGATTACTCTGCCCGTCGTTAAATCTCTTTAGGTACTTTTGAATTATTTTAGGAACTGTCTCTTTAACAGCCAAAGCCTCAATTCTCTTATGTCTGTTTCCGTCAAAGTAAGCTAGGAAGATCTTAGGAGTCAATCCCGTCACAAACGCCAGAACAGTTTTAGCGAGAGGCCTAACGTCAATATCAAGCTTCATTGATAAGTAGAATATCAGAAAAATAAAAGTAAAAATCAGAATGACTTTCAGAAGTAGTAAACAGACAGCTTCTCTGACTGGCCAAAGTTCTTCACACGCCATATCGAAAAGATCTTTAGGAATTTTCAGGACAATGTCTCTGTCGTCAGTAAAGTTAGTTGACCCTTCTGAGCACAGCTCCTCGCTGGAGATTTGATCCTTTTCGCTTTTGTAGAATTCAAAAATTATCAGGGAGAGATCGTGGTATTTATTGGCAAAGGAGTTGTAGATACTCCAGCGGTAGTAACAGATGAGAAGAATACAGGCCACAATTGGAAGACTCTGTTCGGGAAACAAAAGAATCATAGTAAAGGCCAGAAACAAGGTCAACAGAACTCCAAGACTTACAAATAGGCTGAGAAATACTGCTCCTGGTAGGCCTAGAGAGAATCCGACCATCAAACAGAGAAGTCTGACAACGTCTCTGATGCCCAAATTTGATATGCAACCTTTCAAATGATCCCACAACCTCACTGGGCTGATGTAAAATGAATTGTCCTGAAAAGCGATACTCAGGCAGGGGACATGTAAAATAAAGGAACAAGAGACATTTTGTAAAGTATGCTAGAAGTAACAAAGCAATGGCAAACGGAGCAGCCAAAAAGAGAATTGTCACCGAAGGAACACAGATAACCCAGGAGGTTGAACCTTTCCAAATTCTAATTATGTTCCTAAAATACTTTTTAAGCCCTCGAACAAAAGACTTCGAACATTCAACAACAATTAGCGGCTGCAAGCGCATGTGGCTTATGATTCGCCGAGGTAATATACCAACACAGGAACTCGGATTAGAACTCAAATGCCGACAAAAATGACATGGCCTTTCCTCTACAGTTGCCTGTGGTGACGTATTTATTAAAAACAAAGAAGAATAAAACACACGAAGGAAGTAGCAGATAATGCATACTACTACAAAGGGATGAGTCAAGTTAAAATGACAGTAAGGCACTTTAAAAGGTGTGAGATTTGCAACAAACAGTGCAGGTGCCAGGAGAAGGAAAGGAATCACCATGAACAAGACACCGGAAAATATCTTTTTTGCATTATGGCAACGGCTGGTAAAGCGGAAGATAGAGCGATCCATGTTGAATAACTTGTTCCCCAAGAAACCTCGAAGGCTAATAGGACCTGCACCTTGAAGGAGAATATACGGAATGCCATTTTTCCTACCTACTGTAGGAGAAAAAATGCAAAGTAAAGCAGGGAGATAATAAAAAGAAGGCATTTGAAAAATGAAAAAAAAAGAGATAGCGAAGATTTTACTTAACAATGGCCCTGGTTGTTCTTTATCGGTAATAAATGTGAAACCCATCTCTTCGACGCTTTCTTTCACTTTTTGAGTTATTTGATTGTCTTGAACCGCTGTCCTGGTGGGCTTGAAGGTGCATGAAACGTTCATTTTGCCTTCCTCGGTACAACCTTCTTCGAAGATCAAAATCCACACGCCTTTAATTCCGCGAGCAAAAGAAGAAACGGCCGTTGTGTTTGCTGGTCGCCATACATTAAGCCAGCGGTACCTTCGGAGAGTGCTAATGGCGGCTTTGCTGCATTTCGTCTCAGGCTTCTCGTAGTAGACGGTGTAGCCGACAGCAAAGTTGATGAATCTCTTTTTTGTAAATAATGAATCACATTGTTTGGTGAAATCAGACTCCATAACTCTACAGTTCATGCTACATCTTGCATCCTTGTTTAAACCCTCGCCGACGGAGTTCTCTCGTTCTGTGTCATTGTACTGAGATGAAATGTGGCCTAGTTGCGAGACTAGAAACAACGCAAAACAGAGCTGGGAAATTGATAACATCCTCAACAAATCTGGAAAGAAGACAAGTGTCAGTTAAACTTCAGTTTTGTGCTTGCGTAAGCATATATATATATATATATATATATATATTGTTGGTCCACGAAACAGTTCTGTATTATATTCCATATGGAACAAAATTGCGTGGAAAAACTTTGTTATTATCGCTCCATAACTGTCGAGCACTATCCTGGATTTAGCAGTGTGGAACTCACCTGTAGTTACATCAAGCTCCTGAATTGACGAGCACTCTATTACTCAGAAGATCCAAGCATGGAACGTCTATTGTTCAACTACTCAACCAAGAACACTGTAACACCTGTAACACCGAAGAGCGAATACATCAGACAACTGATTGACAAGACCGAACAGTTCCTAGCTTTCCATCTCATTCTGCATAGCCTATGCAGAATGAGATGGAAAGCTTACCACTTCATAAACCCAAACCAAAAATCAGGAAAAGATACTTTCGGCTTAAGACAAGAAACAACCCACCGGTCATTGAGGAGCCAAAGGAGTTCGAGGATGGCATGACGAAAATCATCCATAAAATCATTCTGTAAAAAAGATTATTAAATTCAGTTTGAAGCTTATTTATGAACAAGTTAACTAAATAAAGTAACGCAAGACTAAGCTTAATTTGCATTTGTAAACAAAAAACTTTTTCATCGGTTTTATCGATAAATTCAAGTCAAAAAGAAAAAGCTTTTACTTCATCACCTTCGTTTATTTCGGGAACAGCTTGCTTGATTAGTTGTCATGTTAGGTCACGCATTTCCTTATATTACGGAAGCCGATAAGGGACAATCCCAAAATATTTACGAAATCCGAAAAAATGTTTTTAAAATCCGAAAAAATATTTCAAATCGTAATGTTTTTTGGAAATCATCGTTGAAGAGTTTATCAAATCTGAAAAACTATTACAAATCCTAATAAAATTATTGAATCCACAAATATTATTTTGTAAATCCGAAACATTTTTTTAAATCCGAGAATTGTCGCTAAATCCTGAAAAATATTTTGCAAATCCGAAAAAATATTTTGTCACGTGTTACTTGCGCCAGCAGTCTGCTACCAACAGCGGTTTGCCTCATCCAAAATGGCGGAGTTTTGTTCCACTCGTGAACCCTGGAGGCAAATTTTGCTTCAAATGTGGTTCCAAAGTTGCAGGGATTTCACATCCGAGTGCAAGAATAAGTACATTCGAAGATGAGCTTGCTTCTTCCTCGTCATCTTCGAAGTCATTATCACAATACTTCACCTCCAAAGCGGAAGAACGCAGAGGATCTAAGTTTAACAAACCAAACAACTAAGCCGGTTTCAAAAATAACACGTTAACGATCCAAGACCCAGGATCCAGTTCAGTTTTCAAAGTACCTCCGTTCATATAGATCTCATGGTACTCGCTCAGCGAGTGGACAATGGTATCGTACCTAAATCCCCTCAGTTCAAAGTAATGTTCTATTACCAGCCTCTTCTCTGCCGAACTGCACAGACTTTCCTGTTGATGTCTTTTTATTGTTCCGTGGAGGGGGACAGGGGGGCGGGAGCCCGGGAGAACAGGGGGCGGGAAGGGTACGGGAGACGGGAGAAGAAAGGGCGGGAAGCGGGATCTCTATGATGGTGGGAAGCGGGAGAGAAATTCCAAAAGGCAAGCTTTCGTTAATTGTTACTGCTCATCATCCAGTCAAAGAAACGAACTCAACAACGTTTCTTGACTTCCATTTAACGTTCTCCGAGGCCCTAAATCAAAATTTTAATGCGAGAAAAGTCAAAAAACGTAAATTCGCACTCGGGATTGAAAAAAGAGCATTACTTCTGGTGAAATTGGAAACCTTTCCAAGTAGGTTACATCATAGGTCACGAGTCCTCATGAATGAGGTGGCGTGACACATGTACACGTGTGTCGACTGTGTAAGTCGTGTCAGTGTCTCGTCTGTTTGACCTGTCTCGCAGGTAATGCACCTATCAGTGTAAAGCCGAAGGGGGGGGGGGGGGGCAGGGCATAGGGTGGGGATTTGATTGTCTTTGTTGTCCCTGGGGTAGGGCATTTGACTGATCTTGTTCTCCCGGGGGAGGGGATATTTGAATCTTTCTTCGCCCGACGTGGAGATATTTGACTGCCGACTCGCACGAAAAAGACTGAGACCGAACATGTGTTTCCCGCTTCTACGCTTCACGCACGCGCCATACGGTTTGAAAAGATCAGGAAGTCATGGAGGCCAATGAGAGCAAGCGAAGGCTGAGTGGACTTCACTGTTTTGTCTTCAAATTTCGTTTGTTTTGGGGTGTTTTTGATCAATTGAACCTGTTAATATAATGTGGTATCAAAGTAAACGGAAGTAAAGAGAAACCGAGACGATTTTTGCAAGTACAGTTGATTAGTGTATGGCTCGTTCGCTACAATCACTGATAAAACTGACTTTGTTTGTACCCTTTACTAATATATCTAGACTTACAAAATGTGGACTTTCTCGTAAAGGTTTATGTATTCTACCCAGTGTGACACGGATTATGGTTAAAACGTATAATAGCAGCTGTAACAGGAACATGTATCTTTGGTGATGCAGCAACGTTTATAAAAGATTGCAGAGTTTTATTTGGAGATATTTTTATTGTGCCTTTCTTAGGTTCTGCCTTGGGACTGACAGCAATGTGCAGCCTGGGGTGGGGAAATTTGGTTGCATTTGACTGGAATGATTTGCCCGTGGGCAGGGAATTTGATTGCAAATTTTTGAAAAAAGTCAAATCCCCACCCTATGCCCTGCCTTCCCCCCCCCCCGCCGGCATTACATTGATAGGTGCATAAAATGTCGTCAAAGACCATTTTAATCGGTCTAAGTATTTTTCGGTGTGGTGTGGAAAAATCCGTACATGGAAGACCTTCCTGGGAGCTCGCTCCGTACGATTGTAGTTTGCAAAACACTAAAGATTTTACGGCGTGGTGCAAACTTGTGTCCAGGGAATGCAAATTCACTGATCGCGCTGGAGAGTGCGGAGTGGTTAGATATACAACGCAATTTTTTGTTTTGGATAAGGCCAAAGCACTGCCTATTAGAATAGGAAGTCAAACAGCGTGGGACGCTGTCCGGTTGGACTTCATAGATAACAAAGAAAAAGTAATAACAAAAGATTACGAACTGCACGGTAGGTGTCATTTCCTAGCACTTTGCACTGTAATTTTAGAAACGTTCCCTCGACTCGGAGGAAGAGGAGGCAGACTTTACTGCTCTAACTAACATTTGGAGTAGGAGGAGATCAGTGCGACCTCCTCGGCGCATGGAAGACTTTTTCTAGTTTGTTTACTGTAGCAAAATACGGGCACTTTTTACACATATTGCAACCTGTTCCCTGTCCTGTTATTTAACTTGTAATAAGCCAATAAGAGCAGAGCATTCGTTTCTTCAAATGCTTCTTGTTAAAATCGGACATAGATGCATCATTCCGATGTAAAAATGTATGTATAACCGTTAAACCTCCCCGCCGATGTTTGATGAAAGATACAACTTCTCGAGCAAATATGAATAGGTTTGAGATTTGATAACCAGATAACAATAATACTCCACCAGCACTAAACTGAACGCTTTAAAATGCAAACGGTTAACGAACATGCAATTATTGTCTCGTTGAAGTCAGTTTTTATAGCTTACGACTTCTTACGAAAAATAACGAAAACTAACCGCGGTGGATATGCAATTAGTACAATTAGACGCTGGGAACTAGACAGGAGTACTGAACTCTACCGTAACGTTTGGCCCTTCGACTTCATTTTGGCATGATCACCGTAATTTCGGGATTCCTAAATGCATGTTAATGCATCTTTGATGACTGCAATAGCTATTACACTGCACAGTGGACTGAGACTATTGTCGCTGTAGTGGGATGTCAGAAGCGGTGGTCAAACCTAGATAACCAGGTTAGTGAAAATTCAGTTTAACTAAGAAAACTGACTTGTAACAATTTTCATCTTTGGCAAATTACCCTACAGCTTTAACACTAAACCCGGGCTTCTGATCTTTATAATTTACATGATGACGGGAAAAATACAATAAAGGGCGGGAGTCGGGAGACAAAGGAACAAAAAGGTACGGGAGGCGGGAGAACGGGGCACGGGAAGCGGGAGGTTGTCACCCCCCTGTCCCCCCCCCCCCCCCCCACTGTTCCACACTGCCGACAGAATACTCCATTGCTCTCAAACTCTCTGCCACATTTATGGAAGAACTGACATCGTACTTTGTGTTATATTGTAAACGATTACAAACTCTTTATACTTGAATCACCCTAAAACCATTATAAAATCTGACTAAATATTTTATAACTAATCTCAACTAAACAAGGTATCAGGAACGGGAATCTCGTTTATTGATACAGCGAACGTTTTACACATCACCATAAAGAAATTACAGCAGTGAATGAACAATAAAGCAAAGTTGAAAGAGATGCCTTCGTGTGACTCTTGCATAACTTATAAAATCTTGATAGCTTACAAGCCCCTAGGGATTAATCATACCTGCAAGCACGCTTTAAGTACTTCTACAGTTAACACGAATCATACATAATGAACATACTCCAGTGTCATTAGCGAAACGTGACAAAATATTAATAATAAAATAAAAAATAAAATATTAACCCACACCCGCCCCTCCTCCCTGGGGGCTTGTAAGCTAGGGAAGAGGACGAAGAGATGAAGAGGACGAAGCACGCTCATCTTCGAATGTACTTATTCTTGCACTCGGATGTGAAATCCCTGCAACTTTGGAACCACATTTAAAGCAAAATTTGCCTCCAGGGTTCACGACGAGTACGAGTCGAACAAAACTCCGCCATTTTCGAAGGGGGAAACCGCTGTTGGTAGCAGACTGCTGGCGCAAGTAACACGTGACAAAATAATTTTTTGGATTTGCAAAATATTTTTCAGGATTTAGCGACAATTCTCGGATTTGTAAACTTATTTCGGATTTACAAAATAATATTTGTGGATTCAATAATTTTATTAGGATTTGTAATAGTTTTTCAGATTTGATAAACTCTTCAACGATGATTTCCAAAAAACATTACGATTTGAAATATTTTTTCGGATTTTAAAAACATTTTTTCGGATTTCGTAAATATTTTGGGATTGTCCCTTATCGGCTTCCGTATTATATGGACTTCGTTCGTTCGTGGCCCTCCGTCTGTTGGACAAGCCACCATGACCATGACATAGTGTTCAGAAGTGCGGCATTATAAAAATGGATAGGTTTCACAAACCCAGTGCGTTGAGTTTCGACGGAAATACGTCCGAAAATTTGAGACGATTTAGGCAGTAATACGAGATCTACTTAACAGCTTCGGCAAGCAAAAAGAAAGATTGTACGGTCAGGATAGCTATTTTGCTGCGAACTTCGCCGGCGAAGATGCCATTGAGGTGTTCAATACCTTCCAGTTTCCCGAGGTCGACGAGAAAAAGGTAGACAAAGTGCTTCAACAGTTTGAGCGTTACTGTCACGTGGTCTTCGAGAGATACCAATTTTGGCAAATAACACGGAAGGATTCCCAAACCGTGGATCAATTGGTCACGCGTTTGAAAAACAAGGCAAAATCATGCACGTACGAGTCGGTCGATGACATGGTAAGACATACCGTGACATACAGTTCGTGACTTATTTACTCTACTTTGTTTAGATTAATTTTATTTGACCTATGCAGGGGAGAGAGGTTATTTTGGGAAATTAAATGTGGAGTCTATCAAGCACAACTTTTCTTTTGTATCTTCTCCCAGTCTTTTTCTATTTCTTCAATTTCCTTCTTTCCTGGACTCGACACGGACGAACGACACCTGAATGTCGGGCATGTGACCTGTTACCGGGTTAGAAACATTCCTGCTCAGTTGTGCTATGCCCCTGATGATTCACAACTTTTTGGAGCCTTGGTGTTGATGCATCCATTGCCCCAGTATACCCTTGTCTCTTATCCTTTTCTTTCCTACTCTTCCGTGTTTTCTTTTATCTGCAAATTACCTTTTTCCACTTCCTGGAATTCTACACTGAAAAGTTTTAAGAGCGAAGTAATTCGAGATGGGTGTTGTTGTTGTTTTTTTCTTTTCTCACTTTCTCTTCCTATGGTAGATGTCCTTTTTTTTTACTTGAATCCCCTGTTCTTCTTTTTAACACCCTCCTTTAATTAGAATAGCTACTGAATTTTTTTTTACCTATTTTCAAAGTTTTAAAGAACGAAATAACATTATAGATGATTATATTTTCTGGTTGGCAGGTTATTTTTTTTTAAAAAAAGTCATTTTTCAGTAGGGTAACCCCCTTTTTCAACCATTTTCGTTTTCATTCAGCCGGGATAAATTTGTCCCCAGACTCCTCTTATTTTGCGCATCATCATGCTGATGATTACCTATGGTGTGGGCGGCAAAAAAATTGTTTTTTCTACTTTTTGCAGGCCACATCCATGAGAAGAGGAGGTTTTGTCTACTAGCTGAGGAGTTTCCATTTATTTTGCTCGCTAATTGGTCTGCTGCAGAGGCTATCTGATGTATTTTAGAGTAAGTATTCAAGTACTTTTTATTTCCAAGACTTCTTAGTACTTTGATGTGTCAATACTGCAGGCATCTTGTTATATAGCTAGAGGATCTGTCTGCCCTAGAAACCTGTTTCCCTTCAAGGTCCTTAACTTTATATTATTAACCCTTCAGTTCCTTTTATTTTATGTTACACTGTATATTGTGTTGGACATGGCTGCATTGCAGTTGTTGGTCGCTCAATATCAGTGCTTTTTCTAACGATTTAACTATTAACCAATTTTATTTGTTGCTTTCACTACGACACTCTCATTTACACACACCCTTCCACCCCACCTTACCCACTATTTTAGTGGAGACTTGGGAACCCTTTCATTAGGGATTCCATACCACACCTGTAATGCCACAAAGGTTGCTAGAAAAACTACTGTTTTTGTTTTTTTTTGCAAAGTTGACGAGTAACCACAGGGGAATCTGAGGTACAATTCAAATTCCAGAGACATAGTTGCAAGCCCCTCTTAGTCCGGTGGCTTAGTGCAAAATTTTGGCGAGATCTATACAGAGCGGACAAAAGCACCAAACTTTGCATGGTTGTAGCTTAGGGCATGTTAGTCAATATTAGGATCGGTGCCCACAGCTACCTCTTCAGGATTTGCAGCAACTGCTCGCTGAAGTTCTTCAACAACCTTCCATGATGGGTGCCCTGTGCTGAAAATTGCAATCCCTTTTTTTTGCCATTTTTTGATGAAAATCACATGAAAAGGGAAGTAGATGGAAAAAGAAATTGTATTAATACTATTATTATTGAAACCAATGACTAAAACAAGTCAACATAATGATATAGCAACTATGATGTACCATGGTGGGTGCCCTGTGCTAAAAAAATACCAATTCCTTTTTTTTAGCATTATTTTGATGAAAATCACATGAAGGACATGGAAATAAGAAAGAAATTGTATTATTATTGAAACCAATGAAAAAAACATGCCAACTAAATGGAAAATCCAAGGAAGATGTTTTCAGACGCATACTCAGTCCCAAATAGCCTTTCAAGATGGCGGCTGTGTCTTTTCATGGACTGTAAGTATCTACTAGAATAAATTGCCGTTTATTAGGGGAAATTGTGTACAATTTGAATCACGACAGGTTTGAGTGAATTTTAAGTTCTTCTTGGTGATAAATTTGTCATCGAACGCCACATTTTCTCTTCACATTTTGTGCCGATTATGAATGACTATACTGAGTTTATTTTCGTACTGGTTAAAATTAATTTTAGTAAAAACATCTTCTTTCTATAGTGCTCATATCCTGAGCACATGGTGCTTTACAATGTTAAAGAGGAAAAAAATTATATCTCGAGCATGAAATAACATATATTAAAATCTATTTGCAATTCACAAAGAACAAGAGAAGGACACAAGCTAAGAATTCATCAGTTTTAAAATTATTTCGGCTTTAAAGTTTATATACAATGATAATAAGTCATGCAAAAAACTAAATATTCATTCTACAAGTATAGGTATATGATCTGCAGATATTAAAGACATTTTACAAAAGTGCTGACTTACTCTCTAAAAATTGCATAAAAAGGTATGTTCTCAGTCCTTTCTTTCAACTGGCTAAAGATGGTGACTTGCACAAATCTAGCTAATGGTAGTGAGTTCCACAGTTTAGGGGGGCACACTGAAAAAGTCTTTTCCCCTTGAGTTTTCGAGGTTGTTCTAAGAGCTGCTGAGATGCGGACCACAAGTTCCTGGAAGGCCTACGATAAGTGTCCGCTAGATAGCTATGTGGAAGGTTATTAAGTGATTTGAAAACTGACAAAATAAGTGTTAAAACAACATGATAACTAACAGGAAGCCAGTGAAAGTCAAATAAATGATGTGTTCGTAAAGTTTATGAGTCCAAGTAACGATCCTGGGGGCAGTGTTCTGAAAATATTATTAAAAGTTCCTTCAAGTGCATTTTCCTACAACCATAGAGCAAGGAATTGCAATAAATAGTCTGTTTTAGATGTAATAACAGCATGCACTGCAATTTCGCTAGACTCCCGTGTGAGACACTTTCTTATCTTTGATAAGTTCCTGAGTTGGTGAAACGATGTTCTGCAAAAAAATGCTGAGACGTGTGCGTCAAACAGCACGTTGTCATCAAATACTACTCCCAGGCTTTGTTGGTGGTGGTTCTTAGCCTTGCATTACCCATAATGACGTCGCTAAAGTGTGGACGAGTACAGTACATCGACAAGATAAGCATGATTTCAGTCTTATCATGATTGAGTTTAAACTCGTTTCTACACACTAAGATTGAAATCAGTTGGGATCGTTGTCATATTTACCTAGGGTGAGAATCGAAAAGAGAGGATCTGAGAAACCCATTAATTTAACGGATCAATTATCTATGGAACGCTCCTTGACAATTTGCTAGAATTCAAGAAGGAGGACTGTGCCGTCTTGTTGCAATTAAGTGTTTCCTATTGAAATCACTACAGTAGGAAACACGTTACTGAAGTGCAAAGTGGCATCAATCCTGTCACCTTACGTCCAAGTTAGAAAAAGCAAACTAGAAAAGAGAAAAAAGAATATTGAAGCAGATCAGAAACAGCAAGTTGGAGATTGTGGCACCAAACGAGCTTGTAAGACTGACACTATAGTGGAAGTGTGTGCCTTTGTTTGTAACGAATACAGCTTAATATGAAGTTCAGCAAGTATAAAGAAATGTGTATCATTCTCCACTTCGTTTGCTATGTACTCAGTGAGTTCAACAAATACTCTTGATTTATTTAATTTCTCGTCTTCCTCGGCCTTCCAAGCTGCTCCACTTTTCTTCTTGCGTTCCTCTGACATGTATGCCTATTTTGCACGTCAGCCTTTTTAGTAAATTTTCAAGAAGCGTTCTATAAATTAATGCTTGTACCGTTAAACCAGTGGGCTTCTCAAATCTTCTTTTGTTGATTCTTGGCAAATATAACAACGATCCCAGTTAGTATCCATCCTGGTGTGTAGAAAACATCTCAGCTTCAGAAACCTTTAACTAACCAGTAAGTTAATAAACTCAGTATAGTCATTCACAATCGGCACAAAATATGAAGCGAAAATGTGGCTTTCGATAACAAATTTATCACCAAGAAGAGCTTAAAACTTCACTTAAACCTGTCGTGATTCAAATTGTGCACAATTTCCCCTAAAAAACGGCAATTTATTCTAGCGGATACTTACAGTCCATTGAAAGACACCTTCAAGCCGCCAGCTTAAAAGGCTATTTGAGACTGGGTACGCGTCTGAAAACATTTTCCTTGGATTTTCCATTTAGTTGACTTGTTTTTGTCATTGGTTTCAATAATAATACAATTTCTTTTTTTATTTTCTTGTCTTTCATGTGATTTTCATCAAAATAATGGCAAAAAAAAAGGAATTGATATCTTTAGCACAGGATATCCACCATGGTATATCATAATTGCTATATCATTAAGTTGACTTGTTTTAGTCATTGGTTTCAATAATAATAGTATTAATACAGTTTCTTTTTCCATCTACTTCCCTTTTTACGTGAGTTTCATCAAAAAATGGCAAAAAACAAGTGATTGCAATTTTTAGCACAGGGCACCCATCATGGAAGGTTGTTGAAGAACTTCAGCGAGCAGTTGCTGCAAATCCTGAAGAGGTAGCTGTGGGCACCGATCCTAATATTGATTAACATGCCCTAAGCTACAACCATGCAAAGTTTGGTGCTTTTGTCCGCTCTGTATAGATCTGAGCCTTTAGCCACCTGACTATCTTCCTTTCCCGCCTCGCCACCAGAGTGCCCTGGAGAGATTACTCGCAGGCTAGCCAAAATTAAGAAGAAATTTGTCACCCATGATAACAAAAGCTTCAATTGGTGACAAAAATTATCTGAGACACTTTGTCCTCGGCTAGATTTTTTGCGTTTTACCAACACTACCTTCCATCAGCTTTGTGGCGCGGCTCAACGTACATTGAGGAAACAAGAAACAAGTCTTTATTGGTTGAAAAATAATGGGGAGGGGTCCATAACGTTTTGCTTTCTGTACCGTACGTCATTTGAGGACAGTGTCTCAAGAAATGTTGTCGCTAATGCAGTTGTCCTTTTCATAAAGGTCGCTGCCATTTTTAAGACTCTTAAAAATTGACCTGTTATTGAAAATGTTTCTATTAAAAAGAAAGAAAATCGCAATCCAGGGTCGAACCTGGACCTCGCACCCAGACCTTTCATATCCTAATGTCTCTCCCTTACCACTACGCTACCACACCGACCCTCCAAAATTCCGAAAAAATTAAGTACATACACTAGCAAACTGTCTTTCTTAACTGTTGCATCAATAACCGATGACCCAAGCCCTTTTCATAATTTTTAACGTAAATTCAAATTGGGCTTCAACTTCTTTCTTTCTAAGACTGTTCAAAAACATATAGTTTGCGTTATTGGAACTTAAGCCAGCCAATATATTACATCCATCATGACTAAAGGCTTGGGTACCAATGGTGGCATCGACCGTTAAAAATGGTAATGACCGTTTACGAAAGGGCAATAGGCATTGCCGATAGTGTGTCCAAGGGTCAACAAGACACCAAAGTTTGTTCCTGTAGTACATGTTTAAAAAGACCCAAAAGTTTCAACTCATTCAAAAATAAAGCTGATCCAACATCAATCAATAACATCCAACGTCACTCAACACTTGGGTGTTTAAAAAGAGTCAATGTTTTTGTACATAATTATGTGTATGCACATATGCTCAATCCGTTTAGTAGGTTATTACAGTATTCACTTCTAACCTGTCTTGTAATTTGGTCAGAACATGCATTTGGCTTGGACTTTTATGACACTCCTCTGTAACAGACCCAGTGAAACCCTGCCCAGTGGTTTAACTCAGTCGACCCAGTGATAATTAATTAGCCTCCCCAGTACCTGGCAAATAGTTTGTTTCTACCCAGCTAATTTTTCCTTTCCCCTGCCACTTTCTATTGTGACTTCTACCAAACCAGTGTATTTTGGTATTCATATTTGTTTAAAAGTAAGCAATAACTGAATATAAACATAGCCATTGAAAAAAGAAATTGGTGGGTACAGATAATCGATCTCGCACAAAAAAAAGTCTTTTAGTTCTTCTCACTAGAGCAATATGTTAAAGGTTTTCAAAGGTTTCATAACGGTAAAGATGTACACGACAAAAAACCCAGTGGAAAATAAGCCAGTTCGGTGCACAATAATTTTCAAGTAATATATCAAACATGAGATGCAGTGTTTCATCACCAGATGAAACACCGAGAAGAGAGTTGAAAATACGACGCGCAGCGGAGTATTTTTGACGAACTTCGAGGTGTTTCATCTGGTGATGAAACACTGTGTCGAATGTTTGATATTTCTTCTCAAACAAAATCATTTTTGAAGGAGAAATTAAGGATGCAAATACTAAGCAGTGTTTCATCCGATTTCCAAACACTTATTAAACATTAATTTCCGTTGTATTTTCTTAATGAATTATTCATGAGTTTGAGAAGGAGTTATAATAACTCCTCTAGTTGGGTTAATCTAACTCCTTACAGTGGAGTTATTTTTTTGCAGAGTTATTTTAACTCCAAAAGGAGTTTAAAGAACTCTTTTTCAGGAGTAAAAATCAGTCCGGAAATTGAGGAGTTAAAATAACCCCAAAAAAGGAGTTATCCTGTATCTAAAATTTTTACTCCATTTTTGGAGTTATAATAACTCCCAAAAAATTACTGTGTGATGTTTTCTCTGAGAACACGGTGAACATTTAGATTCCACTGGGTCCTGTTCGACGGGGGTGTGTCATGCATTTCACATATTTCCACTGTCACCAAGTTCATTATTTAAGATTTTAGATTCTAACCTAAATTGATTTCATTTTTGTTTCCAGCTTTTATTTATAAAATGAGACTACCATGAAATAGCATCAATCTTGAAATCTTCCATACGATTTTACTCGCTTTATCTCTGAATCTTCATTGCTGCTATCCACTGCTTTTTTTATTTTATTTTATTTTACAACAGGCTGGTTTTATGACAAGTGTTCAAGGGTTCTTGGGAAAGCTTGGCCCAAAGAAAGGGGGAAGGAAAAAGGTCAGTCAGTGATGATTAAAGTTTGCTTAGAGTGGCAGAGCTAGGGGTGTTAGTTTGTTTTGATTTGAAATTTGGCCATTTAGCCCATCAGCAAGGTCTGGGGTTGGACGGGCAGGAGGTACAAAGGAGCCACTCCTACTCCCACCCCCTAACAGGGAGGTTGCTCACAGGTTAAATAACTGTGCTTTATTTTCATATTGAGATTAAAAGAATCTTTAGGTACCGCTCAATGTAAGTGACTAGATTGCGACCTTATGATTTCATGTTTGTTTCAAATTGCATTTTGACACTACCGAGGTGAAAAGACCAAATGATTTTGCTCTGTTTGTGTTTCCTTTACTTTAGTTGACCTTATTAGGTCATCACCTAGGCAGAAAAGTGCTTTTCTTCCTTCTTAAAAAGAATTATTGTTCGAAACTGTGAAAAGTCGATATACAGAAGCTATTTCTCTAGCCTTTCAACTTTTGGAGGAAACAGAAATAAAGTAGACAATTCACGTAACATTATAAAAAACAATGATGACAAGTTAATCAATTTAATTAAATTGCAAATGATGTATTTAAATTAGTGTTGTGCTACATGCTCTCACAATATTGTATATATCTAAAAAAGAAGCAACACACTCTAGAAGCACAAAAGAGTGGATCTTTCCAGCCCAGTTAATTTTAAAATTTTGTAGCTGTGAATGAAATCCTAAGGTGCGATTATGTAATGAAACACTCCAGAGGTATTTTTGCAAACATCCATATCTTGTTTTTTGGAATTTTTGTTTTATAACGTGTGGAATCTCGGTTGATTTTATATTTTGGGGCACTTTTTGGAGTGACAGGATTAAATGTTTTTCTTTTCTTTTTACACAGGAAGAAAGCAGTACACAAGAAACAAAACCCTCAAGCAATATTCCAGTAATAACTTGCAAACCTTCAATATTTTAGTAGGTACATAGCCTGAGAAAACAGCCGACATTTCTCGACGTCACCAATGGTTTCCTTTGCTTAATGACGTCTGAAAACAGCCATGACACGTCACTGGCCTTCCCCTCGAAATGACGTCTGAGAAACAAGCGTACAAATTCCATGCTGATGACGTGTCACTACCCAGATCTGGGTAATGTTTCTGATAGGTTGTAGCAAATTTCCCTCGCGACACGACCAATCAGGAGGACTACCCAGATCTGGGTAGTGACACGTCATCAGTATGGAATTTGTAGGCTTGTTTCTCAGAAGTCATTTCGAGGGGAAGGCCAGTGACGTGTCATCGCTGTTTTCTCAGGCTAGCAGATATATTGCTAGACCTAACGTATAGGTTAATCAGACGTTACTTAACTTTAAATAATCTTGTAAATAGTCGTTAAAGCCGGTTGTAAACACAAAACAAAGAACGTTTTCAAACTGCCTGGGGTTTTTGCTCAAGCAAAACAATCTCGTTACCAGAGGCTGCGATCCTTTTGGTCAGCACGAAGCAAAACGCAACAAATCAATAATACACACGTAGACATAGGATCCTCTTTTTCAAACTTCAATCATGTTTTAGTTTACTGATATAGGTAGATAACAATAAATGCCTTCCAGCTTCCCATGGCACGCTTAGCTATGTAAAAGGCACGGTAAAATGGGCAGCAAAAAACGTGCAACTTGTTTTTTAACTTTTCTGCAGGACGAGTTGAAAAGGAATGTTGCGCGTTTTACCACCCAGTAAGGAAACCTGTCTCGCAGCAAATCAGCCTGTTGCAGCCGTTGCAAAACGTTGTGGAAAGTAGAGAGTAGTTCTACTTTTTGCAACTAAATCTGTAGATGTTGCGCGATTTAACGGGCCCAAGGCAAACTTGTTTTGCAGCAAATGACGTAACTCACGTGTATAGCGTGACTCCCGCGTAATTGTTTCAAATCAGAAGTCAGTATTGACACAACTTGCAAAAGCCTGATTTGTTGCAAGACAGGTTTGAACGTGGGTAGTAAAACGCGCAACATTCCTTACCAACTCGTTTTGCAGCAATGTTGCAAATCAAGTTGCACGTTTTTGTTGCCCGTTTTACCTTAGCTTTTAAGATATGTTAAATTTTGCATCATTTTGTTTTTGTTACTGAAGCATTTGGCTGGAGGCACTCTACTGATTTGTCAGCTGGATGTCGCACTGAATGGAGTGACGCTTTATGATAGTCAGAGAAGCTCTTTGTCAAAGAGAAACTTGGACGCTGATACAATATCATACTGCGGTCTTACAAGGTTCGTGTGACAGCTTAAAAGGCTCAATACCTAATGCTTACGCCGACCGATAGGGGAGTGTAGTTCTTTACTTTCCACTGGAATAGTTGAGCTCACGATTTACGCGAGCGCGCGTGAAGCCGCCCACGAGGAGAGTTGAGACGCGCGCGCGGTGATTTTCACACGCTCGTGTATTTCGTGCGCCCTTGTATCCCTGAGGAAGGTCAGAAACTACAAATTTGTTAATGCAAAATTTTGTCAAGAGTTGCCCTCTCATTGAGGTTATTGTATTAGGTAAGAAATGATGTATTTTTTTAGTTCCCAAATTTGTTTAATGTTACGCTGGTCACGTGCACATTGCATCATGAACAATGGTTTAAACGTTGTTTCACTGTTGAGTTGTAGATTTTTTTGACAGAATGATCATCGAATTATGGGTAGAATTAGAATGTGTACCTCTGCATCAAGCATTTCCTCTTGTAAATTTGTGCAACGTCTAGAGAAAAGTTGCATACATGCATGCTGCATACCGCAGCCGATTGCACACTTTTGCAAAATGACAGCTGTCTGAAATGTTGTTGCTTGTGCATTGAACTCTGTGACGTATCAAAGAACAAGGAAAAATGCTGGTGCGGAGGACCTTTAATAATCACCTGTACAGTGCTGGTATACTTGAAGAAATTAGAAATTTGTTGCAATAAAACTTGAGGTTATGCTGCATTGAATTTAGATAGTGTTTGATGTCTTTAGCACTGAATTACTTTGAAACCTCTCAAGATAGGCACTTTATTCCTCTTTCCACGTGTATGAAATCACTGAAAACGGTCATTGCTTGCAGGTTTTTACTGCACTAACAGTCACTAACGAACGACCTGTAAATCATAAACTAATCTCAAATCATACAGGGCCTAACTAGCAAAGGCCTGTTCGCAAGTAATTTTATCCTGGCCTTCCCTTAAACGCAAGAAGTTTGAATGTACGTTTAAGTTTTAAGATTTGATCATGCACACGTTGCGTGCCTATGTTCTATGACGAGAAGACGGTCTGCCTCGTGACAACACCAGAAAAAACTGTCTAAACAAATGTTAGCCATTTTTGTCTTTTTAGCTACTAAGAGCAGGGAGGAGCTGCGCCCCACACATTCTCTTACATGAAATCGTAACGATGTTCTCCCCTACTGTTTTCGAAAGATTAACAGAAATCTATTGACTAAGTAGCGATTTGAAAAGCTAAGCGACACAACTTAAAACCCAAGAGCTGGTGGGCCATCACCTTTGATTATGGAGTACCATTCCATTTTTTTGACAAGACGAAAACGTTAACCAGGTAAAGGTGAAGCAAAAAGCGATGGAATTATTACAAATTGCGACATGTCTGATATTACAAAACGATGGATTTATTGCAAATTGCAACAGGTATTACAAAGTGCGATGATTATTACAAATTTTGACAGTACGAGGTGTGTACTTTCATCAGCCCGAAAGACTTTCCGGCTGGGATACTTGAACCTTTGTCTACTGAATGCAATACTGTACCATTAATTTTCGAATTTTTGACTTTGATTACAACGTACTACTCATTTGTTATCCATTACAGTTTTTAATGGAACCGTGTAGTGATCTTGCTGCGCTCGCGTGATGCCAGTATAGGTTCTTGGTACAGACCCAGCTATTCAGTGGATAACGCAATTGGTTTCCCTAATACTTACCCTCTGGATAGTGATTTATCCGGTGGATAGGGATATCCAACGTTTGAACAACCGGGACCAGTTGTGTTTATTATTACTGCGCTGCCCATAAGGCACGCCCAGTTATAATTTCGGTTTTCCGCCGTCTGTGCAGAAAAACGATCACCCGGGGGAGGGAAGACACGAGGTCGGGAACTGAGAAACGATGTTCTCACCACTTGTTTCATACGATTTTCCCTTGCACGAATATTTTTTGTACCTTGCCCGCTCCCCCCAGGAAACCCAGAAGGCGTTGCGAATCAAGAACGCTATTTGCGTTGATCGAAGCGATTCGATCATATCACTGACCATCGAAGGGAATTTGTCACTGTTCGAATTTAAGTCATTTAATGATGTTGGCGCTGGAAAAACAGAATCATAGAAATGCTCACGTTGCATATAAACCCACTTGCACGCCTTTCAAGGCAGGTCCACACTAAAAGATGAGTGTTTGCGTCAGTTTTGGAACAAGCCGTTCCGCGAAATCAAAGAGACAATTAACGATGTTGTACATGAGCGTTCAATGAGCGCAATTTATGAGCAAAGTATGACACTAATTGACGACACTATGGCTAAAGACTTGATTGTAAGCTGTTGTACTGAAGCGAACAACTCAGTTGCTGATAAATGTCAGATGAATCGTAATGTTAAGAAATGGGCGTCCATGAGCGAGGGAAGTGACAACTTCGCCCTGTAAGAAGACTGGCTTTTCATTTTAACATTTCCCTCTATTTAATGCAACACACGCCTCTTTGGAGGTCTAAATTTCGGATAAGGATAAAGAATTGAGACGCGGACAAAAATACGAACTTTGAGAATTTCGCACACAAGTTCAAAGCTTCACAGGGACAACTGGGAACTTCGTCCTAAAGACCAACTTGAGAGAAATAGCAGCTATTACTGACAAAGTTTGGTGTCTGATTAGACCTTACAGTTGTTTTTAATGTAGCTCAGAGGTTTTGCTTTTGTTTGTATCTGTATCATGCTAAGCTTTTATAATTAAATTTGTGCATGATCTTTTCATTATTTGTTATGCTTCTCAATTCTGTGAGTTCGCCCATTCAGCGAGCACGTTATATTGATGTCAGGATTAGCGAGTTTCGATATACCTTTAAAAAGTTTACAGGTCGCGCAAAGTATGTTGTCATACATACCATTTTACGGCGATGTAAACTAAAGCCACCGCAAAATGGTAACTTAAAAAAACCAATAATCGATTTATCTCATTCTCGAAACACAATACACATGACTTACGCGACCCGTATTTTCCTAAAGGTGTTTTGAATACGAACGAACACTGTAAATGTGAGTGGAAAAAACAGAATAATATAGCTCACTTCCAGCCTCCTCCTCATGCAGGCCCTTCGTTTTTCGCATGGTTTCGCATAGAGGCGAGCGCAAAACGCGAGTGACTTGTGACGAAGCGCAAAGAGCCATTAGAAGGGTAAAGAAGGGAGGCGAAGCGACGTCTCTCCCATTTTCTCCTTCCCGCCTTCCTTTGCGCGAAAACTTTTATCGAAAGAGAGATGTCTGGGTACGAGACAAGCTCACTTCGGAAAGGAGTGATAGCCTGGGACCTAAACAAGGCTCGTGCGCATTTATAGGATTATTTGGGGGGACGTGAATGTAAAGAAACTTGGCGAAAAGCGAAATGGAATGTTTCAGCGGGGTTAAAATAGCAAAACGGAAGGTGGAATTAAAAGAAAAAAACATGACGATGTGATGCTGAAGGAAGATGTGCCTGGGGTGATTTTACTTCGAGAAAAACCAGAAGAATGCAAATCTGTGTACTATCGGAGTTCAACTTCAAATTAGCGTTCCGAAGAAAACGTACATATCAACTTCGCTGGACACGTCTTACCTTTGGTATTCTATAAATTGCCAGACCAGGGGAATTCCTGAAGTTATTTTTAACTTGCATGTCTCGTCATAATTTAAGGTGGCTGCTCGACTTAACCCCCAAGCAATCTCATAAATGCAAGCCCGCTTAGTTTGATTCCCAGGTCATGACTCTCGTCCGAAGTGAGCTACATCTACATCTAAATTTACATTAAGTTGGTAAAATCTTTTAGAGACATTGCACCAAATAGTAAAAGAAACGATCATAAAATATATACAATACCCGGATAAAATTAATAAATAAACTCGGATAATACATACAGGCGAACCTCGCTCTTTCGAACTCGGTTAATTCGAAGTCCCCGCTATTTCGAAGGAAGATCGAATGCCCTCGGATTTAGCCTTCCCCTTTACGCTTCCCCGGTTATTTCGAAGTCCCACTATTTCGTACTTTTTTTCATTTCCCTTGGGACTTCGAAATAGCGGGGTTCGACTGTATATAAAAATATGTGAATCATAACATAGAGTATGAAGCATGAAAGTATGAACGTTTGGTGATTCTTAGCTGGGTAGCGGAATAATTTACAGTTAAAGACAGCCAAGGCCTTTGACTCAACTATTTCCGCGGGAAGCTTATTCTATACTCTTATGGTCCTTGAGAAGAAGGAATAAAAATAAATGTTCCTTTTCTCCTTATCTTGCCTATATCTATAACGACGACTCCCTCGAGTTCTAACTTCACCATGGGGTTGTAGATAGCTATTTACATCAATATCAATATGTCCACGACTCATTTTATACCATGTTGATAGCCTGCGTTGCAACAAGCCCACGTACGCACGTAAACCATTGTTATTGTTACCATTGCAGTAAGCAGAAGGTTTAGACTGTCGTCTGCGACTCAGGTTACCATCTTGAATGCTCCCCAGCGGCTAGCGGCCGGGCGCTTATGGGATATCAGGCATAACTCGCAATGCATTGTGGTCTATGGCTTTACTGGGCCACAACGTGTGTTTTTTGTTTTACTTTCGAAATTAAAAAAAATAAAATGTGTCATATAAATTGATAAAATGCAAAAGAAAAAAAAAAGAAAATAAACGAAAGAGAAAAAAAGGAAACAAAACATAAAATAAAAGAGAATGAAAAAAAATATATATATATATAAAACAAGTCCACTATTAAAAACAACATGAAATAAATATGAAACTAATTGAAGAAAAGAATACAATTAAAAAGAAAAAACAATAAAAAGAAAAAAATGAGAAAAAGGGCGGAATTTTTACCAAAAAGGTACAAAATTGCTATAACGTAGACCACTACGTCAAGGTCATTTAATAATAATATAAATATAATTCCGTTATTTACAATCTTGCCCTGTCGCACTTTGTAATAATACTCGTCACACTTTGTAATAAAAGAAGTTAGGACCTTGATAGAAAACACAAAACTTTCTTATGTTAGCACGACAGAAAGGAATATATAAACTATTTAAACAATATACGCGTTTTTTATAACCTTGAACTTGATTAGTACGTAAAATGGATCAGGAAAAACTGGAAGGAACGAAATTATTATTGAAAGAATACATAAATTTTCTCTGGGAACAGAGGATGGATGTCTTCTAATTTAAGGATAATACGATTCTTAAATAAGTGGATCAATGTGTGAATCAAATCCCTTCTTACTGATTATTCTAATAATGCGCTTTTGCAAAAAGATTATGCGCATAAGATGGATAGGTTAAGTCGAACCCCATACTAAAATACAATATTTAAGATCAGAATAGACAAGTGAACAGTATAAAGAACACAAAGCTGTCTTAGTAAGACCGTGCAAAAACTCGAGTTACGAATAACGCCTACGGACTTGGAGATTTTGCTCTCAACCTGAGAAATATGGGGTTTCCATGACAATGACTCATCTAAAATAACACAAAGAAAATTAATTTCCTAAACTCGGTTCATCTTAAGACCATTCATCTCTATATTTAAGGTGAATTTATCTCTTGTCTGCCTGGGTTTAAAAATTATGTAATTTGACTTTTGCATATTTAGAGATAGCTTGTTGGCTTTAAACCAAGCAGATAACTTGAGCATTTCAAGTTCATTAATGCAGGAAAGTCAATATGAGAAAATGATAAAATGGTATCATCAGGAAATAAAACCAGGTCAAACATATTTGAAATCTGACACAAATAAGTGATAAAAATTAAACTGAGACTAAGGGACCGAGGAGAGATCCCCGGGGAACTCCACACAAGATTTCACGAAATGAAGACGAGATACTATTAAATTCTAGTACTATTGTAACAGTTGTTGTTGTTGTCGATGGTGATACTTATCATTCGGTCAACTTGTGCTCCCACTATCCATTTCAAGTTAATAACAAAGTGCGTCAAGTGTTATTACAAAGTGCGACAGAACAGAGTGTCCGTCTTAAAGAGATTTGTGTGGCATCAGCTCTTTTGTCGCAGGGATGCCAAAAAAATGACTGAGGAATAACAAGGAACCAACTCCAGGTGTCTGCTCAAGAGAGGTGTCTTTTTTGCAGCGATGCCTGACAAGAAAGAAATATGATTGGCCCCTCCTAAAATGTGACGTCACGTTACCATGGCAGCTAGATTTCGGGATCTCAACAATCTTTCTTGAAGTAGACAGCCATTTTTATTATTGAACGATGGAAGAAATAGGACCACAGTTTTTTGATATCCAGAGATTTTGCTACCATGGTAACAAGACGTAACGACTGATGGAGCCAAGACCAATTGTGGAATAAATGAAAACATTTTAGGAATGAGTAAGACTGAGTTAGACTATTTGTATCATCGTGGTTGGTAGTGAACGGTGAATTACGAACTTCACTCATGGTGGGTAGCTTTCGAACGAAAGCCGGCATCAGTTGTTGGTATCATTAAAGGTTCAGCGACTGCTGTCTTGTGCTGTACATGAACGGATTAAAGAGTACAACAGGGATAAACGAACTCAAACCTCAGTGTTTCTGAACTCGCCAATAAGACCGAAGATTCAGGTAGAGATTATTCGATTTGGCATAGCCCGCGAGCAAGCTCTCCTTTCGAGGGAGTCGCGACATGTCACGCGGCCCTTTGCGCGGCGTCGCCGCTCCCTTTCGCGTTCTCTCTCGGCCCACTTCTGGCCTGGCCATAATTTCCCTCTCCAGAAACTACGGGGGGAATTGTGGGTACAAGATTTCAAAGCAATGATTCCTAAGATCGTTCGCGTGGACAAGCGTTACTTATCATCGATCGATGGTATGCAAGGCAACATTAACCAGTCACAAGTAACGATTGTCCACCCAAACGATCCCGGAAATCGTTGCGCCGAAAGCCTGTGCCCATTCTTCTTATAGTTTCTGGAATATATGAGGAATTGGAAAGCTTGCTCGCAAGCTAGATTTGGGAAGAGGTTAAGTTTATTATATTGACCGAGTCCCTGTCAATGACACTCTCCTAGAATTAAGGGGCTATTCTCATAAGACTTCACCTTAACAACATCAACAGGGAATTGAGATTCCTGAAGCGTGTATGCCTACCATCAGACATGACATTCCAATCAACGGATATAACTGTTTCCACCCTTCAATTAAAGGCGTAAATTACAGCACTTGACCGTTACTTAAAAAATGATAATCAGAGAACACAGCGAGAACTAATATTCACTCGGGTTGTGGTGCGCACTCGCCTGAATATACGCCTGCTCTGAGCGCCGCTGGCAAAAAGCGTAGATCGACAAAATAATTATAATCCCAACATTGAAACCTATAAACACGGGCAATATCACCCAACCGAAGAACAATGTCGTATTTACTCGTATAAGCGCCACAACCTCGCTCCCAGGGTCTCCTCCTACCCGTCCCTGAGAGAGAACCTGGGAACAAGGTTGTTAGCGCCACCGATTAAGCAGAAAACGGCGCATTTGAGACAAAAGAGTGATTAAGCCTGCCCCTGAATAAGCGCCGCGGTCCCGGTTCCGGTCCACGTTTAATTCTGTTAGTTTAATACGGAAAATAATAATACCCTGGTGAAAACAAGTGTCCAACTTTCAAATAAGCGCCGCCCTCAGAGAAACCTGAGCAGCGCATTTGAGGCGTAAAAAAATGACCAAATGACCAAATCTCTAAAGATATGAATTTGTACGATCCAATAACCGGCTCCTTCGCAACTGACATGCATGGCTTCGTTTAGTTTGACCATAGTTGTCAAGTCAAAATGATAAGAAGAAAAATAAAGGTGTTTTACCGTCGTTGACGCCACTAAGTCACAATTTTAAGTAAATGTAGAAAAAACAACAACAACAACAACAACAAAAAAACAGAAAATGAGCCAGCGCTAACTATCCCTAACTATAGCCCTATCTGGAGTCCATGTGTTTCAGTCTATTTTGTCAAAACAACCCCGCTTAAAGCTTGTCCCATTTATTTCTGTGTCTTTTTTTTTAGTTCTGAGCGACAAAATCGCAGAAAGATAGGAAGTCTATGTTATTTTTAGCAGCAAACACCAACCGGGCCCCTCTTATATTTCAGCAAAGAGCAAGGAGGCCGCGCGTTTTGGACGAATCGGGGCACTGGGAACTAAAATGCTCAGTATCCAAAGTTGGCACGCGGAGGGCATCAAAGACAGGATATGCGAAAAAAGCAAAGAGGCATGGTATTATCGCTTCTCGCTTCTGAAATATTTACTACGGGAAAAATACTGCAATTATCCGCTGACAAGCCGGCAAGGTGACCGCTTTGCAAGTTGTGAGAACATCTTATCTCGGTTCCAGACTTCGTCTCTTCTAGCCCACCCCCCCTCCGCCCACACCTCAGTTTGGGTGTTTCACGACGGGTTTGGGCTGTATCAGCACAACGAAAACACCGAAACATTTTTTTTTTCATACATTTAATATGTTGTTAAAGTAGGCACACAAAAATTTTTTATCCCAGTAATCATATCTTAATTAAATCTACTGCCTTCGCTTGTTACAGCAGAGCGAACTACAAAATATTACCTAGAGTAAATCAAGTACATCGTATAACAGACAGTGCTATACACATGCTTTGCTTTTATGTACTGTAACCTTCTGGTTTGTAGTCTGAGAACTCTGAAAGATTAAGGTATATATCAAGATGGTTCAGGTTGCGGACTCTGCTTCTGGGGGCTGCTTTTTAATTCATCTTTCTACATAAGCCGGAAACCTTTCCAAGTCGTCACGAAAAATGATCTGGCTTGGTATAAACAGAATCGGTCCAGAACTGGAACAAGTCGTTTATACCTAACGAACATTGGTGCAGTAAATCCCAATTCTCACTCCTGAATATTCACTTCCGCCTAAGCGGGTTCCAGTTCCCGTTCCTACTCATTCACTTCCCCTTTAGTTCGAATACCTGTTCACACTACCACAAAGAGTAACAAAGAAACCTATCCGAAATATGACGATCCACTTTCAAATCGGCGCGGGCCAGTTCAAAAGACCTATCCGATATGGTTTTCGTGCCGGCGCCTCGAGCTATCCGGTATCGACATGCCTTATAATTGTTACTGAAATACATGATTTTCACTTTGTAAATATAACGTGTTTCATTCTGATTCTATTCAATGTATAAGAATTATCTCTGCCTGTCACAGGAACTCTGAATTCTTTTCTATACTTAAGTACAATTTTAACTTTTTTTAACTGGACTGTCTATGCTGTGCGTTATCAAGCTCATGATCAGTACGTACCATGTTGTTTAAGTGAGAAAAACACTTTTCGGACAAAAACTCTAGTTTCTCTCTACAATAACTTTCGTAAAAAAAAAAAAAGAATTTTCACATGACTTATCCACCTTGTCACTGCCATTAAGTTTCATGAATTGAGCCGAAAGCTCGTGTATTTTCTCTACAAAAGTCGATCGACAGAAAATCAATTGTTTTAATTTCCGCACATTACCACACAGCATGGATTTCCAATATATAGTCATCCTCACTGAGGTCGATCACTTGTTGTGTATCGTTTTCCTAACATGCTACTATTTCGTTTATAACTGGAGTTCCGTTTAAGTATTCTTGAACAAGTTTAGAAACCTTTTCCTCTACAACTGTAGCCTTAACTCTTCTCTCTGTATCTCCTTCAAAACAAATGGTAAGGATCTTTGGAAAAGATCCAGTGAAAAAGATGGCCAAAGCTCGCAGTACCGGTAATGCACCAATATCAAGATGCATCATAAACAGAAAGGTATAAAAGACAAAAATTAAAATTACAGCGAATTTTAAAAGCAGTAAGCAAAAACTTTCTCTAATTGGCATTAGTTCTTCACACGCTATGTCAAACAGCCCTTCTGGAATTCTGACCTTGCAGCCCTTAATATTGGAATTAGGCATGTTCAATTTCTCAAGATCCGTGTGTGGTTCCTCTTTAGTAAAGATTTTGTCATGCTGCTTTGATTGCTTGTAAAACTTAAAGAGCGTCAGAGATAAATCGTGGTATTTGTTAGTGAAAGATTTATAGCTACTCGACAAGTAATACCAGACAAGAACAAAAGAGACCAGATATGAAATTCCCTCCTCAGAAAACAAAAGGGCGACAAATATAGACATACCCGTCAGGAAACCAATCGCGGACACAAACAAGATAGAAAGTACTCCACTGATAGCACAAAGTCTTATAAAAAGTTGGAAAAGAAAAATCTTCCAACCTCGATTGAAGACAGAGCTATTAAGTGCATCACTTAGGATTAACATAGTGGGAGATGTGAGTAGAATACAAACTAAAACTGCTACTAGCATTGCCACAAGTAGAATAACAACAGCGAATGGAAACATGAATAAGAAAACAATAAAGAAGAAAACACGGAGAAACCATCTCTTAGACAATACTTTCCTTATGGGAAAGATTATTCGACACATTTTGAAATAACTGACAAGGCATTTACAAAACTGCCTGTAACATGTAGCTAAAATTAAAGGAAGCATGGGCAGATGGTTTCTAATTCTTCTGGAAATGTTAGCATTGCATCTTGGCTTAGATTTAATTAGTTGGCAAATGAAACAGGTGACGAAATAGGGAGTCTCCGACTCTGGAGGAGACACATCAAAAAACGAATCATAGACTGTAAAGAAAAAATAGCAAATAGCGTATACTAACAGAGATGGACGGGTTAAATCGAAAAAGATTCGATCTTCAGTCGGTATTTTGACTGATGGTTGATGTTGGACTATGTAATGAAACCAAATTGCAGGTATGAGGAATGGAAGTGGTACCAACACAGCTCGCGCGATAAACTTTTTCGTTCTGTGGCAGAGATTATCAACTTCCGAAGAGAAATAGTTTCCTATCAGACTCCCGAAACATATCGGACTTGCTCCTTCCAGACAAATAAGACGAGTGCCATTTTCTGTAACCACTGTAGGAGGGAAAAGGCACAGAGGGACAGGTAAATACAAAGAGAAGATAAAAGCAAACAATATAAGAAAAGACTTGGCATCAGCCCAAACGTTGAAACTTTTAAAACGAATGTCGGTAAATAAAATGTTTTTCTCAGTTAAGTCAAGGACTCCGAGGACGGTAAGATAATCCCTAATTATGCTGAAGTCTTCCGGCCAAGCTTGAGCACTGTTGGCATTAATCGCAGCCGATTTCCATGAAAGCGTTGATTTACAATGTACTTTGATTTCCCTGTAAGCTTCATAGTTTATAGATGAAAATAGCAAGTTAAACACTCTTTCAGCTACTTGGGAGAAACTTGTAAGTCTATTGTTTTGCGGGCGCCATATTCGCAATGTCAAGTTGGCGACTCTGCTTGAGTTAACGAATGTTGTGTTGTCGCAATGATTTTGGTCCACCTTCATCTCGTATTTCAAAGAAACTGGGATGAATTTGTTCCCTACAAAGTCTTTGTTTAATTCTTCTTGTAGATCAGATTCAATCCAGCAATTCCAGCCACATTTGGTGACATTCCTGTGGCCTTCGCCATTGTCGAACTCCTTCATAACACGCTGCGCCTGTGTCTGACACTGAAAGGCAGCAAGTAAAACTATAAAACAGAGTTGAGAAGCTGACAGCATTTTTTTAAAAATCCAATAGAAAACAGCCCGCTGGCGGACTGCAGAAAATCACTCTAAATATGGAACTAAAGCCTTGCTTGGCTGGCACACTAAATTTATAATTTGCTTTTCAAGAAGCACAAATTTCTTTGATCCTCAGTAACTGAAAGTGATATTTAATATCTTTAGGGAAACATCAGTATAAGGGGTGGGATACTGCCAAAATAAACTTTGGATCATCATTATCATTATGACCTTTTGCCCCAGCGTATTTAAATGTTTTTGATGTGATTTATTGCTATCCGCAATTATGTCATCCGAGTTTCAAAGCAATGTTGTTTTATATAATTATGCATTACCATGTAGGTGCATGCATGGCTAACGTTAGCCCGGTGTTTCATCAGTGCATTGCCCAGGGGCACCCAACTTCAATTTTTGGAAAAGATCTGTTCGGAGGACGATTTGAGATCTAGAATTTTCGGAACATTTGTTGTAAAATTTTTTTGCTTGCCTGCCTCTCCTAGGATTTTCCAACATCTAAAAAATGGTATTATTGCCCCTTGTTAACGGATTTTTACCCTAAAAAGGTCACCTAGAATTTTCGGGAGCCTTTCTTCTGGCTGAAATTTTCGAAAAGGTAAGTTTTGATCCCTACAATTTTCGGATCCCTAGACTTCAGCTAGGAAATTCGAACAGATGAAAAATTTTTAGGGGATAAAAATATGCCTATATCTACCGTTTAAATACTAAAATACGTTTAACAATGCTATGTTTAAGTGGTTTTAAACTGTATTCTCGTTGGGTGCCCCTGATTGCCGGCGTAATCAGCGAGGCGTAGGTGTCAATGGCAGAAGAGATACGTAACTCTGGTAACTCAAGATGGAAAAGCAGAGGAGGAGTGAACGTCTTACCACAGTGCATTGCGATTGTGTTTTTACGGGCGTATGGAAAAGTCGGAATCCGGAACCGGAGCCGGAAACGGAACCAGAACCGGAACTTAAATTGAGACCGGGGTAAACTAGGAAGCACTGAAACCAGTTCCCGATACCCGTGTGGAAATAAATTCAAGATGGCGTCCTCTGTTATCATTGTTTTGAGAAATTTTTAGCACAGTGATCGTGATACCAAAGATATACTCTCATTCGGAAAGTGACTTGATAACCATATAACCACTAAAATTCAAAGAATCAGCCCATGCTGTTCCGTCGCAGACTCGAGCATAAATTCAAGGCACAACAACTTCACATTTTCAAATGTGCTCACATTTCAATCGATTCGTCGCTTTGTCGCGATCTGCAAACGAAAACAGATATGTTTTTGTAAAATGGTAACATTTTTTTAAACTCAGTAAAACGGAGAAGAATGAAAACTTTTATATTCTTACTCGTACCTTTTGTTAAAACGGCTCCGTGTTTCATCCATTGTCTGCATTGTGAGGGAAAGGCGGCAAAGGGAGGAGGAATACTCATATCAATCATGATCCCAAGTTGCAACGCTCACGCGTATATGAAATTCTCGAAGAAAACGATGTTGCGCCGTACGCAAAAAACGCGACAGTAAAAAATATAATAACAATAAATAAATATAATGTGGGGATGAAAAGTCTTGATCGTGCAATTATTGTTAGTGACACTCCCAAGATAGAAACGTCTCCAATTTTTATTTCTTAGGTTCGGGTTCGGGTTTCGGTTTCGGTTCCGGTTCCGGTTCCGTTTCCGTTTCCGTTTCCGGCTCCGGTTCCGGATTCCGGATTCAGGCTTTTCCATACGCCCTGTTTTTACGGTATTTTTGTGTGACATTTTTACCGGGTTAGAATCCTAACTAGAGGTAGGTAAGACCATTCATACATTCTTTGTCTTTTTATCTTTTCATAAAAAGAAGCTTTACAAGAGTATTTTTTCTGAAACGTATATTGTTTGGTATTTGAATTGTGATATCCTGATCTGTCATCGTTCACTGCCTACATAGGCGTACGGGCAATTTTTTGTCAGGGGCAGGGGCGGTAAACCATTTGCTCAAAAAATTCTTGCGAGTTGCCCAAATTTTGACAAAACAGTCGAACAGAAACGAGGGCCATACGATGCAACAACATAGGCCGTACTAGCATATGAAAGTGGCTCGATACAGTTTTTCAAGGTCAATACCTGTTAAGTTTTTTTTTGAGCATAGACTACGACACCATAAAGAAACATTTGGAAAAATTGCCACCACAGTTGTATTAGATAAAGATGAAAATTTGTTATGATCCGGGTTGCAATAACATCAAAGTTGTCATAGCAACCAAATGATGCCATTACCTATTATACTTGGAGCAACATTTCTCACTGGAAACTGTTCTTCCAAAATCGTTCACGGAAGCATTTTCCTCCAATAGTCGCCTCGATGTTCGTGAAGTTAAAACGGAATCTGTAAGAGCGTTGCGGAGATATTTTGGGATAAAGTTTTTATCGTTAGAAGGTAAAAAAGGAAAATCTTGATGTTTGGCCGTTATCTGTAGAAAACGAAGCGCTTTTGACATGCAATTTCACCTCATAGTAGTTTCAATCTTTTTAAAAAACGTGGGTAAAAGATCTTGGAGATAGCTCTGGCCAAAAAAGGATTTGAGTATTTAGTATGTATCATAGCGCTCTTGTTAGCGGTTTTGTAAACATTTCGGTCTACTTCAACAAATTAGTGAGTAATCTTTAAACCACTCGATAGATTTTTTTGTCAACAAAATACGATTCTTCGCGTAATTCAAACTGGGAATTAGTCAGCCACTTCTTCACATTCAGACCCATTGCTGATGCTACCTGCCATACACTGTTCTACGAGTGGAGATGATTCTAGAAAGTTAGGCGGAAGTTTATTCTAATCAATTCACGACTTGAAATAGCCCATTGCAGTACAGTGCCCTAAAATAAAAAAAAAAAACAGAACATGATACCCCTCCCTTATAACCAGAAATTCATTACGTGCTCGGCAACCACTGTCTCGTGTGAATGTAACAGTACTGGATTATTACGCCAACTTCAGGTTAAAATATTTATAAAAAAAAATATTTATCTCTTCAAAATAATGAATTAAGTGGCTGTCCACCTAAGAGCGGTCCGGCGAGTTTGGGATCGCCAGTAAACCTTCCCTTTGTTTTTTGTGGGTGAAAAGGACTTAATGAAGAATGATTAAAACCGAACTAATTTTTTTCAAAATCCTTTTCTGGGCTTCGCTACAGCACAAAACTTCTTTCCTGTCTGAGAGCGCTTTTTCAACCTTATTCGATGGCCGAAATTCGGTGATTTTAAAAGCCGCGCTTCTTCGTAACGGATAAATATCGCTAAATTCTACTTAGTACAATGGATTTAGCTGCAGTTGGCTTGTCCTGTGACGGAATATGGAATAATTTGACGCAAAATTAAATTAAATTAACAAAAGCAAACACAACCCCCTTTGCGTTTTTTTTTCCCTCTTGACAAAATTCTTCCAAAGTAAAAGCTAAAATCTCCAAAGCGGTACAAAAATCACAGGTAAAATGCACTTCACAGCAAAGATCTTACCTAATTCTGTTAGAAAATAAAGTCAAAGGTGCGGGTATCGTTCTGGGTTGGACGTGATCAAACGTTTTTAAGAGCCTCTGTTCGGCATTATTTGCATAGATTTGCCCGCTTAACGGTTCACACACAACGACTTTAATTTAGTAGATATTATCTCGGTAGCTGAGAATGTTGTTGTGTATCCTCAAAATAACGAAAATGTGTTTTCTTTTCATTAGCCTTTTTAAGTTTGTATCAGTGAAAGCCGAAAAAATACCATAAACTGACATTCTTGATCAACCCGTCGGATATGCAAATCGTGCTTGTTTACAGACAGGTTGTCCATTTCAGCTATGTTAAAATCTCAAACTACGTACGGTTATTAACTTCTTGTCAAATGTAATCAATCTTCAGCTTGGAAACTCAGCAACTGGATACCCTTTTTAAAATAGAAATTTATCTCATATTCCATTTGAGTTTCTTTTTCCGTTTCGAGCATTTGACATCATGATTTGAATTTGAATTCCCACATCCGTGTTTTTCCCTCATTTATCATGAACATGTCGGATTCTCTCACCTCGGGTGACTTTTCTCGTGTACCTCTTGCGAAATTATTATGAATCACTTTAAGTTTGGTGAAGGGTATGTCTGTTGTAATATTTTTCCGAGTGCAGGTAATATTGAACGTTTGTCCCACACGCCTTCAGTCATATGCTAATTTGCATTTTTGTCACGCAATATACCTCGTGTATCGATCCCTTTCTTTCCATAAACAAATAAAGGGTGAACCATTACCTTATTAATAGGGGTGGGGAGAGGACGAGTACACCGAGATTAGGGCTGGAAGGATAATATATATTATACATACAACGAAGTGCCAGAGTGGTGTCCTCATCGATAGTGCTCAAAAACTTATAATTAAGGTGATTTCAAAAACTTATAAGGCGCAAATATCCATATATTAAATATATTCAAGTGCTCAATAGTTAACCTACAGCAGAGTAGAAGTAGACTGATGAAACTGGATTAAATCTTGAACATTTTGTTGCTACCCAGAGTTTCAGTTCAGTCACAGTTTGCGTGGCAATGATCAGGCAACTGCCAAAATTAACGGTTACAATCAAAGATATAGGTAAAACAGAACAGTAAATACTAGGCGTGGCTCGTGGCTCGTGGCGCGTGGCGCGTGGCGCGTGGCGCGTGGCTCGTCGCGCTGTTTATAATTTGTAAACCTGTAATGTCTACCCTGGACAACAGAAATGAACTAATCGCAGGTTGCAGGCACTCAAAGAAATTTCTACTAAACACTGTCCTAACTTGGTTAGTTCTTGTCGCAAATTTGACATGCTGTAAGCATCACTTAAGTACGACGCACCACGCACCTACGCCACGCCTGGCATTTATTGTTTTGTTTTACCTGATGATTCGCCTCGCAAGAGGCATGACTCTCTGAGTAGCAATAAATGTTTAAGATATAATTCAGTCCCATCAGTCTACTTCTAGTATATACAAACATATATACAGCTTTATCAAGAAGCTAAAATCAATGCAGCCCCCTAATAAATTTTTAGTCTTCCTCAAGCTACAGAAAATTCTGGGCAATTTTGCTTCTCCGAACAGATATTTCACAGAAAACAGTCGTTGGGTGCCGCTGATATGCATTGGTGACTTTTTTTACGTTATTTATGTTTTATTGCCAAAAAGTGAAGTGTCACATAATGATCTTAACTCATATCTATAAGAAAAAATTCTATTAATGAAAAAAAAAACTGTCCTGCGAACAACTTTTATCCTTTTGGGGCCCAGTTGTTCAACAGGTGGCCATGGATAGCGCTATCCACCGTGTAAATCACTATCCACTGGATAGAGCAAATGGTTTCCCTAGTACTTATCAATTGGACAGAGATTCATCCGATGGATAGCCTAGCCCTACCCAACTTTTGAACAACTGGGGCCTGCTTTTTTACTTGTATTGTAAATAAAGTACTGAACGAAAAAGCAGGTCACATACTTTTAAAGGTTGATGTCAAGTTATAAGTTATTTGAGATTTATCGTCTTATACAAGCATACAACATACCTTGAAATTTAAGAGAAAACACTTCCACGAACTCGGCCTAGAAAGAATAGGAATTTTCTAGGCAACTTCGGCCCACCCCAATGTAATGGGGCAATTTGCCAGTCCTTGGCCATTTACGGGGTGGTGCGGCAGTAACTGCATTCTTTCACCATGTCTGTTATTGTGTTTATTAGAGCAGCCTTTGTATCTCAAGATTTGAACGACAGTTCAAAATGTTCGCAGATGTTTTCACATTGAATTTTGAGAGTACGTCTTGGTTGGTCTGTTCGCAGATATCATGGCCATCGTGCCTGATGGGATGTATTACGTCCATCTTGTTGAAAATATGTTAGACCTCCTTGTCTCTACGTTCATCAATAAGAAACGCAATTTCTTCTTGCAAGAGCACTGAGAGCAGATCTCCTTCGTCACAAATTTCAACATTCCCGGCTCTGGTCAGCCCTTTTTTCCCTGCTGATTGCAGACAGTCTGGAAAAGAATGATTGAACTTGTCCCTTTGTAAGCCATTCGTCTCTGGAACGTTCTTGAACTACCTGTGTTTCTGGACGTTCTCATGTCCGTTGCGACCTCAGAAAGATCTGGTTTCCTGCCTGTTTCTGTATCAACATCAAATCGTGCGGTGAGGTAAGACTTGACTTTCTCGCTAAACCTTGTCCCGCCTCCCCTTAACTTCTGCAGCCACCCATCCACTAGCCTCGAATTTGCAGACACCACTAGGAGATTTGTTGGAAGTTTCTCGGTTGGCGGCAATTTTTACAGTCTGACCTCGACACTCTGCCACGTTTCAGCACAAGTGTGTTTTCCCTTATGGTCCGGATATCGGCATTCTGTGCGGCCAGTTGGATTACCCCAGTCCTTCCCTAGGTTCGCACGATGTATCGGACATACAAACATTTTTTCACCTTGTTGGGCAGTTTTACCAAAATACCCAGCCGGCTGCAAAGTAAGTTCGCTCTCTGTAATATTTGCTTTCGTTAAGCGACATCGCCTCGAATCGAGCTGTAATAACGCTCACCTGTTACATTGACTAAGAGGCACCAACTTGCTTTCTCCTTTAAACTCTCCAAATCCGCTTTCATTACGTGACAACAATCCTAATTAGCATATGACCATGAAGAAAACCCAAAAGGAAATTGAGCTGAATTCAGTCTTTATTAAAGAACCTTTTAGTTGCTGCGACTCCAAACTCAAAACGGGCTTCGTTTGACCAGAAGTGAATTGTATTCTTTACGACTTGGAATATTGCTGAAATCGACAACCCCGCGGTAAATGAGCTTTTAAATTTGCATAATATACGAGTAGATGAAGAATTCCTACATGATCCTACATGTATTTCATGACATTTTATGCCGGTTTACAGGCCTAAGATGGCTTACAAAACAACAAATGTACGTTATTTTGACGAAGCATACCAAGATTCTGCCCCGTGGGAAAAATATTAGCCTTATCATATGAGTATAAGTGTAGGCGCCAAACGTACAGTTTTAGGTAAATATTGACAAAAGGAGCTCTCAAAAACGCTTGTTCGCGTCCCACACAGAATGATACCCGCACCTTTGACTTTATTTTCTAACAGAAGAAGGTAAGATCTTTGCTGTGAAGTGCATTTTGCCTGTGATTTTTGTACCGCTTTGGAGATTTTAGGGAGCGGTCATTAACTATTGGGGGGGAGGGTCGGTATTATTTCAAAGGTTAGAGCCCAAAAATGTTAGCCCCTCTCAGGTTAACAGCCCAAAAATCTTGGCCCCCTTTAAAATGTGAGCCCAAAAAATTGTAACCCTCCCCTGTGAAAAACTTTTGATTTTTTTACGAACGTTATTTTGAGACAATTATTTCACTGGAATAAGAAAAAAGTGTTACTATTTTAATACACTATTTACAAAACCCAATGGTTCACCAAGTAAAGGGAACCCGTACATTAAACAGCCCCGTTGTTACTCATTGAATTCCTGTTTTGTAGTCAATTTCAAGAGTGAACAAATTGTGCGTATTTAATAACGGATCAGCATAAAGAGGGTCGAAACTTCAATCGAAACTTTACAAAAAAACCTAAAGGAACACTTAGAAAGAACAATCCATTCATCAGGTAGAGTTTTAACAGGACATAAAACTGCACATGACTTTGATGAGCAAAAGCTAACCGAATTGCAGGGTTTTAGAAATGAATTACACACTTTAATAACTAGTCTAAGTCAGCTCCAAGAAACCTGCAAAGCAGCATTTAAGCACCCCTTTTCTGCAATGAAAAGAAAATCAAGAAAAAGGAAACAAAATACCCAAAAGAGTGTGAAGCGGAAAAAGGCGAGGCATGTGGCCAGGACGACTGAGGTCCTCAAGAAGATTGCGCCTGATTGGTCGGAGGGTAAGATTTGTGAGAAGGAGGATTTGTGCGGAGACATCGTAAAAGAACTTGGAAAAAGAGAGCAGAAATGGGCGGTAGCTTTGATGTTTGATCAGTGCGAACTTTTGAATGACAGCGCGAAATCAGAGCTTAGAACAATGTTAGGGTTTTCTGAAAGTGAGAGTAGCTCTAATGCAAGTGACGGCGATGAAAGTAGCGACCAAGACAACCTAAGTAGCATCAATGACAGCAAAGACAGTGAAAGAAATAGCGATGACGGGGCCGATGATAGTGATGTAACTGAACAATGTCAGGAGGAGGATTCGGGAAGTGTCTTTACTGCAGTGGAAGCATACGACAGCAGCAGTGCAGAAGACATTGGCCCCTACTGGAACACAATGGAATGCACTCCTTACTATGAGCCCATTGAGTAGTCGTTTATACATCTTCACTGGACATTGGCAATATGTTTGATACCGTTACTGTTTAAGACTGATTGAGTTTTATAGCATACCAGAATTTGTTGATTTTTTAAAATAACAATAAATCAAGTGATGATTATAAAATTGTTCTGGGTGTGAGCTTTTTCACTGTGCAATTAAGCTTTGAGTATACGATTCTATGAAGATTCTCTTGCCATGCTAAAGTCAATAGCACAAAACCCATTTGTGCACATCGCCCAAAGTTTTAATAAAAGGCGCCCAGAAATTGTAACCCTCCCCTATAAAACGTGGGCCCATAAAATTATGGCCCACCCCAAATGGGCGCCCAAAAAAACACAGCCCTCCCCCAAAATTTACCAGCCCTCCCCCCCCAATAGTTAATGACCGCTCCCTTAGCTTTTACTTTGGAGGAATTTGTCAAGGGAGAAAAAAGAACATAAAGTGGCTAGTCTTTGATCTTATTAATTTAATTTAATTTTGCGTCAAATTATCCAAGATTCCGTTATAGGACAAGTCAAATGCAGCTAAATCCATTGTACTATGTAGAATTTCGCGATATTTATCCGTCACGAAGAAGCGCGGCTTTTAAAATTGCTGAATTTTGGCTATTGAATAAAGTTGAAAAAGCGCTCTCAGACAGGAAGGAGGTTTTGTGCTGTAGCGAAGCCCAGAAAAAGATTTTGAAAAAAATTAGCTCGATTTTAATCATTCCTCATTAAGTCCTTTTCACCCACAAAAAATAAAGGGAAGGTTTACTGGCGATCCCAAACTCGCCGGACCGCTCTTAGGTGGACAGCCACTTAAAAAACACGGAAACGTCTTAAAATGCTGGCTTTGCCCAAATTTTCTTTCCTGCCCAAAACGTCTGAGTTGCCCAAAATTCGGGGGGGCTGCAGCCCCCCTCTCCCCCCCCGACCCGTACGCCTATGACTGCCTAAGGAATGGTTTCGAAAACATGTTTGTAGTTTCTTTTCTAGTGGGGTATTGTTTAATTAAGTCCGACATTTAAGTAATTCAGAGGTTTATCTTCTTATTTTTACTAAAGTGACCCAAAGTGACCCAGGAATTTAAAAATTTTGAAGACCGGGAAATCGGTCCACCTTGGCGGTTTTGTGATAAGTCTTACAGAATGTTGCGAAACGTGGCATCACTCAGGAAAAGCGGCGACTCTTAAAGAAGGATTCTTTTGTTAATGATTACGATTTTAAGGAACATGGCTTAATCTGAACACTGTTAGATACTTCAAACATTCCCAATATATTATTATACAGTTTTGATTCCACTTAAACTAGTATGGAGTGATGAGAAGATAGACTTAATTAAGCTTATAAATTATGAAAACATCTCACTTTCCCACACGTTACCCGCGCCAAATCTTCAATCATTTCAATTTCATTTGCTTTACCATAAGGCAGGGTAGCCAATACCAAAGAGGTAACAAAGTGATTAAAATTAAAATCTATCCTTATTAAAAAAAAATTATAGAAGGTCTTCAAATCTTGATAAGAAGTCAGTTCTTTGGATTCATTAAGGTGAAAAAAGAATGGCTTTCATGGCTTTTCTCGTATTCTTTTAAACTGTTTTATTGCCAAATAATTTTTATATATTTTGTGATTGAGGTATTTATCTCATTTATATTTTTAGAGAAACCTGCAAGTGTATGAAATCAGTGATGCCCTTCATTAGTGGATGCTAGATATCAAAGTGATGGTCAACACCAGACTCAGTTGGATTATAGATTTTAGAATGTATGGATGGATCTTCTTGTTAACTCATTCTACATGGTACAGAAAGTACCATCTTAGTGGCATTTTTATTTCAATATCCATACAGTTGCTCTCCGCTAAGAGTGTTATGTCCTGCTGGTGATAGTTCTCCTTTTCAATAGTCCCATGGCAGGCCAATGCAAATATAGCACAATAATTGTGATGATGATCACTTGCATTTTTACAACTATACAAGAGCTATAAAGGTGCACTTGCCGATGCACCAAATGGCCCTGAACAAAAGACACATAGACAAACGAGTTCTCCAAGGCAGAACACAACATGGTAAATAGCTCCAACTTTTTCATGTTTCAGTCTAATTCTTTTATACCTATCCCCAGTTCAGAACACTACAACATTTTGAAACATGACTGACCAACCAGGCTGAGCTTGGTTGGCTCACTTCCATATAAACAAATGAATAATTTATTATGCTAACAATCATTTTTTCATTGGTTCAAAGCTTTAATTTAGTCTTGAGCAAAATGACTGTTCAGAAAATTATTTTTATTTCTGGGTCTTTATTATACAGTTGCCATAAGGTTTCTCTTGATATTCACATGTTTTGTACTAAAAAATAAATATGAATAATAAATTTACAGAAACCATATATGACTCAGACTACACTGTTTTCTCTATAGCCTATAGAAATTAGCGTTGGAGAGCACCCGGTTTTTTTGGTTCTAGTTTCATCCAGTTTTTCTCGGTGGGTGAAACTAGAGCCGAAAAAACCGGATGCTCTCGCATGTTATTTCCTCTTACTTTTGTATGAAATTTTGATCATGTGTACGGTATAAGAGGAATTGAGGTTTAATCATTGAGTTTGCTACTTAATAAGATTAGAAGCTAGTTATCTTAGGAGTGGCGGTGAGATGTTCAATAACATGCCACAAATCACGCTTATAAGACTGTAAACAAAATACACATCTGATTAAAAACTCCCCAGATATAAGTCCCCCTCTAGTGTCTGTTCCAAAATAATGTAATGAATTGAATTTGATTTATTGTGACATTTTTAAGCTTAACTAGAACCACTACGTGGAACTTACCGGGGCCCAGTGGGACACTGGATTGCATAGATATAGTTCACCTCTCCACCCCTCCCCCCCTCCTCTGTGGAGGTTAATACTCATGCAGAAAAAAAGTAACAAAATGCATGAGAAAGGAGGATGTTGTTGTAAGTTTGTTCGGTGTTATTACAGCTAACGGTCTGTGTTGTAGTAGTGTTTTTACACTGTGATGTCAATAAGTGTGATCTGTATAAGGTTTTTATTTGTTTTTAAGTTTGAGTGAAAAAGCAAAAATCACTGACAGTTTTGGGTTGAATGGTAATGACAAAGCTTGCAAAGAATTTTGTTACAGAATTATCACAATTTCACATTTTCTCAAGTACATTATCGTCAGGTTTATCATTGAGATTTATTAATCACATTTATCTATTTTTTGCAAAAACACTGTGAATTTGAAATGATAACAGACATAAGACATTTTTGAAATAGATCTTTTTGGTCATGGATTGTTGTTTTGCACTGTAAAAAATGTCATCCAGTGTTATATATGGACATAATAAATGCTTATTTATTGATGACTGAGTATCATTTGTTAATTCATTGCACATTGAAATGGAGGCATTTGATTGTAAGGCAGTGGTTGATACATAGTGGCATTCATCAATACGACCTATAGTAATTGTAGAGCAAGTATTTCTTTCCTGAACTGGGTAAACAGTAGTAAGTGGTGCAAAGCCTTGACTAGATTCTACTATTTGTATAGTAACATTTAATGCATCTGCAACTGCTTGAATGATAAGTGCATCAGCCCATGTACCTTGAATACACATATTATTCAGACATCTTAGCCATGAATTTTCCGTATTGCTCTCAATAAATCTCGCTGGATTGTCTCTCATAAATTGAACCCCAGAAGTAGGTATATGCATATGATGGTTGCTATTGCCATTTAATTGATGTGATACAGATCTAAAGAAACAACCACCTGCACCGCCAACATCTACTGATTGTAAACCAGGTCACCTAATTTTGACTGCATCAAATTCTCAGAGGAAATAGGAGAGTTCAACTGCATTGTTGAGCTGTGATTTTACATAAAAGGTCTAATTATTACTTCATGATGATCAGTGTTGTATTGAGTAGGTCCTGGATTCTTCACAACATCTTTACTTAGTTTGAAATTCAGATAATTTATACCTGCCAACTCTCACGCCTTAGGCGTGAGTCTCACGCCTGCGGGTTGAAAACTTCGATCTCACGCCGGCTCACGCCTGCAGGCCAATTTCTCACGCCTGATTGAAAAATGTGAGTTGTTGCCGTCCTGCTTGACACAATTTCCAAAAACATGTTAACTCAGACCCATGTAAGGAAGGAAAACCATGTGTAAAATGAATAAATGGCAATACCTTCCTCGCGATTTCTCATTTTTGAAGTGAAAAGCCCTGGGAGCGAGCTCGCCTTTGGCAGACTTTGGCAGATTTCGGACGTCTTCAGAAGACTTCGGACGTCTTCGGAAGATTTCGGACTTCTTCGGGAATCTTCGGAAATGATCGTGTCGTCTTCAAAAATCCCAGCACTCCCAGGATAAAAATCTCACGTTTATATCTCAGAAAAAGTTGGCAGGTATAGATAATTGGTCATATGACTCACACAATTGCAAGTAAACAATGATAAATATCGACGTGCTTTACATTAAAGACAACAAATCCGGCAACAAATGAACTTTCTTGGGTTTGGCCATTTTATTTAAGTTAATTATCTTTGGATCGCGTTTGTTATTACATTCATATCGTGCATGATAAAGTTTTCTCACCTTATTAACATAGCGATGGAGCTTCGAAGACTTCGGTATGTTAATCGTTAAAATCTTTTTTAAGACAAATTTTGATAAGTGTTCGCTTTGATTCTCGATAAATTTCACGATGGAAGGTTCACTCAATTTCTCGATAAGTTTGACGATGGAAGGTTCACTCTTAGTGATCGCTCGTAAATTTGTCTCTCCAAATATTCACTCTTAAATTTTCGCTCATAAAGTAGTGTATCGTAAAGGTTGGAGAACGTGTCGTTCCCCAAAAAGTTCTAATCTTTCTATTGACTGGGTATATACTTCATGGTGGAAAGCCACAAGTGCACCGGTAATATACACTCTGTGTAGTATGTAGTATTGTGTCTTCTCCCCAATAGCTAGTGGTAGTTACTAGTAGTTACTTGTATTTACTAGTAGTTACTAGTAGTTTAAGTGGTAGTTATTAGTAGTTACTGGTAGTTATTAGTAGTTCCTGGTAGTTACTAGTATTTATCGGTAGTTACTAGTAGTTACTGGTAGTTACTAGTAGTTGTCGGTAGTTACTAGTAGTTGCTGGTAGTTACTAGTAGTTGCTGGTAGTTACTAGTAGTTGTCGGTAGTTACTAGTAGTTGGTGGTAGTTACTAGTAGTTGTCGGTAATTGCTAGTAGTTACTAGTAGTTACTAGTGGTTAATGGTAGTTTTTGGTATTTATTTTCCTTATGTCAAAGAATCTACATTCTATGAATAATTCAGGATATTTTTACAATTTCATAAACATACATATTTGAACAATACAATCTAACCAGTTTAGATGCTGAATCTCTAGATAATGATAAAATTAGACGATATACCACAGAAATGAGAGAGAAATATCTATCTTTTTGGCGGCACAGCCTTGAAAATTCAAAAAAACTAGAATTTTATAAAACTTTTAAAGATGAATATTCTACATCTGATTATCTCTACCAGCTAAGACATTATGACGAACGAAAGAATTTTGTTAAATTTAAAATAAGTAATCACAAACTTATGATTGAACATGGTCGATACCAAATCGATCATTTGCCGAGAGAAAATAGATTATGTCCCTTATGTAACTCAAATCAGGTAGAAGATGAGATTCATTTCCTCTTTCAATGTAACAAATACTCAGTACAGAGACAAGGCTTTATTAATCAAAGCAATCGAATAATACCTGACTTTGACAAGAAATCATCTCCAGAAAGCATAAAACTGATGATGAATTCGAAGGAACATCATGTAAATAAGTTAGTTATGAAGTTTGTTTCCTCCTGTATGAAAATACGTGATTCATTGTTAGTAATGTAACTGAATATTTGTAGATCATTATTAGTGCTGTTTGTTCTATATTTTGATTGTCATACGCATGCTTTTGCAATACTGTAAAATTATGCGGCCATGCAAATAAAGCAATTTATTACTATTAATATTGCTAGTAACTACCACCAACTACTAGTAACTACCAGAAACTACCAGTAAATACCAATAACTACTAGTAACTACCAAAAACTACCAGTAAATGCCAATAACTACCACCAACAACTAGTAACCACCGACAACCACTAATAACTACCAGTAACTACTAGTAAATACAAAGAACTACCATTACCCACTAGTAACTACTAGTAACTACCGACAATTACTGGTAACTACCAGTAAATACTAGTAACTACTAGTAATTACCGACAACTACTAGTATCTACCAGTAACTACTAGTAGCTAAGACCAACTACTAGTAACTACCAGCAACTACCAGTAAATACTAGTAACTACTGACAACTACTAGTGACTACCGAGAACTACTAACAACTACCAATAACTACTAATAACTACCGACAACTACTAGTAAATACCAAGAACTACCGTTAACTACTAATAACTACTAGTAACTACCGACAACTACTAATAACTACCAGTAACTACTAGTAACTACCGATAACTACAAGCAACTACCGAAAACTACTAAAAACTACCAGTAACTACCAGTAACTACCGAAAACTACAAGTAACTACCACCAACTACTAGTAACTACCAGCAACTACTAGTAACTACCAGTAAATACTAGTAACTACTAGTAACTACCGACAACTACTAGTAACTACCAGTAACTACTAATAACTACTAGTAACTACCGACAACTACTAGTAACTTTTTTTTTTTTTTATTTTTATTTATTTACAACACAAGCACTACTTACAAAATGTTACTTAACACAACTTACAGTGCTTACACTACTTACAAAACCGTACTCATTACTTTTTTTACATAGAAAGAAGAAAAGAAAGTTACAATTACAATTATTGACGACTAATAACTTAAACTAAAGAGATTACTAACATAATTTACAATACTAACACTATAAACACAGTGGCAACAGAAAAGTATAAGAGGATTATATATAGATTAAGTATAAATGTTTTTCTTTTTATTTAGAAGGATAAGTAAAAAGAACTGAACGGCCTAGACTGTAATAATAATAATACTAATGATAATAAAGCGTTACGCGGTGCACAATATCGCCCATTTTTTATAAAAGTCACTTAAAGTTCTATTTTTGGTACAAATATATTTTTCTGTTTCGAATTTTAATATTAATCCTTAACTTAAACCCTGCAATAATTGGACGAGTTTGTGATCTTCTGCAATCCCATATATAAAGTTTGGCTATTAGTAGAAAGTAGTTCAGTAAAGGGCATTGTACGGCTATTATACCTAATAGCACATCCTGTAGACTAAGGTTGATCAATTCATTTGACAACGAGTAATAATATAATTCAAAATCCTTCCAGAAAAGTTTTGCATATACACAGTCAAAAAGAAGGTGGATAAGGGTTTCCGGTTTATACATACAAAAGGAGCATTTATCATCGGTAATATATCCTATTTTATATAACTTAGTGTTAGTATATAATATGGAGTTAAGGACCTTGTACTGAAAGGCCTTAACATAGAATTCAGAGCATATGATGTGCGGTAAAAGAAATGTAGTAAATACAAAGAACTACCATTACCCACTAGTAACTACTAGTAACTACCGACAATTACTGGTAACTACCAGTAAATACTAGTAACTACTAGTAATTACCGACAACTACTAGTATCTACCAGTAACTACTAGTAGCTAAGACCAACTACTAGTAACTACCAGCAACTACTAATAACTACCAGTAACTACTAGTAGCTACCGGGAACTACTAATAACTACCAGTAACTACTAGTAACTACTAGTAACTACCGACAACTAGTAGTAACTACCAGTAACTACTAGTAACTACTAGTAACTACTAGTAACTACCGACAACTACTAATAACTACCATTAACTACTAGTAACTACTAGTAAATGCAAGTAACTACTAGTAACTACCACTAGCTATTGGGGAGAAGACACAATACTACATAGTACACGGAGTGTATATTACCGGTGCACTTGTGGCTTTCCACCATGAAGTATATACCCTTGACTGTCCTCCATACCTCGTGCTTTTCAACATGGCGGATAAGATTTCAATGAGCCAGCGATATATCTCAGTCAGCGATATATCCCAAACAATGTAACTTTGAAAAAAAAGAAACGCGTTGCATTTTATGACCGGTGGCAGCCTTCGGCTGGGCCCCGGTAATCAAAAACCACTGAGTACAAAATGTGTTTTTATCAGCCACAGCTATAGCGTATTTCAAAGTGCTTTTTCTATTCCGGTTATAAGCCCATCTGTTAATAACCCCTTCTGAAACCCTTTATGAAGATGCATATGCCCAGGATAAGCAGCAGCTTATGGTAAACTGTAGAGGCTAGATGATATTCTCAAAACTCAAAACAGTATGTAAACAAGTAAGTAAATTTTTTTTCACTCTTCTGTGAACTGCCTCTGATGGAAAAGAATAGAAAAATCTGTGGCGCAGTTGCCGTATGAGGAGGTCTTCTAATCTTGTACATTACTTGTCACCGCCCGCCTGCCGGAAACAATCAATGAACCCTTTTTTTCCTCTCAGTATCTTGTTTCATTTGTTAGATTTGCTGAGGTCGTCGCGTGTCGCGTGTGAATATTTCGCTGAAGTTTCTGTTGCTTCATAACGCTGGTTGCATTTGCGAAGCTACGAGAAAACTGGCTAGATTACTAATTACTCCTGGCAAGTGTTAAATCTACTTTAACTTAACAAGAAGATGCCGGCAAAACGAATCCGTTTTAACCAACGTCAAGTTCGACCACTAAACTGCTAAACGCGAGTGGGATATTATTTCTGCAGGAAATCCTTACTTGGTTATCAACTTTGGTAAGCTTAGCTTTCTTTAGCCGAGCAGTTGCTGGTAAGTTTTGATTTTTGATATTTTGGTTTTTTGTTGATGAAAAATACCGAGAAAAAATAGCGAGAGGAAATTATTTATGTTCGCACGTGTTCTCTGATGATGTGTTTCACATAATTTTCGATAATGTATTACTAAAAGATTCTGTCCAGTTTTTTCGATATTTTATCAATTTTACTCTATCATACTCCGCCCAACAAACGATCACTAGCCTCGAGCATTTGGCGCTTTCCTATTTTGCTTTTGTATTTTGATCACCGTCTCATAAAAGTGCTTTTAATTATTTCTGGCGGGAAATACTGCCTCGTACACAGACGTCTCTCTTTAAGACGTGCGCGCAAAGGAAGGCGGGAAGGAGACAACGGGCGAGACGTCGCTTTGCCTGCCGTCTGTACCCTTCCCATGGTCCCTTGCGGTTCACCACCAGTCGCTCGTTTCGCGCTCACCTCTGCCATGCGGAAAACGAATTATCTCTATAGTCTCTACGATCTCCAACGGAGTGGTTGGAGAGTTAACCTTACAAAATAAAGGCAGTGTAGGTGGATGACTGCGTTTAACTTCTTTTGTTTGGGAAGAATTTGTTTTTTTGGCCTAATCTACTGTGATCGAAGAAGATTGCTATTTTTCGGTGTACATATAAGACTATTAACTCGATGTAAAATTTGTTTCAGTCTTGGACTGTCAAATTATTCTTCTCTAAGGAATCACTTTCGCTCAAAAGTCTCATGAATCTACCTTAAAGTTAACTGATTAATGTTTATTGTTTTATTTAAATTATTAATTTATTTAAGTGAGCTTCGCTTTTAGCCCTGGCTAAATCTATATATTACCATTCATGGTCAATTAACAGCTTTCTCATATTCCGTCTTATTTTTTCAGCACCCGCTCGAAATTGATTTTGGCAAGAGTGTTGCCTTGAACAAAGCGGAGTAAAACAGCAGTATAAGAACAGTTATTGCAGTATTTTGTGTTAGTAATCTAGGAGCCTCTGAATTTGGCGATTTTACGATGGTGACATATCGCCAGGACTATCTCATTTGTTTGATATAAAAGCGGTACCAAAAAAATCGTATCGGTACTAGTCTGTTAATTGTTTCTGTCGGCTTTATAAGGATTTGATGCCTTTACATACTGATACAGGACCATACAGTAGTTAGCGCTTTTGTTAAATTTGGTAATGTTAAATTAGAAAGGAGCTACTTTTACGAATTTTACGAAAAACATTTTCCCGGCCTTTGAGGAAGCGGCTTAAAGTGATTCCTTAGTAAAAGAACCTAACATAGTTTGCTCGAAATAGTAAGTGCCTCGAAAGAGCGGTTAGCGGGACAGGAAAAGATTTAAACCTTGCTTTAATCGGATATTGTGGTTACTTTCATTTCAGTTCATGGTAGCTTGAGTTACTCTTTTGTGGGCAATTTATGGAAGTCCTACGGTATTCAGCCGACACCTCAAGAGCCTAGAGCTGTCAGACCTCGGTTTTGAATTACTTATGCAAATTAGCTGGCTGCACATTGAATGTGCAGCCAGCTAATTAGCATAAACTTTTTTTTCTCGCTTCAAAGCTCGTCATAGCCAAAAACTGTTTACAGTCAAACCAGGTCAAGCGTTCCCGTCACTAGCAAACTAATGAATTCATTAATGGAAAAATGATTTCGTTTGTTGATTCAATAATCCATTCATAAAATGAATAATCGAACAATCAAATTGGACCTCGATTCAATAATTAAATGTTGATTTGGTTTATTAACAAAATCTACCTGTTCTTTATTCTTGTCTGTTGAGTTCAATCGTCTTTGCTTCCCTTTTCCTGCCGTTTACGACTGCGTTTGTAATTGCCTTAAATCAAAATAACAGCTAGAAGAGACAGACCGCAAACACAAAGAAACTGACAAAGGCCGGGGATCGAAATCCACCAATCACCGCACATACACTGACCTTAGTTACACTATCGTGTTTCCTAAGAGGTCAGGTCCGTTGCAGTGAATACTGGAAACAAAATGACGTACATGTAACAGTTTGTTTGGGTTTGAAATTCAGAACTCGCCCGAACTCGACTCTAAGAAAAAAAGGAGAAAAAAAGTGTAGTTTTTCTAAAAACAGTAATCGAATCAACATTCGATTATGGAATCGAGGCTAAATATGAATATTGGATTGTTCATTTTATGAATGGATTATTGAATCAATAAACGAAATCATTTTTCCGTTAATGAATTTATTAGTTCGTTAGCGACGGGAACGCTTCACCTGGTTTGACTGTAACTGTTACTCGTAAAAAAGGTTACCTAGCTGTAAATTTTTTTCTAGCCACACAGTTGTTATGAAGAGAGTTTTTCTTATCCCTGGAAAATCCTTTAAGGCCTAAACCCCATAGAAGCCTTTGAACTTTTCCAAAATAATAAACTTTTCTTCTTCAGATGTCTCTCAACCGTTTACCACAAAAAAGCCAAAATATTGACCAATTACGTGAATGCCTCCACATGATTGAGACATTCGGACCACGACTGACTACCATGCCAGGTGCTGTTCCGTGTCTGGATTATGATTTGCCTGCGTCTATTCACTTGGATTTTATCGTATGCCTCTCGTAATCTGAGTCTTACGGGAAATAGGTTAACATTCCTGGGTTGAGAGAATGACGGGCAGAGAGGGAAACGCCCAGTCTAGCCACTGGGATATGGGAATTTCACCAAAGTTATTTTTAGACCGATAATTCGATTGAAATTAATCAGAAGTTGGTTTCCGGAGAGGTCCGCAAACTTTTATTTAGTGTTGTTATGAGAGAATAGTAAACAATTATGCTCTGGAATGCTACTAAAGAAGATCTAAAATCAGCGAGTCGTTTTCTTTTAAAAAGCTTTTAAAAGAATCTGTCATCTCCAAATATTGATTGGTGTACTTTATCATATGCAGCTAATTGTGTGCACAGCGTAGGGGGGCCCCCCACGACTTAGCGAAATTTCGTATATCAATGATCCACCGATTTATGACATCACATCCGGTTGCGGAGTTGCTGCGCTGTCTTCGCGGGAGGCACGAAGATGGACGCCCGATGCTATTTGGTTTCCTCGTTATTTTTACCCATAAGCTAACGGAATTCTGTATCTTGAATGCCGAGAATGTTGACAAGGTATATAGCCGGCCTTTCAAGCAAATGTCATGACCCAACAAAGAAGATTTAGTAGTATTTTAACGATAAATATCATGCAGCTGCGGGGAATGTCATGGCGAGTCTTGCGATGTTTCAAAACGAGTGTCGTTAACGTTTTGCGGCTGTTGCGGCCTCTGATTTACAGAAGTCATCAATCAAAATATAATTTCCTGAGCGGAATAGAATGGGGAAAACGCCGATGGCCACAGTTTAAAGTGTTCACCGCTGGAAGGCTGTATCGCGCCCCGTAAAGTTACAGAAACTTCCACTCAACTGCATGATTTTGAGGAATGTCATGGCGAGTCTTTCGCTGTTTCTAATCGAGCGTCAATCAAGAGTTTGGCTTTCGCGGCTTCTGATTCATCAAAGTTGTTTCGATATTGCATGGTTGCTTAGTAACGCTAGCGACAGGCGCATTAGGGCTCGAAGGCTCTTACCATGTGCTCTTGTTAAATGGCGGACTCTGTACATTAGGTTTGTTTGTTATGAGTGATTAAATCCCGTTGAGATTTCAAGACATGGTGGCAGCGGTTAAACAAGTAAAATGCTGAAGTTGAGCCCTCCAGAGAAATTTGATTTTTCCAAACCGCTTGACTGGCCAGATTGGAAGCAGAATTTCCTGCGATTTCGACTCGCGACGAAACTTCACAAAGGGGAAGGCGCCGTGCAAGTCGGTGCTCTCATTTACACAATGGAAAGAGAAGCAGAACACGTGTATAAGTCTTTTACCTTTGCTGATGGAGATGATGCAAAATTTGATGTGATTTTGGCGAAGTTTGATAAACATTTCGTGCCGAAACGGAGCATAATTCATGAGCGGGCACGTTTTCACCAAAGGATCCAAAAACAAGGAGAGACAGTCGAATCGTTCGTACGAAGTCTTTACGAATTAGCCGAACACTGTGATTTTGGGGACAGCCGTGATCAGCAAATACGGGACAGAATTGTCATTTTAATTCTTGATAAAGGTGTGTCGCAGAAATTACAGTTAAAGTCGGATTTAATGCTGGAAGTCGCGATTCAAATAGCTCGCCAGTCAGAAATGGTCAACTCTCAGGTTACTGATCAGAATTCCCTCGCATCGAAGGATTGTGAAGAGGTGCACAGTAAGAAGAAACCGACTAATCCACGTTGGAAAAAGGGAAAAGGAAAGAAAGAGGATCCATCTCAAAAGCAAGGTAAGAAGAAGTGTGGCAGATGCGGTCTCCATCACTCAAAGCCTGAACACTGTTTAGCAAAAGATAAACGATGTTTGAAATGTCAAAAAGTTGGTCACTTTGCAGCTGTTTATTGGTCCAAGTCGGTGAGTGAGGTGAATAGTAGTGGTGTTGGTAGTGCTTTAAATGATAGCAGTGCTGGTCGTTGGTTCTTAGGTGCGTTGTCAAGTGATTTAGATCAGGATGACAAATAGAAGGTCCAGTTTAAGGTCAGTGGTAAGCCTCTGGTGTTGAAAATTGATACCGGTGCTGATATTACTGCCATTTCAAAGTCTACCTTTGATAGTTTGCCAAATCAGCCCAAGTTACATCCCCCAAAGATAGCTCTTTTCAGTCCAGGAGGCAAGTTGCAGTGTACTGGGCAGTTTACAACAGCAGTGACACATTGCAACAAGAGGTACCAACTCAATGTTTTTGTAATCAGTGGAGAACATGCAAGTAACTTGCTGGGCCGAGAAGCAGCTTGTGAAATGGGTTTAGTTGCGAGATTAGAAGAGGTGAATGCTGAGTTTGGAGATATAGGCTTGTTCAAGTGTGAACCAGTTAAGATCCAACTGGATGAAAATGCCCAACCCTATTGCATCAACACGGCAAGAAGAATAGCTTTTCCTTTAATGCCAAAGGTAGAAGAGAAACTCAAGCGGATGGAAGAAGCTGGTATCATCGAAAGAGTGACAGAGCCGACAGAATGGTGTGCGCACATGGTATCAGTACAGAAAAGTAATGGTAAGGTCAGGATCTGTGTCGATCTAAGAAGGCTGAATAGTGCAGTGAAACGCTCCAGGTTTGTACTGCCTGCCTTGAAAGATATCGCGCCCAAACTCGCTGGTGCCCAGTACTTTTCCAAACTTGATGCGTCCAGTGGATTTTGGCAGATCCCCCTACATCCATATAGTGCCAAGTTGATTACGTTTATGACTCCATTTGGTAGGTTCTGTTTTAGAAGACTTCCATTCGGAATCACTTCTGCTCCAGAAATTTTCCAGTCTCTAATGAGTGATCTGTTCAAGAACAGAGAAGGTTGTAAAGCAATTATGGATGACATTATTGTCTACGGGAAGTCTGCAGAAGAACATGATGAGAACTTACAGAACACGTTTCAAGTTATCAAAAAGCCAGGACTGAAACTGAACAAAGAGAAGTGTGAGATCAAGAAAAAGCAAGCTAACATACTTTGGACATGTTCTCAGTGCCGAGGGTGTAAGTCCAGACCCAGAGAAGGTGAAGGCAATAACATACCTCGAAGCACCAACCAATGTGCCAGAATTACGCAGACTGATTGGCATGATTAACTACCTCGGGAGGTTTATTCCCAACCTTGCTTCAGTAATGCGTCCAGTGAGCGAACTATTAAAGTCAGATACAACTTGGACTTGGGGACCTCCCCAGCAAACTGCATTTACCAAGGTCAAAGAAATGATTTCAAGTAATACAGTGTTAGCATTCTATGATCCTAAGAAGCCCACTGTTGTTTGTGCAGATTCTAGTAGTTTTGGAATTGGTGGGGTTCTGATGCAAGGTGCCAGTGACCAGCTCCGCCCAGTTAGTTTTTGCAGTAGAACACTCACAGAGACTGAAGTCAGATATGCTCAAATTGAGAAAGAGTGCCAGGCAGCAGTGTGGATATGTGAGAGACTCTCACGTTATCTAGTAGGGCTTCCAAGTTTCCAGCTCTTGACAGATCACAAACCTCTGGTACCACTGATCAACCAGAGATCTTGATAAAACACCACTAAGATGCCACAGGCTTCTAGTGCGCCTTATGCGGTTCAATCCTCAAGCAGAACATGTACCTGGCAAGCAGATGGTGGTGGCAGATACTCTGTCTAGAAGCCCTTGTAAGTTAGAACAAGAAACCGACACAGTCGAAGACGTGCAGGCATTTGTAGACTTGGTTGAATCCACAAGGCCAGCCACAAGTGATCAGCTTAAGAGAATCAGAGAAGCAAGTGCAAAGGATGTCCAGCTCCTGAAAGTGACGGAATTCACACTGGTAGGGTGGCCAGTCCATGTGGAAAAAGTCCCCCTCCAGATACGGGAGTTCTTTGATTCTCGTGTACACTTGTGAATGAGCAACGGCTTATTAACATATGATGATCGCATAATGATCCCTGCAGACATGAGAGAAGAGATGCTGGAGCGCATTCACACAGGTCTCCAGAGTATAACAAAGTGCCGTGAACGTGCTAACCTTTCCGTGTGGTGGCCGGGTATTTCTAAGGAGATAAAGGCAAAGTTGGAGTCATGCCAATTCTGTCAGGAAAACCAACCATCACAAAGAAAGGAACCACTGATGACCACAGACCTACCTTAAAGGCCGTGGCAGAAAGTGTTTACTGATTTGTTTGAGCTAGCCGGTCAGAAATACCTAGTAGTCATGGACTATTATTCAAGGTTCAACGAGATTTTAAGCCTAGTTGAGACAACAAGCCAAGTTGTCATCCAAAAGCTGAGGTCAGTGTTTGCAAGATGGAGAATTCTGGAGGAACTAATAAGCGACAATGGCACACAGTTCAAGTCACTACAGTTTGATGAGTTCAAAGCAAAGTATGGATTCAAGCACACCACATCAAGCCCGCATCATCCCCAGGTAAATGGTACTGTAGAAAGTGGCGTGCGAATCGCTAAGCGGATTCTGAAACTGGAGGATCCACTCCTTGCTCTTATGGCCTATGGGGCGACCCCAATCGCGGCAGCTGGAAAGACACACATCAGAGCTGATCATGGGAAGGCTGATACGTACTACACTTCCAACACTGAGCAAAGTTTTAGAGCCAAAGCTTCCAAACCATTCAGCAGTCAAAAGAGCTGATATCAAAGCCAAACGGGGCTACAAGGAGTCCTTTGACAAAAGGAAAGGCTCGAGAGAATTACCAAAGCTACAGCCTGGAGACTGGGTCAGAACCAAGCTGGATAATGAGAAGCAGTGGACCACAGAAGCTAAGGTCGTTAGTGAAGACCAAAGTCCCAGGTCACACATCGTAGACACTGGTGGTAGAAGATTGCGAAGGAATCGTAGGCATCTTAGAAAGGTCCCTACACCCACTCGTTATGACACAGCAGGGGACGACTCCCAAATTCCGGGTATCAATAGTGAGCCTACTCCCAAGGTCGTCCAAGTGGAGGATACCAACGTTACCGGAAGCAGCAACGCCAGTCCTGACGAAAGCGATCAGAACGCGATTCCAGAACAGACAACCTCAAGTGGTAGACTTCTTAGGAGACCTATTCCTTATAAAGAGGACATTTAGTACTGTTGATTTTGTTAACTATTGGACAGTCGTTATTGTCTTTCCCATAGGTCAACTTATGCTTAGGGCTCTCCTTGATTAGATTTCAGAACATGCTTAAGCATTGTATTCAACTAGTTCATTTTGTTGTATTTTTTTTTAAACTAACCTGAGATCAGGCCCAATTTGAGCGTTTCTCCTACATTCTCTCTAACGGCTACCGCTAAAATTGGGCCTGATCCAAACTCATTCACGTTTGTGCTCATTACGGCCAGATTTTGGCCGTAACGCTGATTGGCTGTTAGAACAATGCCACAAGATCTGATTGGCTGTCGGATATGGAAGGCCAAATGGTGCAAAATTCAAGAATTCACATTCACGATCACATTTAACGATCACATTTGCATTCAAGACATGAAAATCAATCAAATTCGACAGGCATCTCCATCATATTCAAGGTCATGAATCACATTCAACATGAACATTCCAGACATTCACATTCAACACATCAAAAATTAATTAAGTTCAACAAGCATCTCGATCACATTCAAAGTCACGCATTATATTCAGCAAACTATGGAAGCCAAGTGCTGCATAATTTAAGAATTCAAATTTGATCACATTCAAGGATCTCGATCGCATTCAAAAATCACCTTAGAAGTCAACAAATCCCAATATGCTTTGCGCTACTGACTATGTAGCCCCGAGTGCATGCTGGGAGATATGATTTGCAAGTGAACTCAAAATAGCGGGAGTGCCGGATAGAGAGTCCATTCGCAACGAGGTTCGCGCTTTCATTCGTGAGGAACTAAACAATTCTCAAGGAACTCAGACACTTGTTAACAGAACACGCAACTTAATCCGCGAATCAATATCTTGTCCGATAGTGGAAGTGTTCAAGCTTTGCCTCAGAATCACAATTCCAAGTCGAAGCGACCCTTGCCAGGTCATCCCTTAAGGTTTGGATAAAAAAAATCGAAGACGGCGACTCCCGAATCTATTCCAAAAAGTGTATACTTATTGGATGAGCCAGACGTTGAAGATGACGAAGACGAAGACGAAGATGACGAATACAGCTTGACGGAGTCGATGATTATCTTGAAGGGAGAGTGCGATCTTTATTGCGATGCCGATGAAAATGGCATACGATCAGAATTGGTTAACTTATTTAAAACAAAACTTCCATTCATAACAAATGGCGATTTCGACTTTGTCAGACATGATAGGAATATTATCTCTAGTCCTGTAGTAAAGAAGGAACATGTGCGGGATTTCAAACATGTAAAACATCTTTGCGAAACTGGACGCTTGTATGTCAGACTCAATGTATCCAAAGACACACTAGTCGAGGATGAGGAAGGTAGTATCAACTAGACACCAGTTCCTGCTCCAAGTACAAGTTTGCCTTCGACCAGTGCTGAGGCTGGACCCAGTGGGTTACATGCTTTTAGTGGTTTTGGGGATGTCTCTGCAATCTCCCAAAACACTACATCAGATGCTGGCCTTAGCACTGTTTGTAGTGATGACGACAAGAATGAATTAAGACCTTCAGGGGCAATCAATTCAATTATTGCTACTACAAGTAAACGCCTTGACTACGTATGTGCGTCCGCAAACCAAACTTGGCAAAGGCTCACTATTATTTCTCGTGATCTAACTCATGAGCGTGATACCTATTTCCTTAACATATCCCACATTATCTACCCCATTATTATTTACCACACATAAACCGATTACAATCAAAACCACTAAGGCTGATAAAAACAAACCGAGTCAATTCTATTATTCGTCATAGGATGTGGTTATACGCCTAAGATAATTTTCTACTTGCAAGGCAAAATCAACTGCTCAACAACTACGAAAAATAATACTAATAACTTCTTACAACATTTATTACAGCTTGTATATTTCGCCTTTGTGTGTTTTTGTGTGCATTGGTTTATTTATAACAACTTTAATATCTAGTTACTTTTCCGCATGGCCCAGCCACTCAGTGCGATTAGCTTTTGCTATTTCTGAGTGGCTGTGCTCTCTTTTTTTCACAATTATTTCCTTTTAATGTCTTTACACTTTCTGTATCAAGAGCACAATAAAGGCTGTTGTTCTTGTTGTTGCTCTCTTGATTAGTCACCCTTACAATATTCTGCACTGTTTGCTTTCGAGTAAGTCGCCCGATGAAAAGTGTCGGCCTCAGGAATTCCGAAAGAGACCGGTAGTACCTCTGACGTTGATTCCTTAGTAATTGTAACTTGCTGTCTTCCCTTTAAGTAACTTTAAGACAATCCAGGAGTGGTCCTGGAAGTCCGATGCAATCTCTGGGGAAAATAAACGAATACCGAAGAATGGGTTTACTCGTTTGACTCCGACTTAAAGGATAGCTATCTTAAGTTTTTTGCAGGATTGGCATTACTTAAAACTCTAAAAACACATTTTAATCAAAAATAAACCTGAAATAATGGTTTAGTTTAGTCTAAAATGAATTCTAACTATACCTCAACTATACGCCTGTCTTTGCTTTCGATGGCCAGGATGGAAACGACCGGATGGCAACTTCAAATATTTGGGCCAACTTTTTCAAGTTGATCTGCTGCGTTGTAGAAAAATGACCAAAAACCTATCATGCTTTGTTTTACCTTTGATAAAATAGTCTGATATCTTTCTTTTAGTGTTCCAAGAACAAGAAAAGATGACCGAGAATATTTAGTCTGTTCACACTATAACAGATAGCTTTTGCTGCCTACACGAAACTCAATTTGGTATAGTGTAACCCTAACATAACCCTAACCTTAACTCTAACCATCAACGGCCCATTTTCATGTTTGATTTCTTTGTATTTAGGTCATATTCCTCTTTTCAACATTTTTGAACAAATGATGAAATTGAAAAGGTTGATTCACCTAGACTACTGCTCCCAAATTATTGAGTATAAATATAAATATTTTGCATATACAATCGCCTTTGGCCGGAAGGACACCTTACCTTTAAGGACAATTAACCTGATAATACGGATAGCAGCTAAATTCAAATTAAAATTCCTATTATTACGGACTCTCGCTGTTATGGGCACTATCTCTTGGTCTTGAGATCGTCCGCATAGAAAAAGTCGTACTTCCCTGATACAAAGATCTTGGAGCCGGAAGGCCGCAGTTGATGTGAACACTTTCCACCGCTCCCACTTGAGAAATTGAAAATGTTATCATTATTATCATTCCTATTATTACTGTTATTATTATCATTATAATAATTATTATTATCATTATTGTTGTTGTTATTGTTGATATTGTTGCTGTCGGTGAAGGTACTTTACCTGTTGGGTTTACTTGTCTTCGGACCATCCATTAACAAGTTTATTACAAAGTCCGACAGAATAGAGTGTTCGTCTTAAAGAGATTCATCGAAATTGACTGTAGAGCGGCAGATAGGTTTCCGTGTGGCATCAGCTCTTGTGCCGCATGGATTCCAAGAAAATGATTGAGGAGTAACAAGGACCAATGCTTGGTGCCCCGCCTTCTTAAGAAGGTGTCTGTTTTAAAGAGATTCACAGAAAGCGACTGACGATAGCGACTGCGGCCGAGAGGTGTCCGTGTCGCAGGGATCCCAAGAAAATAGTGAGCTTAAGCAACAACGACGGCTACGGATACGAAAACGTCACTTAAAAGGTGTATTCACGCTGCTTCAAACTCTATTGCGCTTATTCCATCTCGTTCAATTCGTCAGATGTTGCCAATTTTTTTAGGAGTTGAATTCTCAAGCGACTGCATCCAAGTCCAATTAAGAAAAGAAAAATAAAGTCGTTGTCTTGTGCTACGTTTTCCACAACACGTAAAAACATTTTCACGTCGTAGTCGTGCAGTGACTTCAAAGAAGTGTACAAAAAAGCGTGCTACAGTTGTAAAGTTGTTGCTTTTCCAATTTAACCCTATCGCTTTTTTGCCGTTCTCGTTGACGTCGCCGTCGTGGTTGCTTAAGGTCCCTAATAACTGAGGAATAATAAGGACCAACGCTTGCTGCTCCGCCTTTTTAGGATGGTGTCCGTCTTAAAGAGATTCACAGAAAGTGACTGAAGAGCGGCGGGGAGGCATCCGTGTCACAGGGATTCCAAGAACATGACTGAGGAATAACAAGAAACCAACTCCGGGTGTCTGCTCAAGAGGATTGCCACCCCCTAAAAGATATCATTCCTGTCCAAAAGAATTATGTACACAATCTTAGGAAAAAGGGCTACGCACGCCCGAAAATTAATACACAGCGTTTTATGAACACCTTTGTAAATAGGTTGATTTTTAAGCTCCATTTATTTTAATGACATACTTTTTTAATATATCTATATATGTAGATATCTTTATCATAGTTTTCTATCTTCCTTATTATTGTAACATAAGATATGTAGTTTTATCTTTTGATGAAGTAAAGACTCATTATTATTATTATTATTATTTAGATGTCTGTTTTGTAGCGGTGCCTGATAAGAAAGACATATGATTGCCCTCTCCTGAAATGTTCTACAATACTGATAGAGACATGTGACGTCAGGTTACCATGGCGGCTAAATTTCTGGTTCTCAACAATCTTTCTTGACGTAGACAGCCATTTTTATTATAGAACGATGGAAGAAATAGGACCACAGTTTTTTGATATCCAGAGATTTTACTACCATGGTAAGAAGACGTAACAACATTAGCTAACATTTCTCCTTTACTGGTATAAGATTTCATGGAGTCGAGACCAATTGTGGAATAAATACAACATTTTAGGAATGAGTAAGACTGAGTTAGACTATTTGTATCATCGTGATTGGTAGTGAACAGTGAATTACGAACCTCGCTCATGGTGGGTGGATCTCGATTGAAAGCCGGCATCAGTTGTTGGTGTTATTAGAGGCTTAGCGGCTGTTGTCTTGTGCTGAGCGTGAACGGATTTAAGAGCACCATAGTTATATACGAACCCAAACCTCAGCTGTTTCTGAACTCGCCAATAAGACCGAAGATTCAAGTAGAGATTATTCGATGTGGTATAGCCCGCGAGCAAGCTCTCCAGCATTTGAGGGAGTCGCGAGAAGTCACGCGGTTGCTTGCGCCGCTTCGCCGCTCGCTCTCGCGTTCTCTCGCGGCTCACTTCTAGCCTCATCATCAACGAATAAAGGAATGAAATGAAGAGTCGTAGATGATAGGACAACAGACGTGCCTTCTTACAATACATTTTACCATGCGAACAGTAAGCTCGGACGTCAGCATACAAAGGCGCCACTGGCAGCAGCTCTCAGTCCATTTGTGAGCTTACTGTATCCATCCGGCCCATGATGTGAATGATGTGATGTGTGAAGGTTGACCACATTACCGGGATCTACGTCCCCTACGCGTTTCGAACAGTGGTGTGGGTTCTTTTACGTCCCACAAAAACCAGATAAGTGTAAGTGCTGTGAGACGGGACCTACGGTTTTTCGTCCTTATCCGAGTAGACTAGAAAGTCTTACTGTTTGCAAATGTCATTACAAAGGCAACACTTTCTTCTCAGTTACTTAAAGACCCTGAGTGTTGGTCCGGCCGGGGTTCTAACCCGTGACCTCCCGCTCAGCAGACCGGCGCTCTCCCAACTGAGCTAACCAGGCGGCGGTAATTCACAGTTCCTCTCTCCAGAAACTACGAGGGGAATTGTGGGTACAAGATTTCAACGCAATGATTCCTGGGATCGTTTGCGTGGACAAGCGTTAGTTAAGATTGGTCGATGGTATTCAAGGCAACCATTAACCAATCATAAGAAACGCCTGTCCATCCAAACGATCCCGGAAATCGCTGCGCCGAAAGCTTGTGCCCATTCTTCTTATAGTTTCTGGAGAGGGGAATTGGAGAGCTTCCACGCAAGCCAGATTTGGGACGAGGTTAAGTTTATTGACCCGAGACCCAGTCACTGACACTCTCCTAGAATTAAGGGGCTATACACATGAGACTTCACCTTAACAACATTAACAGGGAATTGACATTCCTGAAGCGTGTATGCCTACCATCAGACATGACATTCCAATCAACCGATGTAACTTTATTGACCCTTCAATTACAGGCGTAAATTGCAGCACTTGACCGTTACTTTAAAAATGATAATTAGAGAACACAGCGAGCACTAATATTCACTCGGGCTGTGGTGCGCACAGCGCACTCGACTGAATATACGCCTGCACTGAGCGCGTCTAGAAGAAGGCCTACGCCTTGGGCGTTATCACCCAACCGAAGTTCAGTGTTGTATTTACTCTAATAAGCGCCACCGATTAAGTAAAAAACCGATTAAGTAAAAAACGGAGCATTTGAGACAAAAGAGTGATTAAGCCTGCCCCTAAATAATCGCCGCCGGTTTAATTCTGTTAGTTTAATACCGAAAATAATATTACCCTGGAGAAAACAGGTGTCTAGCTTTCAAATAAGCGGCCGCCCTCTGCGAAACAAGCAGTGCATTTGAGGCGTAAAAAATGACCAAATGACCAAATCTCTAAAGATATTAATTTGTAGGATCCAATTATCTGCTCCTTGCAACTGACATGCATGGTTTCTTTTAGTTTGACTATAGTTGCCAAGTCAAACATTTCGTTAAAAGTCTCGTAAAGCGGGACATTAGTAGTTCATAAACAACAAACACCATTCAGTTCGGATTTACAGTATTTGTTGGTCTCAACTGTACTTGTTCCTAAATTCAACCATATTTTCAACTTTACTCACCAATTGCAGTGAAATTGGACCTCTTTATATGACCTACATTCAAATTTGATCATGGTATGCATACCAAATTTTTATTCGAATAGGCGCCCAACCTCGAATTAGCACCTACCTCGAATAAGCGCCCATCCTAAAGGCGGAAAAAGTTAATAAACACCCAGCCTCGAATAAGCGCCCAAACCCACCCCACCCCACCTCCCTCCCACTCCCACTCAATTTCAAATAAGCGCCCACCCTTTCCCCTATCACCCAAAAAAAGGAATAAGTACTAATAGTGTTTTGTTTAATAGTGAGTGTTTTTACAGAAACCTTGCTTTGTTACATCTTTGCATTTTGTTATTACCATTTACTATTTTGTAAGATATCAATTTGCATAAAAAAGAACTCTCGATTACTTTCCGAAGAAATATCTGAAATATGCTAATAATTAGCTTGTCGTCACAGATAGCAGTGAGAGCCGAAACGGTGAACGTCACGGCTCATCGTGTAGGATGCAATACTTAATTATCTTACTCGGGTTATAACATCACAGAAACTCTCACAAAGAGTTGCTCTGATGTTGTAATGTATCACTAACCTCTTTACCCGGTAATTAGCATATCCCGGAGATTTAACCGAGGGTCCTTTTTGATGCAAATTCTATCTTTTTGCTAAATGTGCACGTGTATATGAAACTTGAAAACAATGCCAGTGAATAATGAGGACGCTCGCTTGTAAACACAAAATCTGGGGGGAAAATTGGCTATATTTGAGGCCCTATTTAAAAGCCTTCCCTGTTTTCAATGTTCTTAAAACTTGCAGGGAATATTTCTTGACAATTGATCTCGGGATTGTCGAATTTATAGAAAAAATTATCGAGCGGTTTTTAGAAAAATGCGAAATTTCTAGGCATGGACCAAATTTCCTCCAAAAACTGTATCAAAAGCAGCTGAATGCAAGTTAATAAAATCCTTCTTACTCGCGATCGCGCAGAGCAGTTACCCTCTTGTTTTGTATGCAGTTTTCCATGGAATCAAACCACTATGAGAAGAAGCCGCGTTCCTAAAGCTTATCATTTTCTTGAAATATTGGCGAATTGTGCGGCTAGCATGCTATGTCACTGTTTTTATGATTCTTAAAACTGCATTTCAAAATATTTCGAAAACGCTCTCATAGAATTTCTTTAAACCTTGCCATAATGGAGGCAATTATGGCAGGTACATACTCCCTTAAGCGATTTCTTAAAAAAACTCCTGGTACAGAGAAACACAACGATAAATGAAAAACGTAATGGAGTCATTACGTTGCCATGGCGACTCCGATTGCAATAAAACCCAGATCATAAGAAATTTTCATCTTTATATAATACAGTTGTGGTAACTTTTTTTCCATATCTTTACTCATGGCGACGTAGTTAATGCTCAAAGTTGGGAGGTATCAACCCCAAAAAATCCAGTCGAGCCACCTTAATTAGCGCCCTGGGCGGCTAACCGAATAAATACGGTACATCAGGCTGAGGAACATTAGGGAAAGACCACCGTCAGGAAATCCAGCCTTGAGACCTGAAACAGTGACTTGTTTTGTAACAGTGCCATGGAGCAAATTCTGGTAATTTTGAAAATGGCATCTGGGTACCCCCTGACCGCCTTCTTTCACGAGAGGTGCACAGCAAATGGGAGCCGCACAATGTTCACATGGTTATGTGGATGTCCAAATGTTGTTGCCTTTCATATTTGAACAGTTACTGTGTTTACACCTGCCTCTTCATGCACGCAATAAATTGCATTTCCGTCTACCTATAAAAATACATTTGCTTTATCAGAACACTGCATATCACACTCAGTAAGGTTTACAAATACGTTACTGAGCTGCACATTGCTGGGATATAGTTTTGAACCCAGGCCTAGTAGCTTTGCACTTGGTTCAATGTGCTCAGTTATTACCATTGGTTTATCAATAAATGGATGCTTGCACTTAAAAAAACCAGTTTGGCGAGAGAGAACAAGATGGAGTAGTACAGAGGTTCAGGCTGTGGCGACTTCCAAGGCATGAAGCAATTATTTAGGCAAAGCCTGCTTTTCTTCCTTTCACTCAAGAAGACAAAAGGAGGCGTCTGCTCGCATGGTTGTTAGGTGCACCTGGAATTGAATATTTAAAGAGTCAATGGCCCATGAGGCCAAGCAAGATACTTAGGCAAGTCAGCAAAGACAGCGGAGGCGTACTCTAGTATCAGGGCGGATAAATGTTGGGCGGTGAAACGAGCGCTCCGCTCTTCATTTACTGTGTGATGTGGAGTAGTACTGACACGAGCGCTCTTTCCGTGCTTCCGGTGCGCTTTAAGGCCGGCGAAATTTTCCTTTTTGCAAACCGGAAATCTTATTTTCTTTCTGTAATTTCAGGCTACAATGTTAAATAGATAAATTCGTTTCATAACAATATCAATAAACAGTTTTATATGTTTGTGTCTGTATGCCTATAAGTCAAACTATAATGCCAAAATTTGAGTCTAATTTGAAAGTGTTGAATACCTCCTCCTTCCACTAAATATCACCTAATCGTCTTTGGCCGTTTCGTTTGCAAAAGCTTAACACTTCTTAACCTCAATTTTTACATATGTTAAAGGGGGATAAATTTTAAATAACATAACAAAAAATTAGGTTGACATATTTTGATATAGTGGCGTTGTACTGCTTCAAACTTTGCTTTTCGGGTACAACGCGCCATGGCGATTCGCGCAATGCGTCGCAAATCCTGCAACCGCATGTAAACAAAATTTATTGAGGTTAGTTGTAAGGTTTTCTCTTCGTTTTTCTCTCTAAAACAAAACAAGGTAATCAGTAAAAACTGAGGGGAAACTAATTTTGAAATTTCGATGAAACAGAAAGACGTATTAGATGTTTTTTACAAAATTAAAAAGAGGGATGATGGTGATTGAAATCAGCATAATTTCACCTTGCACGAGCTGCACGCATTTACAAAATACACGTCATCTAGTTATGAAACAAGATCTGCAGTCTTTTAGTTTTGCCATGGACGACATGGATGAGATTTTCCTTCGTGTTTTACAGTACTTCGTGTTTTACAGTTTTTACAGTACTTAGTTGTTTTTGTTTCGGAATAACATCGATATTGGCAAGTAGTAGAACGGAAATGTAATTCATTGGTAGAGTCATGGAAGTAATTAGAGAAACCCTTTGAAAGAGATGTTTGTCTACTCCAACTAAACCTCCCGCAAAAAATAGCAACATTTCCCTCTCGGAGACAGCGCACCAGCACAAAGGAACGAGGAAGAAGTGCAAGAAAACAAATCGAGCGATCTTAATTCAGTGACAGCGGCAGTGTCTAATGTACAAACTCTCGCAAGCCCTGACCGAAGTCGAAAACAAGCGACATTTCTAAGCAGAGTCCCAGTCCACTGCATCACACCTTTTTGCTCGGACGCCCTCGTTTTACCGCCCAACCTTTATCCGCCCTGCTAGTATAGAGCGAATTAGCGCGCAGTAGACATGAACAATATCAGCCGAGGGAACTTTGCACTTCTTGAGTTGTCTCAGTGCATAAAGGCGTCTGTTGGCCTTCTTCACTAGGGACTTTAAGATCCGACGATGCGACGGCAATGAGAGCATCGCTTAGAAAGTGAATTTACGTTCTATCAGTCTTTATCGCAATTATTCCTACCCACTTACTTTGTCAAATGTAGGCGAACCCTCCTGGAGGTGAATTCCTATGCGCCATATCCAAGTACAGAAAGAGAAATAAAATGTTTACGTCCTCCATAAAAAGCGAAATTAAACATGTTCACGTCGTAGTCGTGGAAAAACGGGCAGAGAAATGTACACTCGCAAAAAAGCGTGGTGCACGTGCAAAGTTGTTGTTTTGCTAATAAAACCTATTGTTTTTTGACGTTCTTGTTACCGTCCGCGTCGTTGGATCTTAAAGTCCCTACTGTGTAGTCGCAGTGCACTACCCAAGTGAGGTCCTCAATGAGATGGACACCGAGGAGCTTAAATGTAGAGACCTGTTCAATATCGGACCCAGCCACCGCGATTGGTCCTGATCTTGATTGCAACCAAACCAATCTTGATTGCTTGACTTGCAATCAAACCATGGACTTGCAATAAAACCAATCAAACCAAAGTAAACCAATCAAACGCCTGCGTTGCTGGTACAACGTGCTCCGTGAACGCGACCTGCAGTGATGTTATTACAGTCCCGCTATTTTCCTTGTCCCCCTCCCCCTAGAGCTATAATCCCCGACGCCCGCCCCCTCGGTACATTTGAAAATCTCGACGATCTCACGAAAAAATGAGGGTCTCCCGGGAGGGGGGGGGGGGGGGGGCGTCCTTGTTTCCTTGTTCCCTTCCAAAGTTGCCGTATGTTCCCATGTTCCCACACGTTTTCCTTATTTGTTCCCCGTTTAATAAATTTGCTTACCTCTTATCACCGCCCTCAATTCCCTTTCCCCCCCAAAAAAAAGAGAAGAAAAAAGACACCAAAAAAAACTTATAAAAGAAGAGAATAGATAGTTTGTGACGTTCAATTTGTGTGTCACATCATCTCAAGCATTTGAGCGAAATGCAGAATCCATCAGAGTGGGATGAGTATCAAAACTAACCTCAATTTTCCTATTCAATCATCATAATACATTAACTCGTCGAAATTTGCCCTCTTCTTTGCTCGTCTTGATCTTCTCAATGTGGTATTTGTTTGTTCTTGGTCCTCCCCCTCACATTCCCTGCCTTCTTCGATGCATGGTGACTGATTCTACATGACCGATCAAGTGAGATTGATAATGTATAAATTCGTTTTCAGTCATTTCAATAATTTTATCAGTAACGAAGCTTTCTTTCAAAGAACTGCATATGTCCTTAATACTGATTTCCCTTTCCCCCGCTTCTGTGAAAAGTTAACGGATTGAACACATCGACATCAAAGCACATTACCCTTGCTTTTTTGGTAGCGGTGGTTAGATCTTGCTGCAATCCATACAATTTAATCTTGCAAGATGAGGACTCCGAGGCAAGATAGACAACGTCACCAGACGACTGGACAAGATCACTTGACCCATCCTTTCGTCCCCTTTCCCGTCTTGCGGTAACTACTGTTTCTGTAGTTTCGGCCTAGACTTCTTCAGTCTTACCAATATCATATGGCTGACTTGTAGGCTGCTTGCTTCATCGGCAGAGTACCTGGGTTGTCTTTTGTACTCATGTTCCTCACCGTTTTTGTGCGACACTTTGACCATGTTTTATTCGCCAGTCTCTCATTTGCCGCACTTGGGACTTGGTTAACTGTGCTTATGAGGGTGGGGACGTCTTAGGTAGTTCTGAATACCTTAAATCAGATTTCACCCTTGGGTAATGAGATTTCGCATTTGCGTAGTAGCAGAATTTTGTTCTACCCATTTGCTTTAAGTGTTCCTTTAGGGCCCTGCTAAATCGAAAGTCAAACTGGAGCTGCAATGGCATATCGTATCATCCAGCTCTCATCTCCGAGAAGAGAAGTTCTCGCAAATCAGCGTCAAAAGTCTCTTCATTTTGGACACCTCAAGAAGCTGTGGGGCATGTTGACTTAGAAGATCCTTAATTTCTTTTAAGGCTTGCAAGATTCTCTTTTCATCCTCTAAGACAACAGTATCTTGGGGACCTTGTGTCTGGGCCGTTGTCCCAAGCAAAGCTTTCACTTGATTTACGCACAGGCAGTCAAAGTCTTTTACCTCTTGAATTCTGTTGATCGCTCTGTCGAGTGTAAAGGACACAGGGCCAGTGGAGAAACGTCAGTTACCATCCTTAAGCAATCCGTGGAACAATCGACTATAAACACTGTTCTAACTCGAAAAATAAAATCAAACAACATCTTTTCACTTTTGCCCCCGATTCCCATTTCAAAGGACCAACGCATTGCTGGTTTTTCTTCGCCGTTTCTATAAATCGCCACAGTGATAGGCAGCGCAACAAGACCAACAACAGTACGCAGACTCCCAGCTGAGAGTCTTGACTTCGTTGTAGACTGCAAAACAGTCCGTATTTCTGCGTATTCAAGTACGCGCGAGCAGTCAAACAAAAGGTCTGGAAAGAGGCTGAAAAGAGAGAACAAAACTGGGGAGAGACGTTTTTTATTTCTCTCGCCTCACACGCCCTACGGACGTGTGAGGCTCGCGCGCTTCGCGCGCGTAAGACTCTTACGCCAGACTTTTCCGTTTTGTTTACTGATTTTGAGAAAAAAAACCCGACTGTTTTGCAGTCTAATTTTTTTCAGTTCTTGTTATCTCTTGTGTAAAGTAGACAAAACCAATGACAGTGGTGCATAAATGACAATAAACAACAACACCTCAGAAGAAACACTCTTTATTTCTTATATCAAAATGTTTTCGTCGTCTATTTTGTACAGTTTTGTTACCCTGTTCCCAAAAAATAGGCTCATGTTCTTGTTCCCTTCGATTATATTGCCAATGTTCCCTTGTTCCCCAGAACCCTTGGGAGACCCTCAAAAATAGGGGACTGTGGACAGTCTATAAAAACACATAAATATAATTTTAATATCATTTTAGGACTTTTATCGTCTACAAAGCCTTCCTTTTTGTTTTAGAATATTTTCAACTTATATTTTCTAAGCGTATTTTCCCCCCCAAAATTAAAAAAATATTTCAAATTTCTGACCATGAAAAGTAATTAGTAGAAGAATTTTTTAATCTTTTGACCCAAATCATGGACTAACTCCTTTGGAAAAATTTGAGTTTGCGACTATTTTTAAAGTAAATTTTTATAGTCTAGAAGGCCTTTTTTTCCTTTACAATATAGAGAAAGTAAATTTCAAGGCCAAGATTTTTGCCAAAAACTAGGTATACTATATAGATTTAGCCAGGACTAAAAGCGATGCTCTCGATAATATTTATAGTTTGTTCAAACAAAATATAAAATCGTGTAATGCTAAGCGGCGAAGGCATGCAACGCCGGAAAACGGTGAAAAACAACAATAGGTCTAATTAGCAAAAGTACCTTTGCTGCACACTTTTTTTGTACATTTCTTTGCCGTTGTTTTGCACGACTACAACGCGAAACTTCCAGAAACTTCTTGGTTACACGTTTTATGGAGGAAATGTCGTACGTGTTCCCGTTCACTTTTTTTCACAGCCGCTCATTTTCACCTTGCAATGGTGGCCACTAGCATTTCTCTTTTTGTCACCGCTACAAAATTTTCATGTTGTTCTTCCAACAAAAAAATGTCTCCTTCGGTTTTTTATCTCTCCCTCTAAATCCCTGTCACCCTTTTTCTCGTTGATCTTCGCTGGCCTGCCGCCCGCTTTCTCTTTTTCTCTGTCTTTCTCTTGCTCTATAATCCAAATTTGTGGACATGACAATATATCTAAGCTTAATACTTTGGACAACGCTGATACAGAAACAATTGTCGCTTTCCGTTTTCGTCTTTATTGACTCTATTGTTGTCTCTGCTTTACAAGACGCCGGTAGCTATGCGATTTCCCGCCAAAATAACCTCGAGTTGCATTTGGGTTGCCATACCGGTTGATTAAGTTATTTTACATTGGTATGCCTGTGGTGCGGACGGACGGTCTCTAGGGCGGTGTACGGTCACGTGATTACCAAATTTTCTCGAATGGGTAGATTACCTCATTTTCTTACCTATGGTGCTCCGCTGGCGCGCTTCGCGCGAGAGCTCCGTTATTAATTTTGGACCAAAATGTTGGACTAATTAACCCCTCTCACAAATTAGGATATTGCGGCGGTGATAAAAATTTATTTTATCGTCTAGAAAAACGTTTTTTGTTTGTTTTGAATATTAACAAACGATATTCTTAGGTTTATTTTGCCCAAGAGGAAGATATGAAAAAACGTTGACCAAAACCATCGATTAACTTCCTATGGAAAAATTAGAATTTTTCGATTATTTTAAAAGGAAGTTATTATAGTCTAGAAAGCCTTGTTTATCCTTTATAATATAGAGAAGGCGTATTTTGACAAATAACAAGCTATTAAAATATAATTTTTGGCAAATCATGGATATTTGAAAATTTCAAATTTTGCTACAAAGAATGAACAAATTTCATTTTCATCGTCTAAAAAACTTATTTTTTTATTTAGAATTACCAAGCCTTTTTCGCCGAAATAAGATCGAGCTATAAAAATATTTTCAATTCCTCACTAAGATCATGTACGAATACGATAAACGTCTTAACCTTTGCTTACCTAAATAAATGTCATACTGTCTTCATGATGGGCTCTCATCATGATCACGCCAGTAGGCGCATAAGGCCGTTATGTTCACAGACCAATACTCTCTGTCTCATGCCACCGCTTTGGCTATACTTCTCAGCTCTTCCATTCTGAAGTTTGGGTCCGTTTAGTAAACATCATCTGCTCCAAAAACGGCTGCCACTTTGCGCATTTAAAGCAATAGTTACTTTCCACTTACGCTGTGGCCTTTGTGTCTGTACAGTCGGAGTTGGAAACTCAGAGAGCAAGCTTTTTATAATACACAGCTTGTATCCTTTGGAAAATATCCATTTTTGACTGTGTTTTTTCGTATGTATCGTGCCTTTGGTTAAAAACGATATAATGCTGTGTGTTTATCGTCGGTTTATTGCTGCATCGCTCTATAGTCAGATAACCTAGCTCATCAGATAGACTGAGGATATAAATGTACAACTATTTGGCACGCTTGTTTGTGCGAGGTGAATTGTTTTCTGTCAAAATTATTGGCAGATCAGGCAGCAGCTGCCACGTAATTTGATAGGGGGTGGGAAACGACTTTCATGGCCTTTTTTCGGCCTCTCGGGCAGGCGCTCCTTCCCCTCGCATGTCTCTCTCGCGCGCTCCGTTCTTTCACGTGCCTATTACTTCCAAGTGCCTGCCACGCAGGCGCAGGTTAGTCAGAAGTCGATAAAACTGTGTATTTAGTTTGAAATAATAAAGATGAAGGAAGGCTTCCTTGAACCTTTAACTGAATTTCCATTGCGTGTCAGTGTAACCACTGTTCGCCTCGACTAGCCATTGCTAACTGCTGGCAGTGATATTCGTTGTTTGTAAAACTCAAATAACAAGAATCACTTCGTGAATTTTACCGGGGCCACTTTTGTCTTGGCAACCCACGTGGAAGGGTCTTTTTCATCAACAAGTTTGTCGGGCGTCATGAAAATCTTTTTTATTGCAAATATTCTTTAGAGATGAAAACAAGGTGTAATGAATAAAGTGAAAAGAGAAAATGTTAGGGAATCCCCCATTTTGAACAGTTGAGAGTTTTCGCTTGTCGCTAACGTAAATATTGCGTGACAAAGGTTATGTGAAACAGTCTTTTTTGGTTTTTCATTAGTTAAAGCGTCTAGATCTCCTTGTAGCACGTTTTTTAAGATGATATAAAGTTAGCTTTGATAAGTGTTCGCATTGATCCTCGATACATTTCATGATGGAAGGTTCACTCAATGCAGATAACTTTGAGAAGTCGCTTATTTTCTCGATAAGTTTCACGATGGAAGGTTCACTCTTAAGCGATCGCTCGTAAATTTGCCTCTCCAAATATTCACTCTCAAGTTTTCGCTCATAAACTAGTACGTCGTAAAGGTTGGGGAACGTGTCGTTCCCAAAAAGCTATAATCTTTCTCTTGACTCTCCTCCATACCTCGTGCTTTTCAATTTCAATGAACCACCGATATATCTCAGCGAACACTCCCAAAAGTAACGAGCCAGCGATATATCTTAGTCAGCGATATATCCCTAACAATGTAACTTTGAAAAGACAGAAACGCGTTGCATTTTATGACCGGTGCCAGCCTTCGGCTAGGCCCCGGTAATTAATAAACAGTTAACAATAAACAGTAATTTTGCTTCAGCTTTAGTGACTTTCGTTCTTAAAAATAACGGTTTGGATTAGTATAGGTAATAGCAGGATTAGTAGTGATATTTGGCATAAATACCACGGGTGATATTTCAAAATTGTTATACGTAATTTCACGAGCCGTTAAGCGGGTGAAATTTGAGACAATTTGAAATATCACGAGTGGTATTTATGCCAAATATCACGTACAAATCGTGCTATTATTTGTTTATACTACTACCCGCAAAAGGTTTGTAATTTTCACATGTAGGTATTTCAAATTAAGCTGAAATACCACTGCTCTAAGCCAATCAAATTGCAGAAATTACTCATGTAGTAGTATAAACTAGAAAAGACCATGGATGATATAGTAAATATTAAATGGCCGCGCGGTGATAGGAAATTTCTCTTCGATTGTTGAAAGCTCGAACGGGTGAAATATTTTTGAACACGAGAAGAGAAATTAAGTATCTCCAGAACGGCCATGTAATGTTCTATTAATAGCATAGACACCTCCAATGAAATACCAAACTATTTCGCCAAATAATTTTTTTTGCCGCAAAAGGCGCGTTATGTACCCATAGCAGCAGTGATCTTTCACAATTGAGGATAACATGTTATTTTGACGTGTGAAGATATTATGTTATTGCTCGAAAACTCTCCTGGTTTTTCATTGGTATTCATAAAATAAAGGATATTATTATGTACTCAGTGGACATGTCTGAGTACACGCCAGACTTGGTAGACGATGACAGCGGATAATTTCCGGATGAAGCCACGACACACGACTTTCAGTCTGCCATGTTCACACTTTATTCCCTACCCACAATGCACTGCTATCCGATTCCACAGGCTACCGACTAATAGAGCATTCTCACCCACGTGACCAGTATCTATACAAATTTATGAGAACAAAAGAAGTGTTTACATATGAAAAGAGTCCAACTCCTACGGCAGGATTTGTTTGGAACACCAATATGGCCGCCGATTAATTGTTTTTGGGACACCGATATGGCCGCCGTGACGTCATGTGAAAACGCTCTAGTCACCCTTCAACAACTAAAAAGAAAGGAGTAAATAATCTAAAAAAACTATTTACCAAAAGTTATATCTTTTCTTTGAGGTATACATGAGAACGGCTATGTTGCTGTTGCTGAGACAAGTTCTAAAGTTGACTAACCCTTTAAGCCTCAAGAGTGATCAGTATCAAAATTCTCCTTGTGATATCAATGCTTTTTAGAACAAATTGGTGATGAGAATTAAGGAGATGATCACACAAGATACAATGAGTTGACACTTCAACAACTTCTCGTGACTACTTTTGTAGAAAACGTATAGGAACAGCAAATGGGAATTTGAATTTTGATATTAGGGCTTAAAAGACTAAGTGCAAAAAGCTGTCCTGAAAGGCGTTAATGCGATTCTGTATTTTGGCCTAGAAGAAACTAGTGCAGATACAGTTTAACAGTAAAACAGTAAATACTAACTGTTACCAAAGTTGAGCTTCGTATGGAAACTTGAATTTGGGTTGTTAATTTGGCTCGATACGTCGACTACTTTTAGTTGTTATACTAGATTCTGAAAACTGCTAAATATCTACGTCACGGTCTGGATATTTGACCTTATTTAAGAGAGAGTCAGGTTGACAACTGTTTTTGAACATCCTTTTCAGTTTATTTCCAGTCAATACTTAAATGTGTAGTATTGCGACGTTCTCTTCACTTTCAACAACTTGTAAACTTACTTCATCTGTATTAGCACCAGAATTTTCCTGCCCTTCATTAGCTCGTAAAACACTGTTCAAGTACGCTTCAACAATTTTAGGAGCTTTCTCTTCGATGATCAAGGCCTCCACTCGTTTTTGTCTTTCTCCTTCGAAGTACCTGCGGACAATCTTTGGAAACAAACCGGTCAAAACTGCTACCACAGTTTTCGCAAGAGGCTTAACACCGAAATCGAGTTGCATTGTCAGGTAAAAGACAAGGAACAGAAAGCTTGCAATAAAGACGACCTTGAAAACCAATAAACAGAGCGATTCTCTGACAGGCTTAAGCTCTTCACATGCCACATCAAAAAGCTCCTTCGGGATTTTCACAAGTCCACCGTTTTGTTTGTCATCTGAAGGGTTGATTGTGGTGTTCAAGTGCACTTCCTCATGGGAGATTTCATCAATTTGTTTCTTGTAACAGTTAAAGATTGTTAAAGAGAGATCATGGTACCCTTCAGTGAATGAGCTGTAGTTGCTAAGCAAGTAGTAACAAAAAAGAAGAATACAGGCCGCAAATGGAAGGCTCTTTTCAGGAAACAAAAGTAAAAGGCTAATAGAAGAGTTAACAGAACACCTAAACAAGCAGACAGCAACAGGCAATATCCACCAAAAGTTGACAACAACCCGACACAGACGTTGGTGAATACAACCCATATCTTCAAAGCTGGTAAACGAACAAAGAGAGAAGACCTGTGCAACTTCGATAAAAAGGCTTGCCAGCTGAAATGAAAAGCGACAACAAGAGGAGTTGTGGCACTAAAAAGAAAAAAAGATGCCACTAGCGACACTAGAAGGGATAACATAAAAGCAAATGTAAAAGAGGGCAAAAAAATTAAAACCAAAGAAACACGAATAATCCATCGCGTATAACCTTTCCATAAAAGGAAAATAATTTGAAAATAAATTTGAACGCCTCCAATAAACAAACTCCAACATTTAGCCAAAATCAGCGGTTGAACTTTAATGTAGTTTAGGATTCGCCGAGGAAGATCAACACACAAGCAAGCACCACCAGGGTTAGATTTAAACTCATGACAGGCCATACAATCTCTCACTTCTGTCGACACACCTGCATGGTAAAACAATAAAGAATAAACCGCCTTAATAAAGTAGAGGGTCACACAAACTCTTATAAATGGATGGGTCACGTAATAAAAGTCGGAAGAACCGGGAGTTATGTTATAAACAATAACTCCAGGGGCGATAAGAAGGATTAAAAATGCGATGAACAGGAGGCGGACGATAAACGCCTTTCCTGTTTGACACCAAGTACATGCGACAGTTGAGCAATCCTTGAAGAATACATTGTTCCCAACCAGGGCTCGAATACTCACTGGACTCGCTCCTTCTAGGACAATATATCGAATGCCACCAGTTTCCATGACCAGTGTAGGAGAGAAAAGACAAAGTAAAGCTGGGATATAATGTGAGCAAACAGCACCGAGCACAATCAACAAGACGCTGGTTAGTACGTTTCGCCATGGATTTTGGGTAATGAGTTCATAACCCTTCTCTTCAATGGTGTTTGCTGCTTCAGTTCGGAGGTCTGTCGGGCTTGCCAGAGTCGTTGGTGTTCCGGGCTCTAAATTGCAAAATCCTCGGATTTCTCCTTCCTTAAGGCAACGATGAAACAAATGCCATATGCCTTTAATTCCGCGAGAAAAGCTAGAAAGAGTATTATTTGCCGGTATCCATACAGAAAAGTCATCAGTGAAATATCCAAACGTTTTGTAAGATGTTTGGTTGAGGCACTTCGTGTTGACAAACAGGTCGTAGATGACATTAAATTTGATCAGTCTTTCTTTGGTAAAAACAGGATCGTGACATTCTCCGCTGAAGTTAGACTTGGTAATTGTACAATCCCAACCACATCTGCTATCACTGCTGAATCGGTCGAGAGAATGTTCTTCGTCTGTGCTATGAGATAAATTTTCACCAAGTTGGGCAACTACGAACACCAAAAAACAGAGCTGGTAAGATGATAACATTCTCGACAGAACTGGAAAGAAGGCAACTTCCATGTAACTTCGGTCTTGGGCTTGCATAGGAATATAGTCGCTTTTATGGGCAAATATCTGCTTTGCTTGAGTGCTTTTTCCTTGTATCAAAAACCAATGATTCCGTCAAAAGGAAACTTATTTGCATGTACATTACCTTTGAACAAAGGACTGAAGTAACTGAGCCAGAATGCCGAAAGTGGCTCAGATTAATCCGAGGTATTTTTGGCTGAGAATGAATTGCCTTTAGTCCTGTCATATAGATCAACAAAATTATCTTAGACAGATCTTAAGCCCACAGCCCACTCAGGCAAAAAGTGGTGAACATCACGGGACAAACAGCAAACATAATTGTGAAGATGACAGTGTTCTTTTAGCCTCTTGAAAGGTGAAAGAGCAATAGAAATTACTAAGGACAAAATGCCAACATACCAAGCAAGCACAATTTATGCTTCGATGAGTACTTTTACAATTTTTCTCAGAGGAAACCACTCAACAACGCATAAACTGTGCTATTAAGGCGTGATATTGGAAACAAAAAGGTTATCAAGTATATGACTTTTTACGGAAAATGTAACGCCTCAATCGAGCTATCGTGGCTTTTCTGTTAAAGCCTCTTTTGGCAGTTACGATATTCTTGTCTTTTGATTGAAGAATTTTGTTTATTAAATAAGGAGCATTCACGTTCCAAGAACAATGGCTCTTAAAAGATTTCATTCGGTTTTGTGTGAGAGCTCATTACCTTGGCAAACATTTTTTCACATGAAAAATAACTGATGAGGGAGGCTTCTAAAAATCATTGAAACCGCAAAAAAATGATGTTTTTGGAGAAACAAAAACCAACAACACTTTAAGTTATCGAAAACAAGATAGTTTATTCTTGTCAGAAATAAATCCAGCATGGCAGGTTTTCTAGCGACCGACACCATTACCCACTGGTAAATGGTGGATATAACTGTATTTAGTAGTAGTTAAGAGTAGTTTGGAGGGAAGCGAGTAGCTCAGTGCCGTAATTTGAAGGATCAGCAACTTTTCCAGTTTTCAAACAGGCCCCACCCAAAATTTAAAATGAAAACTATGAAAGCCATTCTTATGCGAACTAATTAGCATTGAACAACTCAGATGATAGTTATAGCTGTGCTTCAGTCTTTGGGTATACTCTCTTTCTGTAGTAAAAACACTGCTTTTTTATTATAAGTGTTTCGCAACTGAATCATATCTTTACAGATCTACCATTGCAACACTTATCAAGTATCACAATGTGATACTTGATATGGTTTTTGAACATTTCATAAGTATTTTCATGAGGCTGAAATGACAGTAGGAAGGTTTTGTGGCCTTTTGTAGCTATGCCGGAACTTAAAGAGCTTTTTACGGCACCCGCCATGCCATCATGGCCCAATTAATCGATACTGTTGGATGCAATACGTTAAATCTGGATCAGGATCAAAGTCTCGATAAAAAGGGGTTGGATGTCGTCTTAGATGGCAATTTTGAGTAGGGTTGAATGATTTCCATGTAAACGCATTTAGTATGAAATAAATAAAAAAAACTTACGACATTTAGTCCGCCATGTTCACACCTCATAATTTTAAACTGATTTATTCTCTAAGTAAACTGTAACTATACTGGGTCGCACAGACTATTTCTTGCTGCCATTTCAATAGTTAAATGCAATCATTAAAATCCTTAAAAGGGCCCTAATGAACGGCGCCACTTTAGATCCTCTTTTTCTCGAACCTTTCTCTTACTCGAAACCAAAGGTATGTAGTTCGTCCGTAGTGGTGTCTGAGAAGAATTAGCAATTTTCTGGGCAGCAAAAGGCCAGCAAAATTTAATAAATGCGTGGAAAACTTGTTTGATTTATGCGAACTTTGTACAGGCAATTACTAGTAATGACGTCACAACACCATAAGGTCCATTTGACAGTTCAGCAAGGCCACTGGAAACGGCTTATGTCTTCTATTTAGCGCTAAAAATCGGATATATATAAACAAACATACACACACATACACAAAGTGGAGCTAAAAACTCTTTATCTCAGTTTTGTCTGACTACTAAAAAACTGTTTCTCCTTTCTATCTCCAGGGAACGACTAACTTTTCAAGTCTAAGCGTTTCACGCGCCGTTTGTCAGTTAATTATGTGAGTTAACAAGCCACATTTGCATACAATTTAGTTCAGCTCGGTAATAACCCAAAAAGGAGAAACCTTGACGTATTATTATAAAAACACAAAAAACAATTGATAACTTAACAGGGATGAACTGAAACTCGCAACTAATCAATAAACACTCCCAATAAAACCAAACACGTTTCTTAAGACACAAGAAATCAACTTTATGAGCCCTTATTAAAATAATTGCAAAAAAAAAAGATCAAATATTCTATCAAAATAGTTAAAGAAGGCAAGCTATCTTTTTTTTACACTATGCAAAATGTTTTACTTCCTCTACACAATTCTATCATTTTCTCTCCTCCTCCACCACCTCATTTATTCTATATATTTTTCCATCCAAAAAAAATCGCCCCCATGTCGACCCTACATCGACCCTAGACATTTCTATTGTTTTCTCTCCACCACCACCACCACGACCACAACCAAATTTCTATTGTTTCCCTCCACCACCACCACGACTACCACCACTACCAACAGTATTGAGTTTGGCCTTTTTGGCCTGAGGTTGGCTTTTTTGGCCTGTGTCTGGCCTGTGACCTAATGAACAACACAATAGGAGGAGCAAAAACAATAGAAATGTGGTGGTGGAGGAGGGAAACAATAGAAATGTGGTGGTGGTGGTAGTGGAGGAGAGAAACAATAGAAATGTGGTGATGGTGGAGGGAAACAATAGAAATGTGGTGGTGGTGGTGGAGGGAAACAATAGAAATGTGGTGGTGGTGGTGGAGGGAAACAATAGAAATGTGGTGGTGATGGTGGAGGGAAACAATAGAAATGTGGTGGTGGTGGTGGAGAGAAACAATAGAAATGTGGTGGTGATGGTGGAGGGAAACAATAGAAATGTGGTGGTGGTGGTGGAGGGAAACAATAGAAATGTGGTGGCGGTGGTGGAGAGAAACAATAGAAATGTGGTGGTGGTGGTGGAGGGAAACAATAGAAATGTGGTGGTGGTGGTGGAGGGAAACAATAGAAATGTGATGGTGGTGGTGGAGAGAAACAATAGAAATGTGATGGTGGTGGTGGAGAGAAACAATACAAATGTGGCGGTGCAAACACAATGTGATGGTGGTTGTATATAGTTTCACTATTCACGAAGCTGTGTTGAAAAGCAAAAGTTGAGTCTAGGGTCGATATAGGGTCGATATGAAGACGACTTTTGTGGATGGAAAAATATATAGAATAAATGAGGTGGTGAAGGAGGAGAGAAAATAATAAAATTGTGAGAAGAGAATAAAAAATGAGGGAGGAAAGTAATAAAATTGTGGAGGAGGAGGAAAATAAAAATGAAAGGGAGAGGGGTAAGTAAAACATTGTACGCAGTGTAAAAAAAGATAGCTTGCCTTCTTTGACCATTTTAATAGAATATTTAATCTAATTTTTTCGCAACTGTTTTAATAAAGGGTCATAAAGTTGATTTCGTGTGCCTTAAGAAACGTGTCTGTTTTTTTGGGAGTGTTTATTGATTTAGTTCCGACTTTCAATTGATCCCTGTTAAGTTACTAATTGTTTTTTTGTGTTTTTATAATAATACGTCAAGGTTCTCCTTTTGGGGTTATTACTGAGCTGAACTAAATTGCATGCAAATGTGGGCTTGTTGACTCGCATAATTAACTGACTAACGGCGCGTGAAACGCTGAGATTTCAATAGTTAGTCGTTCCCTTGATATAGAAAGGAGAAAACGGTTTTTTAATAGTCAGATAAAACTGAGATAAAGAGCTTTCAGCTCCACTTTGTGTATGTGTGTGTATGTTTTGTTTATATATATCCGATTTTTAGCGCTAAATAGAAGACATTAGCCGTTTCCAATGGGCTTGCTTAACTGTCAAATGGACCTTATGGTGTTGGGACGTCATTACTAGTACTTGCCTGAACATAGTTAGCATAAATTAAACACGTTTCCCCCGCATTTTATTCATGACGCATTTATTAAACTTTGCTGCCCTTTTGCTGCCTCAAAAAGCTGCTAATTCTGCTCAGACACCACTACTTTCGTCTGTCTATTTTATACCCAAACGTCAGTCTAGACGGATAATCCATTCCTAATTTTATAATGTATTTTAGTTTTTCCAGTTTTAGTAGGGTCACTCAGTATAAGGATTTTTTACCTTCACCTACGTAATGACTCCCTCAATACGTGGTCCACGTTTGTCTCAATCGTAGTTTTGTTTGCAACTGTTCCGTCAGTTTGTGCTTTTGGAAAAAGGGTTACGACTTAACAAAGAATATATCTACAAATATCCCATATATACAACCAGCATTCAAAGCCTTAGGCTTTAATTGTGGATCAGTGTTCTTCAGTCATCTGTTAGCCTGCGTAGCTGGCGGTATTGTGTAGTAGTCGAGTGAGATTTGGCTAGTCATCTGTACTTCCCTTATATTTACATTTCAGGGGGAAGGTTCCGAACGCCTATTGAAAAACTGAGAAATTCTTTTTTTGGGAGGAAGGATAGTGCACCCAGATTTACCGAATAAAAACCGTTTTTACATTATCACTAGGTAACTAAGGGTTGTTTTCCAGTGTCGCGTAATTTTTTTGTGCGTACGTGCGTAAAATTTACGTGCGCAAATAAAATAGAGGCAATGCATAAAAAGTCGCTCGTAAGCGTAAAAGTTGAACCTCGCTCATCTTCTCGTTTATGCTCCACACTTTTTATATTGCCCCTATTTTATTTACGTGATTAAAATTTACGTGCGTTAACGTGCGTAGCCAAAAACACGTCAGTGGCACTCAACCTTAACGAGGGAATAAACGTAAGGGGTCAAATCTCATCTTAGAGAAAATTATCTTTCCTTTGATGTATACATTAGTCACCTCTACGCAGCTATCGCTGAAACAAAACATGTCAGTCTAGCCTTTTAAAGATTATAAAAAAAGAGCGGTTTTAAATACAATGATGTTATTCTGCATGTATACATTTTACGAAACTACAAAGCAGACATCTTTCGATAGTAAACTTCTTCCTGTAATGAAAGTTCAGGTCTGTTTAATTTACAACGTTATATAATACTCGCTAGTAACATAAGTATATCAGATACTGAAAAGTGCTAAAATTTCTGAGTAAAGGTCTAGAAACCTGACTTTAATTAAATTTGTGTCGTCTGTTGTGGAAATTGAGTGAAATAGCAAGAGTTTCAGTTTAACAATTGATAAACACGTCATTCATGTCAGTTTATTTTCAGTCAATACTTATATGTGTAGACTGTTGCGATGTTCTCTTCAGTTTTAACAACTTGTAAACTTACTTCATCTGTATCAGCAACAGAATTTTCCTGCCCTTGATTAGCTTGTAAAACACTGTTCAAGTACGCTTAAACAATTTTAGGAGCTTTCTCTCCGATGGTCAAAGCCTCCATTCGTTTTTGTCTTTCTCCTTCGAAGTATCTGGAAACGATCTTGGGAAACAAACCGGTCAAAACTACTACGGACCATAGTTTTCTTAACAGGCTTAACACCGAAATCGAGTTGGATTGGCAAGGAGAAGAAAACTTAAAATAAGGAAAAGATTGAAAAGAAATGAACAGAGAGCTTCTCTGATGGGCTTAAGCTCTTCACACGCCAAATCAAAAAGCACGCTCGGGATTTTCACCTCTCCACCGTTATGCTTGTCATCTGAAGGGTTGTTTGTGGTGTTTATGTCCACTTCCTCATGGGAGGTTTGATCAGTTTGTTTTTTATAACAGTTAAAGATTGTTAGGGAGAGATCATGGTAGCTGTCAGTGAATGAGCTGTAGTTGCTAAGCAAGTAATAACAAAAAAGAAGAAAACAGGCTGCAAATAGAAGACTTTTTTTTTCAGGAAACAAATTAAGGTGTTTCGATACAGTTTTTCAGAGGCCATACCGATATTTTTCATTCGATTTTTTTTTGCATTTTAGTTTGAATTTATCGCATCTTTTGAATGTAAAACATTGACAGTACTCACACTGAAATGTAATAGTCATGGATAAATGTATTGTCCGCATTAATTTGGAAAATATAACGTAACGTCAAAACAGTGAATGTTGTAACGCAGATTTTTGACCGGTTCGTAGGATAGGTTTGTCTTGAAATTTCAAGGTGTTGCGGGGAATCAATCTTAATGAAAGTTTCAGACATTTCATATACAATATGAAGATTATGTGAAGAGATTTTAAACAAATTCGTTCGAGTCGTTTCGGAGATATACAAGAAAGCGCTAAAAGTCCACATTCTGAATGAAGTTTCACTTAAACAGGTGGTGAGAAAACGGGTTAGTTTTCAAGATCGCAAGAACGAAAGTAGACCAAAATTTCCTAGCATCAAAATATGATATTCAGTTAAGCATCATTCTGACGCTACGTAAGAATAATTTGAGTCATTTATAACGTTTTTATTAAATAATCTATCACGGCTATTGAAAGCTTAAGGTTTGCTAAACACCCAACTTTAAGTTCCTAGTGTTGGATTTTCAGTACCAGGTCTAGATCACCCAAAATTCGGCTTTTATCAATTTCAAAGTGTTTTGTTTATTGTTGTCATAGTAATATCGATTTTACTCAAAACTACATTTTCACAAATTTCAATCCATAGCCAATTACTGGTGAAAATTTTATAGCGATCAGACAAGGAAAAAACACTTTTAAGGCGATTGAAAAATATTGGTATGGCCTCTGAAAAACTGTATCGAAACACCTTAAAGTAACATGTTAAAGGATAATAGAAGAGTTAACAGAACACCCAAAGAAGATGGCAGCAGAAGATCTCCTTCGGTGCTATGAGATAAACTTTCACCAAGCTGGGAGGCTAGGAACACCACAAAACTGGTAAGATGATAATAACATTCTAAATAGGTCTGGAAAGAAGGCAAATGCGAGATAAACATCGGTCTTGGCCTTGGATAGGTATATAGGCCTTTATGAAAAAGTGCCATGCTTTAGTGCTTTTTCATTGACTTAAACGCCGATGAGTTCGTCAAAGGAATTCATTTGCATGTTCATTGCCGTTTAACAACGAACCCGAACGTTACTGACCCCGTAAATCTAAAAATGCCGACTTATATTGCGTGGAGGAATTTTCAAAGACCGATGGATGTAGCCTACAACCCACTCAGGGAAGACTATACTGTGGCAATGGGAAACCAGCAGAAGAGAATTGTGAAGATGACGGTTAATTCTACTGGCCTCTTAAAAGGTGGGAGAGCCACAGAGAGTACAAACCACAACTGGGGTTTGGCTAAATAAGCCACTCAGGAATAAGAAGCGAAAACACCAAGCAATATATGCCTCGATGGGTGTTGATATTGTGTTTACAGCCAATGAACCAGACGGTTATCACGTATAGCTTTTGAAAGGAAAAATAAAGGCAAGATCGAGATAGTGGCTTTCCTATTTCTTGTCTTTTGGCAGTTTAGCGTTTGAGAGATTGTTTAAATTAAAAGATTTTTATGACATATTAAGAAGCATTCACGTTCCGATAACATTGTCCTTTAAGAAATCATTTAGTTTTTTCGCGGGAATCCAGCAGCTTTCCAAACATTTTTTTACATGAAAAATGAAGGCTACCAAAAACCCTGAACCCCCAAAAGATGATTTTGAGATCATGCCCAATAACACTCCTAGCCTTAGAACACAATGGAACAGAAACGAATAACACTTAAAGTTATCGAAAACAAGATCATTTATTCCTGTCAGAAATCAATGAAAAACGTCTTCAAGCGTGGCATTATATAGGCATTACTCACTGGTAAAGATTCGATGTATTAGTAGCCTGCAGTGTAAGCGTAGCAGATGGAGACAAGCTACATTGCAAAATAGTAGTCAGTGCCGTGAATCAAAGGATTGGCAACTTTTCCAGTTTTCTCAAAAGCTCCACTAAAACTTCTGGATTAAATCATTTGCTTTATGAAAATTAACCTTTATGAAAGCCAACCGTATGCAAAATTCAGTGTTGTTATCGATAATTAGCACTAAATAACATAATTATTAAACCTGCGCTTTCTTTGGGTAAATGGTTTTAGTGCTACAGTTTTTTTTATAATAGATGTTTCGAAACTGAATAATATCTTTACAGATGTGCCTTTCAAGTATTGCAAACATTTCGATACTCATGATGTGCTTCACTTGAATGACGACATTGGATTTCTTTCATACGTTTTTCCATGAGGCAGAAATGACAGTTGAAAGGGCTTCTGACTCAGCCATGGGCGTAAAGGCCTTTTGAAAAGGACTGACTGGGAAAAAGGAAACGTATTTATGCTAAATTTTGGCTTTCACATTAGGACTTGGACCAATTTCACCGGAACGTTTCTCAGCATAAAAGATGTCTCGATTCACATTTTCTTTATTCAAAATCATAATCTCAGGCAAACTGATTATTTTAAAACTCCCATCAATTGTTGTTTGTTTATTCGCCGCGGCATCTTTGTTTTATAGTTCTCTGGAATAGGAAAATGATAGACAAGAAATATAAAATCCGCTTTTTCTTGTTGTCATTTCAATCATTAAGCAGGCGTCCACCATGTAACTGTTTAGCTGACCAATTGCGGGGATGCCATCAATTTTCGGCTTCGAAGAGTACTCGCTACTGGTAAATAATAATCATTTAAGTCAGTAAAATCATTAAAAGGGCCCATGACCCCTTACTCGAAACCAAAGATAAAGCGTCTGTCGATTTGATACCCTAAGGTCAGTCTAGACGAATAATCCATCCCTAAGTTTTATATAATATTGTAGTTTTTCTAGTTTTACTAGTGTCACTGTATAAAGATTTTTACCTCCACATACCTGATGGCTTCCTGAATACGTTGTCCTTGTTTGTCTCAATAGTTTTGTTTGCAAGTGTTCCCTCAGTTTGTGCATGGTGTTTACTAGGGGCTTTTGGAAAGTGGGTTTCGATTTAACGAAGAATATATCTACAAGTATCCCATATATACCACCTGCATTCAAGGTCTTGGCCTTTATGTAGATGTTGTTCTTCAGTCATTTGTACTTCCCGCCTTATGTTTACCTCTAGGCTGCAGAGCAGTTCGTATAATGGTTACCCTTATTAAACAACAACGATCAGGGGGATTAAGTATAGAACGCCTAGTAAAAAAACTGAGAATATATTTTTGAGAGGAAGGACAGTACAGCTAGATTTACCGACTAAACACAGTTTTTTTTATATATTACTAGGTAACTAAACGAGGGAATATATGTAAGTGGTCAAATCTCATCTTTCCGAAAATTATCTTTGAATTCCTTTGACGTATACATGAGTCACCTCTACGCAGCTATCGCTAAAACAAAACATGTCACTGAGTCTAGCCTTATTTAAGATACAAAGAGCTGTTTTAAATGCAGTAATGCAATTCTGCATACTTTTTACGTAACTACAAAGCAGATATCGTTCTATAGTCCGGATAGTAAACTCCTTCCTGTAACGAAAGTCTGTTTAATTTACAACGTTATATTATACTCGCTACTAACATAAGTATACCAGATATTGAAAACTGCTGAATTATCTGAGTCAAGGTCTAGAAACCTAACTTTAATTAAATTTGTGTCGTTTGTTGTGGATATCGAGTGGAATAGCAAGAGTGTCAGGTTAACAACTGATGAACATCCTTGTCAGTTTATCTTTAGTCAATACATGTGTATTATTGCGATGTTCTCGTCACTTTCAACAACTTGTAAACTTACTTCATCTGTATCAGCTCCAAAATTTTCCTGCCCTTCATTAGCTCGTTGAACATTGTTCAAGTACGCTTCAACAATTTTAGGAGCTTTCTCTTCGATGATCAAAGCCTCCATTCGTTTTTGTCTTTCTCCTTCGAAGTACTTGCAGATGATCCTAGGAAACAAACCGATCAAAACTGCTACCACAGTTTTCGTAAGAAGCTTAACATCGAAATCGAGTTGCATTGTGAAGTAAAAGACAATGAACAGAAAGCTTGAAATGAAGACGACCTTGAAAAAAAGTAAACAGAGTGCTTCTCGGATGGGCATTAGCACTTCACACGCTACATCAAAAAGCCCCTTCGGGATTTTCACCACTCCACCGTTGTGCTTGTCATCGGAAGGGTTGTTCATGTCCACTTCCTCATGCGAGATTTGATCAGTTTGTTTTTTATAAAAGTTAAAGATTGTAAGGGAGAGATCATGGTACCTGTCAGTGAATTTGCTGTAGTTGCTGAACAAGTAGTAACAAAAAAGTAAAAAACAGGCCGCAAATGGAAGGCTTTTTTCAGGAAACAAAAGCACCGTTGTAAACGCTAACAGAATGGTTAACAGAACTCCCCTAAAAAATAACAGCAATAGGCAATATCCACCAAAACCTGCTAACCACAGGACACAATAGTCGATGAATTGTACACATATCTTCAAAGCTGGTAAACGAACAAACAGAGAAGACCTGTACAACTTCGATAAACAGGCTGGCCAGCTGGAATTCAAAGCGACACCAAGGGGAGTTGAGGAACAAAAAAGAAAAAAAAATGTCACCAGCGACACTAGAAGTGATAAAATAAAAGCAAATGGAAAAGTGGGCAAAAAAAGTAAAATCCAAGAAACACGAATAACCCATCGCGTATAATCTTTCCATAAAAGGAAAATAATTTGAAAATAAATTTGAAGACCTTTAACAAACAAACTCCAACATTTAGCCAAAATCAGCGGTTGAATTTTCATATGGTTTGAGATTCGGCGAGGAAGATGAACACACAAACAAGCACCACCAGGGTTAGATTTCAATTCATGACAGGCAATACAGTCCCTCACTTCTGTCGACACAACTGCACGGTTTAACAATAAAGAACAAACCGCCTTAATAAAGTAGAGTGTCACACAAACTCTCATAAACGGATGGGTCAAGTTAGAAATGTTTGAAACACCAGAAATTATGTTAAAAACAATACTTCCAGGCGCGATAAGAAGGATTAAAAATGCAATGAACAGCAGTCGGACGACAAACATTTTTCCCGTTTGATACCAAGTAGATGCGACGGTTGAGCAATCCTTGAAGAATACATTGTTCCCCACCAGAGCTCGAATACTCACTAGACTTGCTCCTTCTAGGACAATATATAGAATGCCACTTTCCATGACCAGTGTAGGAGAGAAAAGGCAAAGTAAAGCTGGGGTATAATACGTGCAAACAATACTGAGCCAAATCAACAGGACCTTGACTACGTGTGACCATGGATTTTTGGTAATGAGTTCATAACCCTTCTCTTTGATGGTGTTTGCTGCTTCAGTTCGGAGGTCTGTTGGGCTTGCCAGAGTCGTTGGTCTTCCGGGCTCTAAGTTGCAAAATCCTCGGATTCCTCCTTCCTCACGGCAACTAAGAAACAAATCCCACATGCCTTTAATTCCGCGAGAAAAGCTAGAAAGCGTATTATTTGCCGGTATCCATACATAAAAGTCATCAGTGAAAGTTCCAAACGTTTTGTATGATGTTTGGTTGAGGCATTTCGTGTTGACAAACAGGTCGTAGATAACATTAAATTTGATCAGTCTCTTTCTGGTAAAAACAGGATCACATTCTTTGCCGAAGTTAGACTCGGTAATTATACAATCCCAACCACATCTGGTATCACTGCTGAATCCGTCAAGAGAGTGTTCTTCATCTGTGCTATGAGATAAACTTTCACCAAGTTGGGCAGCTACGAACACCACAAGACAGAGCTGGTAAGATGATAACATTCTCGACAGAACTGGAAAGAAGGTAACTACGACAAAACATCGGTCTTGGGCTTGCATAGGAATATACGCCTTTATGGGCAAATATCGGCTTTGCTTGAGTACTTTTTCCTTGTCTGAAAAACCGATGATTTGGTTAAAAGGAAATGTATTTGCATCTACATTACTTTGGAACAAAGGACTGAAGTTAGTGTGCCAGAATGCCGTCACAACTTAATGAATCAAAGTATTTTTGGAGAATGGAATCGTCTTTAGTCCTGTCATATCGATCAACAAAATTATCCTAGACAGATCTTAAGCGCACAGCCCACTCAGGCAAGAAGTGGTAAACATCACGGGAAAAACAGCAAAATATAAGTGTGAAGATGACGGTATTCTGTTAGCCAATTGAAAGGTGAGAGAGCAACAAAAAGTACTGACTACAGAGGACAACTGGGATATGATTCGGTCTATTCTACTCGGTAAGTTTCCTGAAGTAACTGAACGCGAATATGCCAAACAAGCACAATTTATACCTTTGATGAGCATTTTTATGATTTCTTTCATAGGAAACCACTTATCGAGGCATAAACTGTGCTACTGGGGCGTGATATTGTGCTGACAGTTGGCGAATGAAACAAAAAGGTTATCAAGTATAGACTTTTTAGGGGAAATGTTAACGCCTTAATCGAGATCGTGGCTTTTCTGTTAAGGCTTCTTTTGGCAGTTAAGAGATTGCCTTTTGATGAAAGAATTTTTTTATTAAATAAGGAGCATTCACGTCCCGAGCACAATGGCCTTTAAGAGATCATGTAGTTTTGTGTGAGAGTTCATCACCTTTGCGAACATTTTTAAATGTTAAATTAAAATCACATGAAATTTTAACTGATGTGGGAGGCTTCTAAAAACCCTTGAAAACCTAAAAGATTATATTTAGAGCGTAAGTTTCGACGTTTACGCACGTCTATATCTCGCCCAATGATTCGATCCCTAGAATGCCGAAGGTGACTGATTAAATCAGTCTTTTTGGAGAAACAAGAACAACAACACTTTAAGTTGCCGAAAACAAGATAATTTATTCCTGTCAGAAATCAATCAGAAAGGTCTTCAAGCATGGCAGGTTTTCTAGCGACCGACACCATTACTCACTGGTAAATGTTGGAGATATTAATAGTAGTCTAAGAGTAGTTTTGGGGGAAGCAAGTAGCTCCGTGCCGTAATTTGAAGGATCAGCAACTTTTCCAGTTTTCAAAAAGGCTCCACCCAAAGTTCAGAATGTCTCATTTGCCTTTTAATGAAAACTAATGTTTATGAAAGCCATTCTTATGCGAACTAATTAGCAGTGAACAACTCAGATGATAGTTATAGCTGTGCTTTCTTTGGGTATACTCTCTTTCTGTAGTAAAAACACTGCTTTTTCATTATAAGTGTTTCGCAACTGAATCATATCTTTACAGATCTATACCTTCGCAACACTTATATGTAAACATTGTGATACTTGATATGGTTTTTGAACATTTCATAAGTATTTTCATGAGGCTGAAATGACAGTAGGAAGGTTTTGTGGCCTTTTGTAGCTATGCCGGAACTTAAAGAGCTTTTTACGGGACCCGCCATACCATCATGGTCCAAATTCATCGATACTGTTGGATGCAATACGTTAAATATGGATCAGGATCAAAGTCTCGATAAAAAGGGGTTGGATGTCGTCTTAGGTTGCAATTTTGAGTAGGGTTGAATGATTTCCATGTAAACGCATTTAGTATGAAATAAATAAAAAAAACTTACGACATTTAGTCCGCCATGTTCACACCTCATAATTTTAAACTGATTTATTCTCTAAATAAACTCTAACCTTACCGGGTCGCACTATTACCTTCTATCAAGTATTTTTTCAGCAGGGTAGGGTGGCTTTGGGCAAATGATGTATCGGTCCCCAGAAAGGTCCCCTCAGGACTCCCGGGATGGAATTTTTTGTACAGTGCCCAGGCCTCATTTTCTTGGCCGCGCGTTGATCTGGCCCGGCTGCTTCGGCGAGCATATTCTCGGTCTGTTTCGATTATATCCTTCGAGTTTGTCAAAGTCTGTGGGATTCATTTCTCTATCTGGGAAAGCTTCACTGGTTTCTATATCTGCTGCTATCCTAGTTCTACGATCCTGGCATGTTTATTTTCCGTTAAAGTTCGAATTTCGTGGAAAAAGTTGTGTTGAATGAGAACATGTCGGCGAAATGGCATCTCGTGTTTCCTACCTTGTATATTATTATTGTATATAGAGTGAATTTGAACAAATTCACTGCAAATTATCACGAAACTTCGTTGGAGCAATAAGGACAACAACAATTAACTGCAGAGTAAGTTTCATTGATCTTTATTTAGTATTTCCTAGAAATTTTAGGATGGTATTTTTACCCCATACAAACACTGTAATTTTACTGGAACCGTACTGCGGTACTATCACAGAGCCTGGGTTACCCGTGGTCTGAGCAGAATTAGCAGTTTTCTGGGCAGCAAAAGGGCAGCAAAAGTTAATAAATGCGTCATGAATAAAATGCGGGGGAAACGTGTTTAATTTATGCTAACTATGTTCAGACAAGTACTAGTAATGACGTCACAACACCATAAGGTCCAATTGACAGTTAAGCAAGCCCATTGGAAACGGCTAATGTCTTCTATTTAGCGCCAAAAATCGGATATATATAAACAAAACATACACACACATACACAAAGTGGAGCTGAAAACTCTTTATCTCAATTTTGTCTGACTACTGCACAAAACCGTTTTCTCTTTTCTATCTCAAGGAAACGACTAACTATTGAAGTCTCAGCGTTTCACGCGCCGTTAGTCAGTTAATTATGCGGGTTAACAAGCCCACATTTGCATACAATTTAGTTCCGCTCAGTTTGATAACCCCAAAAGGAGAACCTTGACATATTATTATGAAAACACAAAAAAACATTTAATAACTTAACATGCAGGGATCAAATTGAAATTCGGAACTAATCAATAAAGTAAAACTCCCAATAAACCAGGCACGTTTCTTAAGACACAAGAGCATTCAGACTATGTTCTCTTCACTTTTAACAACTTGTAAATAAATTACTTCATCTGTATCAGCACCAGAATTTTCCTGCCCTTGATTAGCTTGTAAAACACTGTTCAAGTACGCTTAAACAATTTGAGGAGCTTTTTCTTCGATGATCAAGGCCTCCATTCGTTTTTGTCTTTCTCCTCCGAGGTACTTGGAAACGACGTTGGGAAACAAACCGGTGAAAACTACTACCGACCAGAGTTTTCTTAACAGGCTTAACACCGAAATCGAGTTCTGTTATGTAGTAAAAAGCAAGGAGTAGAAAGCTTAAAATAAGAAAAAGATTGAAAAGAAATGAACAGAGAGCTTCACTGATGGGCTTAGCTCTTCACACGCCAAATCAAAAAGCACGCTCGCGGGATTTTCACCACTCCACCGTTATGCTTGTCATCTGAAGGGTTGATTGTGGTGTTCAAGTGCACTTCCTCATGGGAGGTTTGATCAGTTTGTTTCTTGTAACAGTTAAAGATTGTTAGGGAGAGATCATGGTACCTGTCAGTGAATGACTTATTTTTTTCAGGAAACATATTAAAGTAACATGTTAAAGGATAATAGAAGAGTTAACAGAACACCCACAAGAAGATGGCAGCTGAAGACAGAGTGATCTCCATCGGTGCTATGAGATAAGCTTTCACCAAGTTGGGAGGCTATGGGAACACCACAAAACTGGTAAGATGATGATAACATTCTCAACAGATCTGGAAAGAAGGCAAATGCAATATAAACGTTGGTCTTGGCCTTGGATAGGTAAGTGCCATGCTTCGGTGCTTTTTCATTGACTTAAACGCCGATTAGAGGAATGTATTTGTATGTTCATTGCCGTTTAACAACGAACCCGAACGTTACTGACCCCGTAAATCTAAAAGTGGCGACTTATATTGCGTGGAGGAATTTTCAAAGACCGATGGATGTAGCCTACAACCCACTCAGGGAAGACTATACTGTGGCAATGGGAAACCAGCAGAAGAGAATTGTGAAGATGACGGTTAATTCTACTGGCCTCTTAAAAGGTGGGAGAGCCACAGAGAGTACAAACCACAACTGGGGTTTGGCTGAATAAGCCACTCAGGAATAAGAAGCGAAAACACCAAGCAATATATACCTCGATGGGTGTTGATATTGTGTTTACAGCCAATGAACCAGACGGTTATCACGTATAGCTTTTGAAAGGAAAAAATAAAGGCAAGATCGAGATAGTGGCTTTCCTATTTCTTGTCCTGTGGCAGTTTAGCATTTGAGAGATTGTTTAGATTTAAAGATTTTTATGACATATTAAGAAGCATTCACGTTCCGATAACACTGTCCTTTAAGGAATCATTTAGTTTTTTTTGCGGGAATCCAGCAGCTTTCCAAACATTTTGTTACATGAAAATAAAGGCTACCAAAAACCTGAATCCCCAAAAGATGATTTTGAGATCATGCCCAATAACACTCCTAGCCTTAGAACACAATTGAACAGAAACGAATAACACTTAAAGATATCGAAAGCAAGATCATTTACTCCTGTCAGAAATCAATGAAAAACGTCTTCAAGCGTGGCATTATATAGGGACCAAGAGCATTGCTCAATGGTAAAGATTCGATGTATTAGTAGCCTGCAGTGTTAGCGTAGCAGTTGGAGACAAGCTAAACTGTAAAATAGTACTCGGCGGCAGTGAATCAAAGGATTGGCAACTTTTCCAGTTTTCTCAAAGCTCAAAGGCTCCACTAAAACTTCAGGATGAAATCATTTGCTTTTCAATGAAAATTAGTCTTTATGAAAGCCAACCTTATGCAAAATTCAGTGTAATTATCGATAATTAGCACTAAATAACATAATTATTAATGCTACAGTTGTTTTTTATAATAGATGTTTCGAAACTGAATAATATCTTTACAGATGTGCCTTTCGAGTATTGCAAACATTTCGATACTCATGATGTGCTTCACTTGAATGACGGTATTGGTTTTCTTTCATAAGTTTTTCCATGAGGCAGAAATGACAGTTGGAAGGGCTTGTGACCCAGCCATGGGCGTAAAGGCCTTTTGGAAAGGACCGACTGGGAAAAAGGAAACGTACATTTATGCTAAAATTTGGCTTTGACACTTATGACTTGGACCAATTTCACCGGAAAGTTTCTTAGCATAAAAGATGTCTCGAACGGATTCACTTTTTTCTTTATTCAAAACCTTAATCTCAGGCAAACTGGTTTTTTTAAAAACTCCCATCAATTGTTGTTTGTTTATTCGCCGCGGCATCTTTGTTTTATAGTTCTCTGGAATAGGAAAATGATAGACAAGTAATATAAAATCCGCTTTTTCTTGTTGTCATTTCAATCAATCAGCGGTCGTCCAACATGTATAACTGTTTAGCTGACCCATGCGCGCACGCCATCAATCAAGAGTAAGCGCTACTGGTAAATAATAATCTTTAAAGTCAGTAAAATCATTAAAAGGGCCCGTGACCACCGCCATTTTGGTTCTTTGTTCCCTTGGTTAATCTTTCCCTTACTTAAACCAAAGATAAATCGTCTGTCGATTTTATACCCTAAGGTCAGTCTAGACGAATAATCCATCCCTAAGTTTTATATAATATTGTAGTTTTTCTAGTTTTACTAGTGCCACTGTATAAAGATTTTTACCTCCACATACCTGATGGCTTCCTGAATACGTTGTCCTTGTTTGTCTTAATAGTTTTGTTTGCAAGTGTTCCCTCAGTTTGTGCATGATGTTTACTAGGGGCTTTTGGAAAATGGGTTTCGATTTAACGAAGAATATATCTACAATTATAAAATAACTGAGATAGTACGCGTGATCTGATTGGTCAAAAACCTATGGTTTATTATACCGGTACACCCATAGAAAAAGGCATCCGGACCACGAGCCATAAACAAAACCCGCTATTGATCTGCAAACAACGATTTTAGAAAGGCTAAAAAACAGAACAAGTTACTTACCGTAGCCTTTCTTAATATTAAAAGCGTTGGTTTCCACATTTTATTACTGAGGGTCACAATTCGCGACTACCATAGCTTTAGAAGTTGTAAAGTACAAAGCTGGAAAGCAGTTTACATTTCACGACGATGCCAAATCGCAGAGAAAGACAACAACTGTGTGAATTTCTGGTGTAGAAAGTCTCTAGGAAAACTTAATCATGCTCCAACCAGCAACAAAACGGATAGTTTTAGCATTCTTGATTTATTTTATGTCAAAATTAAATTCCTTAATGAAAGAAATTGTTACAAAAAGAGATCTCTGCCGCTGTAGGTTGTAAACAAGCTGCCAACGATGATGAAAGATGTCAGAGTTTCGGGCTATTTTCTTCCAACATTTGCACTAATTATTCGGTGATATCGATGGCATAACCTACCTCAAACCACCTGACTTCACAAATCGACAAATATTAGCGCCAATATGTGGCTACGGCAAAGAAACCTTTCTTCACCACTGACATATTTCCATCGGTCGCTGTACGTGCATATAAAGTTACATGCGACAACTTCGCAAATGCGGCCACGTCGTTGCCGCAGCATTTCTTGATCATAATAAAGTCCAGAAAACAGATCTTAAACCACTGCGGCTTGTAAAAAGTGAATGAAGTCCTCCATTACAATAGCTGCCAGTTCCGTCTGTAAGCACGAAATTTTTACCGATCGACTCAACAAAATACAGCTGCGTACAGTCTGATGTTCAATTAATTTCTACTTCTGTAGTAAGCAAACCATGAACGTATTCTTTCATTGTACGTTCGCATGAATATGTGTTGACTTTTCCCGTAAAACAGCTTTAATAAGTTATCGTAATGAGCGCAAAAACTCGTCTTTTGAAGTGCTGTTGTTTGTTGTTTGACTGAACTGAGTTTTGAGAAAGTTCAGCGCTATTAAATCGTGAGTCATGATTGGCTTATGATGACTTTAGAGAGAAGACATGATTTGATCACGGTACTAAAAGCATATTTTTTCCCTAATAGACTCCATTCTACTAAAAGTTATTTTATAAAAGCTTGTAAATCACTCGCCTTCGGCTCGTGATTTACAAGCTTTTCTCGTGTTCTCCCAACATCCCGCGTGGGTTATCACGCCGGTAAACCCATAGAAAGTGTGGTCTATTGCTTAAGTATCCCATATATACCACCAGCATTCAAGGTCTTGGCTAGCCTGAATTCCATCCGATTACTTCGAGTCGTTATTACTCCCTCAGTAACGTCTGAATCGACCGGCCGTTAATGCCGTCCAGTGACGTCACTACTCCTTGACCTTTGTTTTAATTTATGCAAAAAGTAAAATACGATTGTCACGTGGCAAACCGAGAAATACCGTTTGGAAATGTCTGCATGATACAGAACTGCTTTATTTTTTCGATCGTAATTCATGTTTAACGTTCAAACTATCAACTGCGTCCAGTACAACTCTGAACCGGTTGTACTAAATTCTATAATCAAACTCGGTGGCAATCACGCAATGAAATAAACACACACACGGAACACCTAGTTCAAAAACAGAATGATTTGCTTTAATTAAAACGAAGCTATTTGGTCCTTAACGAAGACAAAAAACAAGGAGACAAGAAGGAAAAGCTAACAGAATCATTACACTTGACGGTAAAAACAGCAAGAAGGTCGAATTATAACACTGACCTCAGAAAACTTCGCGTAAACAAAATCACCGGCCGCCGAAAGCACAAAGCGGCTCTAAATGAAAAACCTACCGACTCTCCGCAATGATTCTTCATTCGCAGTTCAAATTTAGCATTTCGGTTTCGAAGACAAGGGCAATTTTGCTGTCTAAGATAAAGATTAAGCTTATCGAAATGTTTGAACTAAACGAAAGAACGCCAGGGATTTGATCCGCTGAATATCAAGCGACAATCCCGCTAAAATTTTTCATAATTATACATAATTATGCGAATGTTTAGACAATCATCCAATCAAAATCACTACCCGGTTTTCGGGTAGTGAGTGACGTCACTGGACGGCATTAACGGTCGGTCGATTCAGACGTTGTTGAGAGGAGAAAACGACTCGAAGCAATCGGATGAATTTCAGGCTAGGTCTTGGCCTTTATGTAGATGTTGTTCTTCAGTCATTTGTACTTCCCTTATATTTACCTCTAGGCTGCAGAGCAGTTCGTATAATGGTTACTTCTATTAAACAACAATGATCAGGGGGATTAGGTACCGAACGCCTAGTAAAAAAACTGAGAACATATTTTTGAGAGGAAGGATAGTACAGTCAGATTTACCGATTAAACACAGTTTTTTCATAATAATACTAGGTAACTAAACGAGAGAATATATGTAAGTGGTCAAATCTCATCTTACCGAAAATTATCTTTGAATTCCTTTGACGTTCTCTACGCAGCTATCGCTAAAACAAAACATGTGAGTCTACCCTTATTAAAGATACAAAGAGCTGTTTTAAATACAGTGATGTAATTCTGCATACTTTTTACGAAACTACAAAGCAAATATCGTTCGATAGTAAACTCCTTCCTGTAACGAAAGTTCAGGTCTGTTTAATTTACAACGTTATATTATACCCGCTACTAACATAAGTATATCAGATACTGAAAACTGCTGAATTATCTGAGTCAAGGTCTAGAAACCTAACTTTAATTAAATTTGTGTCATTTGTTGTAGACATCGAGTGGAATGGCAAGAGTGTCAGGTTAACAACTGATGAACATCCTTGTCAGTTTATCTTTAGTCAATACATGTGTATTATTGCGATGTTCTCTTAAGCAACTTAAGCAACTAGTAAACTTACTTCATCCGCATCAGCACCAGAATTTTCCTGCCCTTGATTAGCTCGTAAAACACTGTTCAAGAACGCTTCAACAATTTTAGGAGCTTTCTCTTCGATGATCAAGGCCTCCACTCGTTTTTGTCTTTCTCCTTTGAAGTACTTAGAAAAGATCTTGGGAAACAAACCGATCAAAACTGCTACCATAGTTTTCGTAAGAGGCTTAACACCGAAATCGAGTTCCATTGTCAAGTAAAAGGCAAGGAACAGAATGCTTGCAATAAAGACGACCTTTAAAACCAATAAACAGAGCGATTCTCTGACAGGCTTAAGCTCTTCACATGCCATATCAAAAAGATCCATCGGGATTTTCACCACTCCACCATTATGCTTGTCATCTGAACAGTTGTTTGTGGTGTTCAAGTCCACTTCCTCATGGGAGATTTGATCAGTTTGTTTATTAGAGAGAGATCATGGTACCTGTCAGTGAATGAGCTGTAGTTGCTAAACAAGTAGTGACAAAAAAGGAGAAAACAGGCAACAAATGCAAGGCTTTTTTTCAGGAAACAAAAGTAACATGTAAACGGCTAATAGAAGAGTTAACAGAACACCCATAGAAGCAGACACCAATAAGCAATATCCACCAAGAAATGATAACCCCGTCAAACAGATATCCGTGGTGTTTACAACGGATATCTTCAACGCTGCCGGTAAACGAACAAACATAGAAGACCGGATGTACAACTTCAATAAAAGGGCTTCCTGGGAAATCAAAGCATTGGGAGCTGAGAGAATTAAACGAGCAAAAGATATTACTAGCAACACTAGAAGAGATAAAATAAAAGCAAATGGAAAAGTGGGCAAAAGAACTAAAACCAAACAAACACGAATAACCCATCGCGTACAACCTTTCCATAAAAGGAAAATTCTTTGAAAATAGATTTGAAGGCCTACAGAAAACAAACTCCAACATTCAGCCAAAATCAGTGGTTGGATTTTAATATGGTTTAGGATTAGCTGAGGAAGATCAACACACAAACAAGCACCACCAGGGTTAGATTTAAAATCATGACCGGCCATACAATGTATATAATCCCTTACTTCTGTCAACACACCTGCAGGGTAAAAGAATAAACAATAAACCCACTTGATAAAGTAGAGGGTCACACAAACGCTCATAAATGGATGGGACAAGTTAGTAATGTCGATAAAACCAGGGGTTATGTTAAAAGCAGTAATTCCAGGTGCGATAAGAAGAATTAAAAATTCCATGAACAGGAGGCGGACGATAAACATTTTTTCCTTTTGATACCAAGTAGATGCGACGGTTGAGCAATCCTTGAAGAACACATTGTTTCCTATCAGAGCTCGAATACTCACCGGACTTGCTCCTTCTAAGACAATATGTCGAATGCCACTTTCCATGACCAGTGTACGACAGAAAAGACAAAGTAAAGCTGGGATATAATACGGGCAAACAATACTGAGTGAAATCAACAAGTGCATGCCTACTTTTCGCGATGGATTTTGGGTGATGAGTTCATAACCCTTCTCATCGATGGTGGTTGCTGCTTCAGTTCGGAGGTCTCTCGGGCTTACCAGAATCGTTGGTCTTGCAGGCTCTAAGTTGCAAAATCCTCTGATTTCTCCTTCCTCAAAGCAATTAAGTAGAAAATTCCACATGCCTTTAATTCCGTGAGAAAAGCTATTAAGCGTATTATTTGCCGGTATCCATACAGTATAGTTATCAGTGAAAGTTCCATACGGTTTGTAAGATGTTTGGTTGAGGCACTTGAAGTTGACAAACAGATCGTAGATTACATTAAAGTTGACCAGTCTCTTTTTGGTAAAAACGGGATCACATCCTTTGCTGAAGTCAGACTCGGTAATTATACAGTTCCAACCACATCTGGTATCACTGCTGAATCGGTCGAGAAAGTGTTCTTTGCCTGTACTATGAGATAAGCTTTCGCGAAGTTGGGCAGCTACGAACACCAAAAAACAGAGCTGGTAAGATGCTAACATTCTCGACAGAACTGGAAAGAAGGCAGGCAACTACGATATAAACATCGATCTTGGGCTTGCATAGGAATATACGCCTTTATGGGCAAATATCTGCTTTGCTTGAGTGTTTTTTCTTTGTCTCAAAAATCGATGATATCGTCCAAAGGAAATGTATTTGCACGTACATTAATTTTGGACAAAGCACTGAAGTAAGTGTGCCAGAATGCCGTCACAGCTTAATGAATCAAAGTATTTTTGGAGAATGGAGTTGTCTTTAGTCCTATCATATCGATCAACAAAATCAGTTTCCTAGACAGATCTTAAGCCCACAGTCCACTCAGGCAAGAAGTGATAAAAATCAAGGGAAAAACAGGAAACATAATTGTGAAGATGACAGTATTCTGTGAGCCCCCCGAAAGGTGAGAGAGCAACGAAAAGTACTGAGGACAACTGGGATATGATTCGGTCTAGTCTACTCAGCAAGCTTCCTGAAGTAGAATGCGAAACGTGCTAAGCAAGCACAATTTATGCTTCGATGAGTATTTTCACAATTGCTTTCATAGAAAACCACTTGTCGAGGTATAAAGTGTGGTATTGGGGTGTGATATTGTGATTACAGCTGGCGAATGAAACAAAAAGGTTATCAAGCTTAGAATTTTTAGGGAAAATGCCTAATCGAGATCGTGGCTTTCTCGCGTCGGCGTTAGGTGATTTTCACGCGTGCGTTTCGCCCGCTATACTATCCCTGTGGAAAAATGGGGACTACTCATTGTCTATTTCTGTTAAGGCATCTTTTGGCAGTTAAGAGATTGTTTTGATGAAAGAATTTTTCATTAAATAAGGAGCATTCACGGCCTTTTGAACAATGCTGGCCTTTAAGAGATCATTTAGTATTGTGTGAGAGTTCATCAGCTTTGCAAACATTTTATCACATGAAAAATAACTGATGGAGGCTTCTAAAAACCGTGGAAACCCCAAAAGATGGTGTTGAGAACGTATTAAGTTTAGAAATTTACGTACGTCTATATCATGTCCAATATATTCGAGCCCTAGATTCCCGAAAGTGGCTGATTAATCAAAGTAGTTTTGGAGAAAAAAAAAATCAACAACACTTAAGTTATCGAAAACAAGATAATTTATTCCTGTCAGAAATCAGTCAAAAAGGTCTTCAAGCATGGCAGGTTTTCTAGCGACCGACAGCATTACTCACTGGTAAATGCTGGACATATTAGTGGTAGAGTAGTTTTGGCGGAGGCGAGTAGCTCATTGCCGTAATTTGAAGAATCAGCAACTTTTCTAGTTTTCAAAAAGGCTCCAACCAAAACTCAGAATGACTCATTTGCGTTTCAATGAAAACTAATCTTTGTCAAAGGCATTCTTATGCGGACTAATTAGCATTGAACAACTTAGATGATTATTATAGCTGTGCTTCAGTCTTTGGGTATACTCTCTTTCTGTAGTAAAAACACTGCTTTTTATTATAAGTGTTTCGCAACTGTATCATATCTTTACAGATCTACCTTTGCAACACTTATAAAACATTGTGATACTTGATATGATTTTTGAACATTTCATAAGTATTTTCATGACGCTGAAATGACAGTAGGAAGAGTTTGCGGCCTTTTGTAGCTATGGACGTACTAAAGGCCATCATTGTCCAAATTCATGAATACTGTTGAATGCAATACGTTGAATCTGGTTCAACGTCTCCTTAACTGACGGTACTGGATGTCGGTTTCGATGGCATTTGAAGAGGGTTGAATGATTTCGATAGAAACGCACTGAGAATGAAATGAAGCACAGTCCGCCATGTTCACACTTTATTACACTGATTTATTCTCTAACCAACCTGTAACCCTACCCGGTTCATGTTGGTCCAAATTCATCCAACACTGTTGGTTCAACGTCTCGTTAAACGGTGTTGGATGTCGTCTTCAGTAGATGGCATTTGTGAGTAGGGTTGAATTATTTCGATGTAAAAGCATCCAGTATGAAATTAAAAAAAACAACTTACCACCTTCAGTCCACAATGTTCACACTTCATTTTACACTGATTTATTCTCTAACAAAACTGTAACCTTACAGGGCTGCACAGACTATTTCTTGTTGCCATTTCAATAGTTAAATGAAATCATTAAAATCCTTAAAAGGGCCCTAATGAACGGCGCCAATTTGGTGCCTTTTTCTAAAACCTTTCCCTTACTTGAAACAAAGATAGTTCGTCTGTCGATTTTACACCCAAACGTCAGTCTAGACGGATAATCCATCCCAAGTTTTATAATATATTGTAGTTTCTCTAGTTTTCTAGTGTCACTGTATAAAGATTTTTACCTTCAAAAACCTAATGGCTCCCTGAATATGTTGTCCACGTTTGACTCAATAGTTTTGTTTGCAACTGTTCTCTCAGTTTGTGCATGGTGTTTACAAGGGGCTTTTGGAAAATGGGTCTCGACCTAACGAAGAATATATCTACAAGTATCCCATATATACCACCAGAATTCAACGTCTTGGCCTTTATGTAGATGTTGTTCTTCGTCATCTGTACTTCCTTTTTATTTAACTCTTCAAGGCTGCATAACAGTTCGTCTAATGTTTCCCCCTCAGTGTAACAAAGATCAGGGGGAAGAAACGGAACGCCAAGTAAAAAAACGGAGAACATTTTTTTGGGGGGGTAAGGATAGTGCACCCAGATTTTCCACCTAAAGTCAGTTTTTTCATAATAACTAGGTAACTAAACGAGGAAATATAAACGAAAGTAGTCAAATCTCATCTTACAGAAAATTATCTTGAAGTTCCCTTTGACGTAAACATGAGAGCTCTACGCAGCTATCGCTAAAACAAAACATGTCAGTCTAGCCTTGTTAAAGATACAAAGAACTGTTATAAATACAATGATGCAATTCTGTATACTTTTTACGAAACTACAAAGCAGATATCGTTCGATTGTAAACTACTACTTGTTACGAAAGTTCAGGTCTGTCTAATTTACAACGTTATACTTCATTTAACTCCATATAATCGCTACTCACATAATTATCAATACCAGATACTGAAAACTGCTAAATTACTTAAATTTGTGTCGTTTGTTGTGGAAATCGAGTGGAATAGTAAGAGTGTCAGGTTAACAACTGACGAAAACCCTAATTCACCGTATGCTACATCCGACCCCACAGCGAATAACTATGCAACCGGACAAGCTAAACAATTTCTGTACATCCACGGCCGAATGCACCATTGGCATCGACGCCCACCATGTTGATGATTACGCCTCAATTATAAACTTGATTCAATCACTCTCTGCAAACTCTGATAACAGGTTTCAAATCAGGACCGTTACTTTCAAAGAGGTCATCCTTGAGTAACGCAACATTCGATCAGACTGTTCAACTGGTCCTGATAACATCCCTGCAAACATGATTTAAATGGTTGCAGATTATCTGGGTCTCCACTGACTGATGTCATCAGCACCTGTATCAAGAACTTGTACTTTCCTTCTGCTTAGAAGCTCGCGCGCAAATGTGCGATTCCTAAAGGGAACCAAATCAAATCCGAAAAAGACTTACGACTTATTTCAATACTACCAGTGCTTTCAAAGATTTATGAACGACTGATTTTTCGTCAGCTGTCTGATTTTATTGATAAGAACGATGTTCTCAACAGTAACACCAGGAACAATCGACCACTACTCTACTTCAAGCTATACGAGATGACTTAGTAAAAGCCATGAAACTTTCGGAGGTAACTATGATGATCTTAGCCGACTTTTCCAAAGCCTTCGATACGATCTGTTTCAGAAATCTTATCACCAAGATGAGTAAACTAGGTTCTCTAGCGACTTCCTGATATGGACACTCAATTATGTTATGCATCGTAAACAATTCGCACAGATCGATGACACGTGCTCAGAGGTTAAAAACGTGAATTTTGGAGTTGCCCAAGGCTCTATCTTGGGCCCTATGTTATTCAATATTTATGTTGCTGACCTTCAGGAGAACGTAAAGCTCAAATGGTTCCAGTATGCGGACGACACAACAACCTACGATCAAGCCTAAATATCTGACCTAAATAACTGAAGAAACACTATCTATCAATCAATTAATAAACTAAGTGCCTGGTCTAAGGAGAGTACCCTCGCCTTTAACAACGGCAAAACCACGGTTATGATCCTATCCACCCCGCAAATGTCCAGTGTGCATCACCTTGACGAGTATGACCTGAACATCGCAGTCAGTGGTTATAAACTGGAACGTATTAAATCTTGCAAACTGCTTGGAGTTCACATCAATGAACATCTTAAGTGGGACGATCACATCAAACACACGGTATCTGGATGCTACGCCACTCTATCAATACTAAGAAAACTGAAATATCTCGCCAAAAATGAGCTTAGAAAGCAACTAACAGAAACATTGATTTTGTCAAAACTAGGTTATGCCGATCTGGTCTTTTACCCTCTACCACAATTCTTACTTCGCCGTTAGCAACGAGTTCAATTCTGCTGCCGCAAGTTTTGTACTCGGTCACTCTGTTACGAACTTTCGGGATGTACTTAAAATCGGATGGCTTCCAATCATTGAGAGAAGAGATTTGAACCTCCTGAAATCATACTTAAAAGCTTTGCATAACACTGAGACTACCAGATTATCTTGAAATAATAAAACAGAAATGCTGCAAGGAACTGCGCTCGAGCAATTCAATTAGATTAGTGGTCCCGACCAAAAACGGCACTTTCCAAGATAATGCGTCGAAGCTATTTAACAATCTACCAGAAACTACTGGAAACTGTAAAGATTACAGAACCTTTTTAAGACTTTCAAGGAATTTTTTATGTAACAGAGTACAGAGTGATTAGTTAGTTTTACTGTAATTTCGATTCTGTTAACCCTGCTTCTACTTTTAATTGTAGATTGCATAATTTGTAAATAACTTGATTTGACTTATTGTTTTTAATTGTAATTAATGTACTTTAACAGGGAAGAGCCACCCAGTGGATCTGTTAATGAACCATTATTATTATCATTATTATTATTAATTGTCAGTTTATTTTCAGTCAATACTTATGTGTGAAGTTTGGTGATGTTCTCTTCACTTTCAACAACTTGTAAACTTACTTCATCTGTATCAGCACCAGAATTTTCCTGCCCTTCATTAGCTCTTAAAACTGTTCAAGTACGCTTCAACAACTTTAGGAGCTTTCTCTTCGATGATCAAGGTCTCCACTCGTTTTTGTCTTTCTCCGTCAAAGAACTTGCAAACAATCTTGGGAAACAAACTGGTCAAAACTGTTACCACAGTTTTCGTAAGAGGCTTAACACCGAAATCGAGTTGCATTGCCAGGTAAAAGACAAGGAACAGAAAGCTTGCAATAAAGACGACCTTGAAAACCACTAAGCAGAGCGATTCTCTGACAGGCTTAAGCTCCTCACACGCTATATCTAAAAGCTCCACTTCACCACTCCGCCGTTGTGCTTGTCATCTGAAGGGATGTTTGTAGTGTTTATGTCCACTTCCTTACGGGAGGTTTGATCAGCCATGTTTGTTATATACAACAGTTGTTAAAGATTACAAGGGAGAGATCATGGTACTTGTCAGTGAATGAGCTGTAGTTGCTATCAAGCAAGTAATAACAAAAAAGAAGAAAACAGGCTGGAAATGGAAGCCGTTTTTCAGGAAACAAAAGTAACACGTTAAAGGATAATAGAAGAGTTAACAGAACACCCAAAGAAGATGACAGCATAAGAAAACCTCCGCCAAAACAGCTAAGATAATGACACAAGAGTCATTGAATCGAACAAACGCCTTCAATGCTGGAAAACGACAAAATAGAGAAGACCTGCACAACTTTGACAAAAGTGGCCGGTCGTATTCTAAAGCGATATGTTTGGGTAATGTCCTAGCCTGCGAATGGCAGAAGTTCTCCTCGCTTATCGCCGCTGAGAGACGTTTCGCGAGGAGGAACGTCTGTGACTTAGCGAAAGAAATTCCATACTGACGACATAAAATCTGTCTGGAATCCGGTCAGAAGCGCTGATTGGTCGACAGAGTAGTTTCATTGTTTTAGCTTTTGTTTCCAAATGACAGACAGAAGACAAAAGGCCGCAAAGGTCAAATGTAAACGCGATCGATGAATCTCTAATAAAAACAGCCAATATTTGTGGAATTTTGTCCTCTCTAGAAGCATTTGAGTTTTGCTGGAGCTCATTCGCAGATGAACACAACACTTTTACCAAAATCGACCAGGAGAAACGTAAAATTGAACTAATTTGCATTTGCAGCCCCATGACTACTGGATTTATTATGTAAACATTGATTTACGTCATTAGTATGCAATTTCTGTCGCTGAGTCGCAGACGTTGCTCCTCGCGAAACGTTCCTCAGCGGCGATAAGCGAGGAGAAACGCCTGCCGTTCGCAGGCTAGTAATGTCCAATAGAAACTACAAAAGAGCGTCACCATAGTTGCTAGAAGTGATAAAATAGTAACAAGTGGAAGAGTAGGAAAAATAAGCAAAAGCAGAAGCACACGGATAACCAATCGCGTGCAACCTTTCCATAAGAGAAAACTATTCCAAAATAAAGTTGAAGGCCTCGAAAGAACAAACTGAAACATTTAGTTACAATCAGCGGTTGAATTCTCAGATGGTTAAAGGGTCGCTGAGGAATATCAACACACAAACAAGCACCAGGGTTAAATCTGAATAAATAACAGACCATATATACAAAGTATAAGCGCTCTCAACAATGTGAAGGAATACCCAAACCCTTAGAAATGGATGGGATAACTTCCAGATGCAGGAAATACCCGGAGTTAATTAAAAAATGAAAAACAAGAATTCCAGCTGTGGGACAAGAAGGGTTAAAAGTATCATGAACAGGAGACGGGCGATAAACATTTTCCCGTTTAATACTGAGAAGATGCGACGGCTGAGCAATCGTTGTAGAAAACATTGTTCGCTAACAGACCTGGAATGCTAACTGGACTTGCTCCTTCAAGGAAAATATATCGAATGCCATTTTCCACCAGCGCAGGAGAGAAAACGCAAAGTAAGGCTGAGAGATAAAAAGAGCAATAAATGATCAGAATCAGCAAGAACGTGAAAAACGCGTCTTTTGTTTGCCACCAACTTTTGGAAATGAGTTTAAAATCCGTTTATTCGATGGCTTTGCTGCTTCAGTTTGGAGGTCAGTCGCGCTTGGCGAGGCTGTTGTCGTGGTGGGCTCTAAGTTCCCAAATCTTTCGATTCTCCCTCTCTCGAATTAGAAACAACTATTAAAAGTCATGTTCCACATGCTTTGAATTCCGCGAGAAAAGCTATAGAAAGCGTATTATTTGTCGGTATCTATACAGTATATTGGTCAAATGACTTATAAGATCTTTGACATTAGAGAAAGTGATTTTTATGCAAAAAACAGAAAGAGAGTGCTGGTGTTTTGCAGTTATAACGCAACTGTGCAAAAAATAAAATCGCGAGAGATGATGTTGAGAACTAGAACGCTCTTGAAAGGGAGACATTTTTACTTAAAGTTATTGAAAAAAAAATATAGCTGTTCAGAAATCAATCAAAAACGTCTTCAGGGGTGGTACGCACTATAGCGACGAAGAACATTACTCACTGGTAAAGGTTCGAGATATTAGTAGTCTACGGTGCGAGCAGTAGTAGCTGGAGGCAAGCGAGTACTCAGTGCCGTAAATTATAACAAAGTTCAGATACAACGCACACTCTGATTGGTTGAAAAGCATGCTTTAAGAAAGTATACAACATGAAGCTAAAGCTGTCACGCTATCCGTGATTCACACCATGCGGCGGTTTTCAAGACCAAAGTTTCTCATTTCAGTGTCGAAAATACACCATTTAAGGACACAAATGGAAAGGGAGTTCAGAAGAATGCCAAGTTTTCTTTTCGTGGGCAAGGAAAGTTTTTGGTTGCAAAATCGTTCAACGATGTTTTCGTCACGGCGGAGCGTCCCCTTTTGAAATTCATTCAAGGCAGCCAAGTTTTTTAAAGACTTTTCAGGTACATTATTTTTTCTCTATGGTCAAGAAACACGCCAGGCTAGCAGAACGCCTGAAACGGCACTATAAGAATAACTTCTGCAGTTTTTGTCCGTTTGAGCTCAAAGTTTGCTAATGGTAGAACTTTGTATCCGAAATAATCGTATGATTTTTGTTTTTCAATTTTAACGGTTTTTGGCGGGAAAATGACGTCACAAGAGTGACACCAAAAGTTAAAGACGGGATAGAATCAGATGTGAAAAATTTTTTGGAAAAGCTAAATTGCTTTAAGAGATATAGCATTCTGAAAGGCGCTTTTGTTTCTAAAAATAGCAACAAAATGGCGGGAAATTGAAAAATCAAACCTCAATAATTTCTTAACCAAAAATTTTTTCACATTTGATTCTATCTCGTCATGCTCTTTCAAGATACCCTTTTTGTTACATCATTAATTGACATTTTAAGTTTGCTGTCAATCTTGTGACCCCATTTTCCCGCCAAAAACAGTTAAAATCGAAAAACAACAATCGCACAATTGTTTGGAATACAAAGTTCTACCATCCCGCAAACTTTGAGCTCAAACGGATAAAAACGGCAAATGTCATTCCTAGAGTGCCGTTTCAGGCGTTCCACTAGCCCGGTATGAACGGAATTTATGTATGTATAAATGTACGTATCATAAACGTTGTCTTCATTTTGTCATCAGCGCTAAAGAAAAATTACAAAATGCAGCCCTATTTGAGGGGGATTTTGTGTTGAATTTTGCCATGTGCCCATCCGATTTTACTTGCTTTTAGATTATCTTCCTATTTTTTTGATAAAATTTTTCAAGGAATAACTTCTCTGTCTATTCTTTTGAGTTTGTTTATTCATAACGTCAGCTGAAAACACGATTGCGAGACTACAGCATCACTGCGAAGACGTCGGCGAATTTTATAGAATTTTTACTTTCAGCTTCATTTTTTTTGGACCCTTTAAGCAATTTACTTTGAAATTGTCATGTTAATGACGTCCGCAATTCGGCCGGTTTTGAAAGCAGTTTTTACCTATAGAAACCGATTTTGGACGTAAAAACTACATTTCCTCTGCATTCAACTTCACGGAACGTTTCGCTAGTTTCACTTTGAGATAGCTTTGATGTTTTGACAGCTTTTGTGTTATTCAACTAATCAAATCATTTGGCAACATTTGGTCCATTTTAAAAAGCTTTGTGATTGTTGAGCGTGTTTTATGAGAGTGTAGATCGATGGTAAATGCCTATACTCTCTTTCTGTACCAAACTCAGTTTTGTCATAATAAGTGTCACGCAACTTAATCGTATCTTCAGATATTTCAACAAATTGCAAAGATTGTAATACTTGATGTGCTTCAGTTAATAATGATATTGCATTAACAAGATTTCATACTTATGTTCATGACGCGAAAATGGCAGGAGGAAGGTTTTATGACCCAGCTGTAGAGGGCGAAAAGACCTTTAAAAAAGACTCGTCATGTTCGTCCAAATTCATCAAACCTTGATTGATGCAATACAGTAAAACCCCGCGTATAAGAACCTAGATTTTTCCAAGTCAGCCTGAACAGGTTCTTATATAAATGGAGCTTAACTTGAAATCAGGCTATCTAGGTTCTTAAATGGGTTCTTAATTTTTGGTAAGAAAAAAAGTACTTGTATTGGTGGGTGTGGCCTTTTATATTAAATTATTCACACATTTTCATTCTAGTTGCATATATTAATCATACAAAATACAACTTTATATTACTTTGGAAATTAAGAACCTACTTTGAAATTTCAGTCTGAAATGATTATTATGTGAAGGGTGATTAAAATGAAAATTCCAGCCTGAAAGGTTCTTAAATTGTAGGTTCTTACACGCGGGGTTTTACTGTACGTTGAATCTGGTTTAGCGTCTTGTTAAACGGTGTTGCATTTCGTTCAATGGCATTTGATCAGGATTGAATGATTTCGATGAAAACGGTTTCCGGATGAAATAAAACCCTAAACACGACTTTCAGAATTCCACGTTCACTATTTATTATACTGCTTTATTCTCTAACCTTACTCAGGGGCGCCCAACGAGAATATAGTTCAAAACCACTTAAACATAGCATTGTTTATCGTATTTTAGTATTTAAACGGTAGATATAGGCATATTTTTATCCCCTAAAAACTTTTCAACTGTTCGGATTTCGTAGATGAAAGTCTAGATGGTCCGAAAATTATAGGGATCAAAAGTTACCCTTTCGAAAATTTCAGCCAGATAAGAGGCTCCCGAAAATTATAGGTGACCTTTTTAGGTTAAAAATCCGTTAAAAATGGGCAGTTATACCTTTTCTTAGATGTTCGAAAATCCTAGGATAGGTAGGCAAGCAAGAAATTTTACAACAAATGTTCCGAAAATTTTAGATGTCAAATCGTCTTCCGAACAGATATTTCCGAAAATTGACGTTGGGTGCCCCTGTTACTGCAACCCAACCAGGTTGCACAGAATATCTGGTAAGTTTGCAGTCTCTACTATGACAAAGCACTCAAATTCACCATACTATTAAATCATATTTAATGTAGTTAACGACCAGGAGCTATGGTCCCGGGTGTTTTTGGCATTCTTTGGTAGCGCGTTGGTCATCTGTAGCGTTGTGCGTGACTATGTTTGCGTTTGTAGCGTTTACCATTGTTCGTGAGCTGGAGGGCAGATTCCTGTCCAGCGGTATGTCGCTTTGGCGCATGCGGAGGCCACGTGCCTACGTTGGGTTTGCATTGTACTCGAAGCTTTGTTAGCGTGGCGTGGCGTTTCAGTAGCGTAGCGTTTCTCTTGGTTCTGCCCTAGTTTTGGTTAGCTTGGTTTCCCAGTTCGAGTAGCATAGCCTTTTTCTCGTGGTTCTGTCAAAGTTTTTTCCGGTCGAAGTGGTTTTTCGTTGCCGTTGTTCGTCTTTTTTCCTGTTGTGGTTCGTCCTCTGCTGGAGAGTTTTTGGTTGTCCTCTGTAATGCCGCGCCCATCTCGCTCGACCAACAACAGCTTATCGGCGGGCCTTCCTACCGAAGACCCCCTTCCATCTACGGCAACGTCTGAAAGTCCTGTGTCGAGTACGGCTTCTAGTTCTTGGTCGCCTCAGTTGGCTGACTCCCTCACCGAGGCTGTGGTTCGGGCAATCGGAAACTCCATTCCCGCCATTATTTCATCGATCCAGAGAAACGCCTCCTCGCAGGCTTCTTCTTCGGTTCCAGGCGTTTCTGCTAGCGGGGCTCCACAACCTTTATTTTCTTCAGCGTCCACTTCGAGTGGGAGTACAAGTGATGGTGTTTCTTCGGTGGCTTCAGGTACGTTTACCCTTTCCGCGTTTGTTCCTACGTTTACGCCAGTGCCGGCCATTACCGTCTCGAGCTCGGCCCGCCCCGTGGCTCCTACTCCCTCCACTTTCGTATCGCCCGGCGTTACTAGCGGTCTTCCAAGCCTTGAGTCTTCGTTGGCATCTCCCAAGTCTGAGAAGGCTTTTATCGTTGGTCCGGGGCATGCCCCTATTCCCTCAAAACTAGTGTCAAAAATTGTAGGTGGCCAGTTTGTCGAGTTGGCAGATTTGTTGTCCGTGAGCCTTCGCGCCGTGGAGCAGGAGCCGCAAACGTTCCTCGATGGTAAGCTTGTGGTGTCCTCGTCAAAACGCAGGCAAGTGGAAATAAAAGACATTTTGACTTGGACGGAAGCCTTTACTATTTTTCAGATGGTGCTGTGCGCAGCTCACCCTCATCGTTGGCCCGATCTCTCCAAGTATAAGCTGCTTATCATTCAAACGGCTCGTCATTTTTCTAGTTCAGCCTGGTTAGAGTATGACCTGGCGTTTAGAAAGGATGCGGCTGCCTCTGGCCTCAGTGACTGGTCAAGGATGAACTTAGACCTATACAACTTTCACTTAAGGTCTCCAGCCATGGCCTCACCCCCGCCACCTCGGTCGTCTTCTTCCACGGCATCAGCTCCACTTCCTGCCGCCTCCCCTGACACCAGCCTGGTCCCTCCTTTTTGCCATTCATGGAATGACGGGCAGTGCCGCTGGCCCTTTGGTAGGTGCAAATATCGAAACCGCTGCAGTAACTGTGAGGGTGAACACACCCAGATCAATTGTCCATTTCCCAACTCCTCTGGCGCACGATCCCGATCTCCCCAACCCGGGGGGAGAGGGGGACGGTACTGAATGGGCAGTTTTGCCCGGTGAGGCTTGTGTACATAGTGTAAATAGTTTTGTTGCGTCGTCAGAGGGGCAGCGTGATCTGCGTTCCTCGGTGAAGCCGTCTTGTTCTGTTACAGTTCCAGTTAGTATACCCAGCGTTGCAGTTTCTGTTCATTCTTTCTCGCCGTTAGCCCCAGCCTCCCAGGTCTCTCCACTACGGCCGGCTCAATTTCAGATAGAACTTCAGCATCATCCAGACCAGGCGGCAGTGGCCTATGTGTTGTCAGGATTACGTGAGGGTTTTCGTATTGGCTTTGAGTCGTCCATGGTCAATCTTAAGTCCGCTTCTTCGAACATGCGTTCCTCCTTCGAGCACCCATTTGTGATAGACTCCTACTTGCAGACCGAAGTTTCCTCCGGCAGGGTGGCTGGCCCCTTTTCAGCCCCTCCTTTTCCTTCTCTACACATCAGCCGCTTTGGGGTCATTCCCAAGAACAATCAACCAGGCAAATGGCGTCTCATCCTTGACCTCTCCTCTCCTGTTGGGCACAGCGTGAACGATGGCATTCCCAAGCCTCCCTTCACAGTGCAGTACGTTTCAGTCGATGCAGTTATTGAGGGCATCATGGCGTGGGGTCGCGGAACACTAATGGCTAAGTTCGATGTGGCCAGTGCATACCGGAATGTGGCTATCCATCCCGACGATCGCCCCTTGCTGGGGATGCAGTGGCGTGGGAAGTACTTTGTCGATCTGGTTCTCCTGTTTGGGTTACGTTCAGCGCCATTTATTTTCACTTCTATTGCGGACCTGGTTGAATGGATCTTGGTTCATAATTATGGCGTGGACTTCCTACGCCACTACCTGGATGACTTTTTTACCCTTGGTCCACCGTCATCCCCGCTCTGCAACTTCTACTTACTTACCTGTGTTCGCCTTTGCGAAAGGCTTGGTCTCCCCCTTCATCCTGACAAGGTAGAGGGACCGACGACTTGCTTAACTATCCTCGGGATTGAACTCGACTCCGATAGGCTTGAGGCTCGCCTGCCCACTGAGAAAAGAGACCGGATTGTTGCCTTACTTGAAGAGTGGTCCACCAAGCGTTTCTGTAAGAGGCGGGAGTTGGAATCCTTGATTGGCCATCTCCATCACGCCTGCAAGGTTGCCCCACAGGGGAGGACTTTTCTTCGTCGGTTGATTGACTTGCTTTGTGCCTTCCGCCTGGACGATCATCCCATCAGGCTAAACCAAGAATTCCGTCGGGACCTTACCTGGTGGCGGGAGCTTTTTCAAACCTGGGATGGCCTCAGTTTCTTTTGCATGCCCACGTGGGCGCCCGTCCCGGATTTCCAAGTCTCGTCGGATGCTGCAGGGTCACTGGGCTATGGGGCTATTTTTAACACCAAGTGGTTTTGCGGCGCTTGGTCTATGGAGCAACGGTCGTTATCGATTGCGTACAAGGAGCTCTTCCCCATCGTTGTAGCCGCCGCCTTATGGGGTTCTCAGTGGGGCTCTCGGCGGGTCGAGTTCCTGTGCGACAATGAGTCAGTGGTGGCTGTACTTAAGTCTGGCACTTCACGGGACCACCACTTGATGGGGCTGCTGCGTCATTTATCCTTGCTGGCTATACGCCACTCATTTATGTTTACGGCGTCTTCAGTCCGCGGCTTCGCCAATCCAGTAGCTGACTCCCTCTCACGTTTTCAATTTCAGCGTTTTCGTCGTCTGGCACCTCAAGCCGACCTGACTCCCTGTGTGATTCCCGAGTCGCTGCGGGCCGCACTCCAGACGTGTTGACCCAGAGGTGTCAGTTTCTGCTCTCCCGGGGACTCGCGCCCTCCACTCGGCGTGTTTATCTCTCTGCTCAGCGTCGCTATATTGATTTTTGCCGCCGGGATGGTCGCCTTAACAGCGATGGCTCCTTCCCTCCTGCCGATGAGGAGACTCTCATGCGCTTTACTTCACTCTTGGCCGACAACTTGACCCACGCATCTATAAAAGTATACCTGTCAGCAGTACGTTCCCTTCACATCGACCATGGCTTGTCAGACCCTTTCGTCAACTGCCTTCGTTTGCAGCGTTTACTCAGGGGAATTAAGCGGGTTCAAGGTCCAGTATCACCCCGGCGCCTGCCTATCACCCTGGATCATCTGCGGGCGATTCAACATCGTCTGGACTTCTCCAGGAGAGACCATGTGATGCTGTGGGCGGCATGCTGTTTGGGTTTCTTCGGTTTCTTACGAGCTGGGGAGTTCACAGTGAATTCTGCATTTCAGCCTAGTACCATATGACTGTTGCTGACCTGCAAGCTGATTCCCTGGTGAATCCTTCCTGTTTTAAAGTTCATATCAAGTGCTCTAAGACTGATCCGTTTCGCATGGGCTGTGATATATATGTGGGGCGTGGTGAGAGCCCGGTGTGTCCCATCCGTGCCTTAGGCAACTTCTTGGCTCTGCGTGGCTCTTCTGAGGGTCCTCTCTTTACTTTTAGTGACGGTCGCCCTCTTACTCGGCAACAATTGTCGTCCACAGTTCAGTCTATCTTGCACTCAGCTGGCTATACTGGCTCTTATTCAGGCCATAGCTTCCGTATTGGGGCGGCAACTACAGCTGCTGCTCGGGGAGTTCCGGATCATCTGATCAAGACCCTAGGCCGGTGGTCTAGTGATGCCTACCAGATTTATATTCGCACTCCAGTTAGCTCCATCATCCACGTATCCAAACAGCTGGCTGCATAGCAGGTATCTGTACTACCTTTGGGGCTGCCGTGGGGGTGGGTGCCTCAGGTTTGGGCCCTCGGGGCCTGGGGCTCTGCAGCCCCGAGCCCCCTTGCTCCGGGTTTCCGACCCGGAGGTTCCTTCGGCTTGGCGCGGGGGGGCTCGTGGCTGGGTTGCGGGTTGGTAGGCCTGTGGGTGTTCTTCCGCCTTGGGGTGTATTGCGGTTGCAGCCCCCTGGCCCATGGGCACCCAACCTCCACTTGCGACGCAGGCGTTAAATACTATTAAATCATATTTAATGTAGTTAACGACCAGGAGCTATGGTCCCGGGTGTTTTTGGCATTCTTTGGTAGCGCGTTGGTCATCTGTAGCGTTGTGCGTGACTATGTTTGCGTTTGTAGCGTTTACCATTGTTCGTGAGCTGGAGGGCAGATTCCTGTCCAGCGGTATGTCGCTTTGGTGCATGCGGAGGCCACGTGCCTACGTTGGGTTTGCGTTGTACTCGAAGCTTTTTTAGCGTGGCGTGGCGTTCCAGTAGCGTAGCGTTTCTCTTGGTTCCCCTCCCTCCCTCCGCTTTCTTTCTTATTTATTTAGTTATTTATTTTTTTTCAGGGGTTGGTTCATTTTACTTCCACTGGGCTTCTGGCCTCAGTGTGACGGGTGCTATAATGGGGGGCTGGGCGCGGGGGGGCTCGTGGCTGGGTTGCGGGTTGGTAGGCCTGTGGGTGTTCTTCCGCCTTGGGGTGTATTGCGGTTGCAGCCCCCTGGCCCATGGGCACCCAACCTCCACTTGCGACGCAGGCGTTAACCTCAACAAGCATATGACGACTGAACTTATTTTTCATAATCACTTCGTAGCTAATAGCAAGATCGTCAAAACACTAATTTCACCAAAGCTTATGCCATTATTTAGAGGCATACATGAGCTCCACGCAGCTAGCTTTCACTGAAACAAATTCTAAAATTGATTAAGGTACAAAAAGCTCTGGAAATAATACAATAATGCAATTCTGCATACTTATGAAAAAAAGCGAAAAGAGAGTTTAATAGAGCGTTTTTAACTGAAGTTAGGTCTTCCATATTGGTGCCCTAAAACAATTAAACGGCGGCCATGTTAGTGCCTCCCAAACCAGTGGTGTGGGAGATGAGCCTTTTTTTCTTTTTAAACATTCTTTTGTCTCAATACGTTGGCATAGCTGCTGGTCACGTGAATGAGTGACTAACTACAACTAAGGGACCGTTAATTTTTTTAATCAAGTGGGGTGGGTGGGGGGGGGGGGGTGGCGGGATTTGAAGGGGGGGGGCATGAAAAAATTGGCTTTAAAGGGTGGATCAAAAGGAAAAAAAATATTGGCTTTAGAGGGGGGTCATTAGAAAAATTCCTTCAAATTTTCCAGTGACGGCATTTGTAATAATGCAAACTGTCTACCAGAATGCCAAAAACCAGAGTGTCTGACATTCAGAAAGTTCAGGTTTTTCCGGGGAACCATGCCCCCGGACCCCCTACTTTATTATGCATCAAAAGGCAATTCTACCTCACTAAAATGCAAAAAAGTATAAAAGCATACCAATATCGAACGTTTCATTAGGGAAAAATAACGAACTCAGCCATTTTTTTCTTTGTCCTCCCTCTCTCTTTTTTTTATGAGGGGGGGGGGGGGGATCTCAATTAATTTGGTATACAAGGGAGGGCCGCCTAGAAAAATTCCTTGTGAAGAGGGGGGTCATCATATACTGCATGGGCTACCCGTCAAATACCACCAGTCCCCCTCCCCCATTATAAATAACGGTTCGTAACGTCGAGGATTGTTTCAATGAAGCTGTTGATTCAGCTCAATACATAATGACTACTTACAAGCCAGATACTGAACACTGCTAAATTTAACCCATTCGCTCCCGGAGTTTTTGCCGAAAAACGCGTTTTGAAGCTAGTCGAGTGGTTTTCTGGTCACTGTCGTGCTATAAAGAGCTAAAACTTACCACAAACTGGTTTACAGGTCGAACACTTCGCGGCCTTCTGATCCAGATGCAAAATATCAGCTTGCGAAGTTCGGGCATGCGCAGAAAGCAAAATTTCGAGAGTTTTTGGGTTTAAAAGTGACACAGCAGTCTTGACTTTTACTGTTCGCTTTCTCTCCTCCCCTCTTTTTTCGCTTTTCTTGCCTCATTTTTTTTTCTCTTGCTGGGCATTTAGTAGGCTTCATTTTGGTGGGAAGAGTTTTTAGGAAAGCTTTTAGGATCTTAGGATTAGGTGAAAGGAAAGGTAGGTGGGTAATTGAACAAGATTTTCATGGAGATTTTCAGGTCAATGTCACGTGGTTTTTTGCTTGTTTCTCCGGTGTCCTTGACTAAATTGTGCTCATTCTGGTATGGTTTGAAAGATCTCTTCACTCTGCACAAGTTAGCGAAGAAAGTTGTCCTTGACCGTTAAAACTGATGACGTCACAATGGGTAGAAAGGACCTGGATCCGCACGGGCGGTTACGGGAGGTCTAGGGGCGAATGGGTTAAGATCTACAAACTTCACTTTACTTAAACTTGTGTAGTTTTTTGTGGAATAGCAAGAGAGTCAGGTTACAACTTTTTTTAACATCCTTAACAGTTAACTTACAGTCAACACCTATACAATTCAATGTATGTTTACCATCTCGACAATCTCTTCATCTTCATCAACTAGTAAACTTACTTCATCGGTATCAACGCCAGAATTTTCCTGCCCTTGATTGACTCGTGGCACTCTATTCAAGTACGCTTCAACAATTTTAGGAGCGTTCTCTTCAATGGCCAAGGCCCAAATTCGTTTTTGTCTTTCTCCTCCTAGGTATTTGGTGACGATCTTGGGGAATAACCCGGTAAAAAACGCAACTGCAGTTTTTGCAACAGGCTTAAGACCGAGATGTAGCCGCATTATCAAGTAAAAGACAAGGAATACGAAACTTGAAATGAAGGCCACCTTCAAAATCAATATGCAAAGAGTTTCTCTGATGGGCTTAAGCTCTGCGCAAGCCATATCGAAAAGCTCCTTCGGGATTTTTATCACGTTGCGTTTGCTTTTAGAAGGATCGGTTTTGACGTTTGTGCGCAGTCCCTCGTGGGAGATTCGATGACTTTGTTTTTTGTAACAGTTAAAAATTGCAAGGGAGATATCATGGTACCTGTTACTGAATGAGCTGTAGCTGCTCATCAAGTAGTAACAGAAAAGAAGAAAACAGGCCACAAAGGGGGGACTTTCATCAGGAAACGAAAGTGCCATGATAACGGCCAGTAAAAGGGTTAGCAGAATACCCAAAGAGGCACATGTCAAAATACAACCTCCGCCGAAAGAGGCTAACAAACTTACAACGAAGTTGTCGATCAATTGAACGTACCTTTTCAAAGCTGGTAAACGAACAAAAAGGGACGACATGTACAGCTTTGAAAGAAATGCCTGCGAGCACGACCTCAAAAAGACAAACTGAGGAACTGTACTAAAAAATTCAATGTACAGCCGCAGCAGCGATGATAAAAGTAATAATATAACAGCAAATGGAAGAGTGAGCAAAAACAGTACAAACAGAGGACCACGAATAACCCATCTTGTATGCAAATGCTTCAGAGTAATTATTTCATAATACCTTTGAAGACCTCGAACGAACAAGCTCCAGCATTTAGCTAAAATCAGGGGTTGCGCTCGCATATGGTTGAGGATTTGCCGAGGAATATCACTGCATAAACATTGAGCACGAGGGTTACATTTCAATGTTTGACAAGCGAAGCAGTTCTTCATTTCTGGTTTTACTGTATGCAGAAATAACAAACAAAAAAATACCTTAATAGAGTAGATGGCCACGCATACTGTGTGAAATGGAAAGGCAAAAATAGAGAAATAAGGATTCACAATAACAACTCCAAGAGCGACGGGAAGAATCGAAAGCATCACGAGTAGGGTACGGAATATGAACATTTTTCCAGTCTGACAACGAGTAGATTTGACGATAGAGCAATCATTGAAGAATAAATTGTTCCCCACCGCACTTCGAATACTAACTGGACTTGCTCCTTCTAGGACAATATATCGAATGCCATTTTCCATGACAAGTGTTGGAGGGAAAAGACAAAGTAAGGCTGGGAGATGGTTCGAACAAAGAACCCCCAACACGATGATAAATACAAAGTAACCTGAAACCCATGACGACTGAACTTCCTGTGTTGTAAATACAACGTAGCCCATCTCTTCGATACTCTCCTTTACTTCTTTTCGAAAGTCTCTGGGTCTTAAAATCGTTATGCTTCTGGGCTCAAAGTGGCAAAACCCTTTGATTTGTCCTTCCTCGTAGCAACTAACAATCCAAGTCAAAGTCCAAACGCCTTTAATTCCGCGAGAAAAGCTGGAAAGCGTAATGTTTGCCGGTGTCGATACGTTAAAGTTGTCAGTAAAAAGCGATTTGTAAGATGTTTGGTTAAAGCATTTCTTATTCACCTCCAGGTCATAGAGAACATTAAATGTGATCAGTCTCTTCTTTGTAAACACGGGATCACATTGTTTGGTGAAATCAGACTCAGTAACTCTACAGTTCCAGCTACATGTTGTATGATTGCTGAAGCCCTCGCTGATAGAGTGCTCTTCTTCTGTACCACTGTGTTGAGGTGAACCCTGGACAAGCTGCACGGCTAGTAACACCACAAAACAGTGCGGGGCAGCTGACAGCATCCTCAACAGATTTGGAAAAAAGGCAATTACAGGTGCACAAGTACGAGCTGTAAACTTCAATCTGCTGCGTAAGCAAAATACTATGTACGCCTAGATGAGCAAAAACTTGCTTTGCTTGCTTTTTTTGCCTCATTAAAAATTAAAAGGAAATGTATTTATTTTACATGTACATTGTTTAAAATGACTGAACCGAAATATCGAAAGACGCCCGAGCGATCAAGATATAGCTATTTTGGAACAAGACTGATTTTTCCCGCCTCATCAATACCAACAATGAAATATCCATATAATTCACCTCTACATCAAGGGCATTCTCGATAAACAAACAGCCAAGGAATCCGGACTACTTAAACGCGCAGCACTTAAACGTTTTTACGAAAAGAAGAAACCAAATTTTCACATTAAAATAACGTAAAGGGTTATACTTGAAGTGGCTAATAAGAAACTTGTCTAAAATACAACAGTCACTTTAGGTTACAAGGTATTGTTTCACGGTTTTCCGCTCAAATGACTTTTTACCTTGGGCTCAGCAAGATCCCAACAAAGTTAATTAACAAAGAGAAAAAGACGCGAATGCAATTTACGCCATACATCTTTCAGTACTTGCACCTTCATAAGGCTAAACAGTGCATAATTGGCTTGTAAGTGTTAGCAAAAAAATATAGATAATTCAAAATGAAAAAGCAACTGTTTAGGTCTGATTTGGCTGAATGGTTTCTAGGACCTTGGCGGCAAAATACTTATAAAGATAGAAGAACACTGACTGCGATTTTCTGATTTAAGCATGAACTACAATGTAATCTACGTCGACATCAGTTTGTCATGTACTTGTACGAAACAGTACGTTAATCAGCCAGCAAAGAAAATAAAAGTTCTTCACTTTCCTTTCGTTATCGAAAAACGTTGCAATCAATGACAGATCATTGTCCATGAAGGTTAAGTTGAAAAATTAATGAACCAAATACGGATTTTCTGAAAATGCTGTCAGCTGTGTAAACACTGAGGTCATTGTTGACATGCTATTTTGGGACATAGGCCTTGTTGTCTAGCGTCATCTTCGGAAATAACAGAATAAGAGTAATGGATGTACAGCTGTATGGGTCTAGAACTCGATCAGCGAACCCAGTCATCCATGGTGCTGTATCATGGGTCCAGTACCACCCCGCAAGTCTTCGCAAAAATAAAGACCCTAGTTTTTGAAAACCTGTTTAGCTAAATTTGCCACTTATACCCCACAACACAGGAACAAGTCTGTTTAACCTTTGCGTGTGATCCGCGCTTTAATTTTTCTTATTATAGTGGTACTAGGGTATCTAAAAGATAGTAATGCTGCGGCACATTCTGTTGATACTGGCATTAGTTAGGCAGTGGGACTTAAAAGAATCGAAAATGACATTGAATGTCCTATTTACATGTTGGAAAGTACTAGAATAATTACTATCAGTCTATATAAAGAACTCGTGGGAACGTTGTTTAAAAAAATGATCAAGTGGTTATCAACTCTGGTTTTCCCACAGTAAATTGTAGGAAATGATAGAAATTCAGATTGTTTATCCATATATTTAATATAGGGTGTACTATCTTTTCTCTGGAAACATGATACTTTTCTTGCTGGTTATTGCACTTTATTAAGTAACAGTTTTTTAGCTATATATTTATAGAAAACAAAAACACAAAAAAACAGAAAAAAAAAAGAAAGAAGGAAAAAAAGAGTTCGGTAGGACTCGAACCCAGCACCATCGGCTCGACGCGACTACACCTCACCACTGCACCACAGAGACTGATTACGTAATTGTGGGAAAAGTCTTTAATTTAATTCCTTTTCCGTGAAACTTCCGCCAGCAAGATGATCGCCAGCCGCATCGAGCTATTAACAGCAAAAGAACAATGTAAACGCATATTCCATGGCAATGAATGAATGAAAGAACATAATTATGCTTTTCAAAACGTCTGCAACGTAGGACACAAAACATATGTTTTGTGATCTCGATTTCCGCTCTTATTTTCAGTATTTTGAAGGGAATGGTCAAAATCACATCCATTTTCGGCTCATGCAGGTTCTTAAGAATAGCATGGCATGACATTTTCTCACTTTCACATCACCTTCTAGCAAGCTGGAATTTGTATATCCCCCGTGTTGCGGAGTCGAAGAGCAAATACTCATCTTCTCGTCAGGTTTAACACCTGGACGAGTCAAAGGCTCTTGAATTGAAATCCAATCCCCAAGTTAACCATCGTACTCATCTGAAAGACTCCTGCGTGTCTTAAATTTGGTAAGACCTCTAACCGTGCTGTAGAAAATTTGCTACAAAGAAAACTCTGAGTCTGGGCAGCGAACGATGCGAACTGCCCCGTGTTTTCATTGGACTTGTTCGTGGCGCAATGCACTCTGGTTAAATGCAATGCATTGTGGTAAAAAGTGTGGTTAAATGCAATGCATTGTGGTAAAAAGTGCTGAATTTGAGAATTCGTCGCCCCTTATATATTTCCCTTAAATCCTGATTATGTTGCTGCTCGCTCCCTACGGTCGCTCCGCAGCAATAAGCATGCATCTGTAAATACTTACTTTGTATGCAGACTTTTAAAGGTTCAGATTGATAGGCTTAAGAGCACTACATTTTTACATCCCAAGGTGGACAGTACATTACAGCTCTTTCCGGTGCAGAGATAGATGTTGAAGGAAGTGATAGGGTGGGCGGGGGGATGCTCACCCAGAACCCAAGATACACGTGAAAAAAGGACCCGTCCCAAAAATAACATTTTCTCGGCCCTGCGAACTTAAGTTTGGTCTAAAAATAGGGTGTAGGGGAGGGGGTTTTCGGGCCCCTCGCCTACATCCGTTCAATACTGAGCAGATTAAGCCATTTTCCATCCCCTGCCTTAGCCTGTTCCAGGCTCGGAGATAGTATGGTCCGCAAAATTGAGAAAGCGAGAACACAATGCATCATCCCCACTATCTGAGAGAAAGGAACAGGCTAACCTTGTCTATAAAACTGCTCTTTCATTCATTTCAAGAAATTCGTACAGTTGATAACCTTACCCAGCTGTCTCGTTAGCCGGCGTAGGCTACTGCCTCGTATTCAACTATGAGGTATTAAAAACATCACCAGTTCAAGCATTTATTTTTTTTTAAATGAAGATATGATTGTGTCAGTGGTAATTGCAATTTACGCAATTGCAAATAAACCCAAAAAGTGGTTATTTTGCTAATCTAAGAGCATTCAGCTGGTAAGTTTAAGATCTATAGTATACAGAGGGTACAAATGAGTATTTGGCTGACATGCATGGGTGGCTACAAATGGGGACAAAAGGTTATATTGAAAAAAAATAGTTATTTAACCCTCTCCCCCTTAAACTTGGGCCTGTGTCTTTAGCTGAAAGCAGGCTCTTTCTGTAATGCAGCATTAAAAAACACACAGAGAAACTGAATGCCTTTGAAATAATACTCCACCTCAATATCACAGTAGACTCTTCCCCTAGCTAAGAACTACAATCATGTATTAACTAGGAATTGGCAAGGGGGGGGGGGGGGGTGGGGGGGCAGGGAATTTACATAAACAACATTATTAAGAGTGAAATTTTAGACTCTTAGCCAAAGAGATGACCCCCTGCAAGTAGGGTACTTGAGTGTACCTCCTGGGGGTAAGAATACATGTAACAGTGCATCAGACTGTTTGACTCTGATTCTGAGGCTATAAGATGATTATCGGTAATATTATAATACTGAACAATGACGCAGTCAATGAAAATATCCTTCTTTGTTCTAGGTTAAAAGCACCTACTAGCCTTAATCATAACATTCATATTATTAATAATTTGGATTAAAATGGATTAAAATTGTCACTTTACAATTCCTTGCTCTTGCAGCAGTTCTTTTAATTTGCCAGACTGGTACAGTTCAGCGGTTTCTGATCCTCCACCAATGCTTGTTCCCTTAATGAACACATTAGGCACTGTTCGTCTTCCTGTCATTACCTGGAGGGCACTCTACAGACAAAAGGGAACATAGGAATCATTTTGATGATTAAAACAACACCCTTCTGTATTAAAGTCACAATCAAACCCCTCGTCATGGACACCATTTCATTACAGACAGTTTATCTGGTCTCAGAGATTCAAAACTTCATGCAATCAATACCACTGTAGTTACCTGTACAACACTGCTGGTTGCCAAAAAAAATGGTCAATTTTCATGATCATAAATTCATGGGCCTGTGTGTGTATATCAAGACCCGAAGCAGTCAGGACATACAGCTTATAGGTGGTCTAAGAAAAATTTGCTTAAACGGTCTTGTCCCAGACTGGTGAAAAACAGTAATATCATGAATGAAAATTGCTTGTTTCTAGTTTCATCTACAAAATTCTCTGAAATCTGAAAGAAAAGCTTAAAACTAGTAATAACCAAAGGTTATGGAGTGCTAGTAACAATGATTGCTCCTGCCAAGTCCAGTACTGTGCTTTGCATAAGTTTCATGTGACTTAACAAGGGGTTTAATTTTGTCTGTGGTGCAGGTTACCTTTCATACTACTAATGATAGAAAATTGATGGCCTCAAGCTAGCCCTCTAATAAACAATAGTAACAGGACTGAGTGGAGTCCAATTCGGTCTGTAATAATACAAGTGATTAACAAAGTCAATACGCGGTCGTCCGATTTGTTTAACCACAATTATGATTACAGACCGAATTGGACGACACAAAGTTCTGTTACCAAAATACTATTCATAACCGTAACAAAATTTGTGATGTTTTAGGCTTTTTTAAAATTCAAACAAAAGAAATCCCGAGAGTTTTTTTCCCAGCATTAAAAAGGGGCCATTTAAGTGCGCACGAGCGATGTACTGTCCTATTACACTGTCCTATTAGTGCTGAAATCATTACAGTTGATAGCCAATCAGATTTGAGAATTTTCTTATAGTAATGATTAAATGAAAAACACAGTTGAACCACCATTAAGAGGCCACCCTCTATTAAGCAGTAGTCTCGGAATAATTGCCTCCACTAAGCAGCCACCTCTATCAAGCAGCCATGGCCACCTTTTCGGCTCCGAACAAAAGTTCTCCCATTGTTTTCAACTCTATTAAGCTGCCATCAAGTGCTTGGTACACTTTAATAGTTTGGCTTTATTTGAAGAATACGAGCCCTAGGATTTCACGGTATTGAAAGTTTCTGTTACCATGTTTTTACCGGGGTCTAAAATAACGGAACCAAAAAATAGTTTCCCAGTGCCATTTTCAGCCTTAGGGATCCATTTACAGAAATTCATTATTTTCCCACACAGATACTTAAATACTAAGGCAATTCTTTAGGTACGACTCATATATGACACTAAAATGTTTAGCATCTATCAGTTCCATCAGGAATTATACATTGCTGGTTTATGGCGCCGGTGTCCAGCGCCAAAAATTAAAAACATTTAAGAGATGGGTTCCCATGAATTTTCACAAAATATAAAAAAAATATTGTTATGGAACCAAAAAATTGCTTTCCATGGGAATTGAAATCCTAGGGCTTGAGAATATGATGAAGGGAAATCTAGTCCAAGATAGGTGATGACTGATTGTGAACCATGGACCAATAATGCTGCTCCTCATGTGTTTGTTTCAAACTGAAAGGGGATGTTTCTGCTAAAGGACATGCTCATGTTATGCTAATAGAGTACTAAAGTGATGAAGTCATAAAAATGAAATTTCTGAAATTATGGCATTTGTCAGGATATTCTGAAAGAACAATGTCCAAGAGGCCTACTCGCCAAAAATGAGCATTTCGGGGCAAATTGTCTCTGAGATGTTAGCCGGTTATACTCAGAAAACTCCATACAAACCCTTCTAATTTTTGGGGGGTAAATCCAAAAAAATTTAAAAGGGTTTGTATGGAGTTTTCTAAGCATAACTGGGCTACAATCTCAGAGACAATTTGCCCCGAAATGCTCATTTTTGGCAAGTAGGCCTCTTGGACATTGTTCTCTCAGAACATCCTGACAAATCCCATAATTCCAGAAATTTCATTTTTATGATGTCCCACTTTAGTACTCTATTTATGATGAACCTCTATTGAGTGGCCAACCTCCAATAAGTGGCCACTTGCCAGTAACCCAAGGGTGGCTGCTTTAATAGAGGTTCAACTGTAATCTGAAGCTTTTCAGTTTGAAGTGTTTAGAGTAGGTTGCTGAAATTATGCTTGCCTCATTGATTGTATGAACCCTTGACCAACATCAAATTTCTCCCTGCAATATCACTACAGTCGAACCTGTATTAAGTGGCACCACATTAAGCGGTCACCCTCTATTAAGCGGCCAGTTTTCAAGTTCCCGAAAATTACTTCCCTTGATGTACTGTAATTTCGACCTCTGTTAAGCGGTCACCATTTGCGAAGTCCCAATGGGACGTTTTCTACTGTCTTGACCTGTATTAAATGATCACACGGTGTCAACTACTTGTTCATACAGTTTCAAAATGTGGTACAACAATAATTGATTTTCTTGTTTATTTTCGCAAATCATTAAAATGCTGGAAATGAAGGTTTCTATTTGAGGGCAAATGTCTGATTTGATCAGCACTGGAGATCGAATTCTTTGAACTGTATTTCTTGCAACCTGCATTGGGCGGTCACCCTGTATTAAGCAGTCACTTAGCCATTCCCCTTGAGGGTGACCGCTTAATACAGCTTCGACTGTATAATCAAAAGAAAAGGTTACGAGAATTGGTAAAAAGATCACTTAAGGGAAAATGCATTGATCCTTTGATGAATTCTCTCAACTAACTCTTCTTTTCTCTTTCAAATGTATGGAGATCTGTCTGGGGAATTTGAATGTGGATACTGGGGCTTAAAGGAATAAATACTGTACACAACAATAAGAAGTTACATGTATACTTCCAGCTGGGAGCGAGATTGGAATTGACTGATGCATTTTGTACAATCATGGTAAATACCCCAAAGTATTAAAGCCTGCCTGTCAAGATCAGGAGAGGAAGATTTCTATCGGCAAACCATTATTGGGCTATTGCATATAATATCCGTACACCCCTGGTTGAGGACTTACCTTTTCTTCTTACCCTTGAAGACTGGCTAAAATTGCATTCACCCCTAAAGACTTCCCTAAATATGGGTTTAACCCTGAAGAATTGGGTCATACCCCTGAAGAATATGGTTTACCCCTGAAGAATTGTGTTAAAATTAAGGTTTCACCCCAAAAGAATTCCATATTTTTTTAGTCTACCCCTAAAGAAATTCTCAATTATTATAACTTACCCGTGGAGAATTCCATGGTTCCTCAACCGGGAGCGGGGGGTGGGGGGGGGGGGGGGGTGCGGATATTAAATGCAATAGCCCATTATATAAATTTTCATCACCATTTTCATTTTGTCTCTTAAATGGTTAACTTTCCATATTCTCACCTGGATCTCCGTACCGTCTTGCCTTTGTTCGATTTCGTAAACTTTCATCTCCTCAACTCCTGCCTCACTTAAAATCCTCTTGGCTAGAACTGAAAACGGGCATGTTGTTTTGGAGAACACGACGACATTATGTTTTTTAATGGCTGACTCTATTAATGAAAGAGCTGCTCGTGAGGCGGACATCACTGTAGTGGTAAACAGAAAAACAAAGATAGCCTCCAAACTGTTCGTGGAAAGAGCTATCGCAGCATGTCCAGCCGGATAAGCCTGATTCTACGCCGCCATGTTGTCCGCCATTGTGAACCTACCCATAAAGTATAGCGAGCACCTATCGTGCCCAGGCCCCAGGGTTTGAAACCTCTCACGCAGCGTTTTTGGCTTCTTATTCAAACTTCCCATCCTTGAAAAGGCAAAAAATGTGAGAATTGGAACCTAGAGCTACGAAAAGTAGTGAGAAATGGGTAAAAAGTCTTGAGATGTTCCATATTTCCTAGTGGAAGTTGAAAAAGAGAAACATTAAGTCTGCATAATTTGTGGCAGCAGCAAGTCGCGACCGCTAAACGTTTTCTTTGGATAGAGCTGGCTATCTATTGATATCTAACTTGGAAACGAACCCTACAACTCCAAGCGTGACCATTCGAGAAAGCGTGGGAAATCAGTTGCCAACTCGTGAGAGCCTGAGATAGGTCGTGAAATTGCGAGACTCACGAAAAAGTCGGGAGATTTGGCAAGTCTGAGTGATTTATATGGAGGATAGCTTTATCCAGCTTTTATTAAAACAACCTGGGCCATGCGCATGTTTCTCGAAACGCCCCGTAACTTTTCGGGTCCTAAGCCAAATTTTGGAATCAAAACTTGCTGAATAGTAGCACAGTTCCTGGCTCACAAACCGGTCAATTTCGCTTCCTTATCTGATCGACAGTTTCGATGTATCATTTTCAAAATTATTGAAACTTTCTTCTTAAATCAGGTTCAAACGCGGCAAACATTAAACAGCTTTCCGGACCCGAAAAGTTTCCGGGACGAGAAACGGGCCCCAGATCAGTAAACGCTACAGGCCTCTGGTTATATTGGAATTGACCCTTTTCACTTCTCACTTCCCCTCTCATCTCAGGTGCTTTGTTAGAAGATAAGCCTCTAATAACAGATTTAACGTTGTTCTCTAGTAAATTCTTAAAAGAGGACTCTAGTTCACCAACTCCAACAGTCTGATGTTCAGTCTCATTAAGATCTGCAGGGTCTGTGATCAAACTAAAAGCCCTTAATCAGACTTTAGCTTGCCTTCATGATTACAGTTAAGTTTACTATAGGAGACGTAAAGTACTTAATATAAAAATCGTTGACCAAAGCCTTGGGGTCTCCTTGCGTCCTTTATTGGTTGTTTGACATATTTTAAACAGCAGTTAAGGACTTTGCATACAGTGTTGTTTCCTTGACTACTGAAAATCTCGCTTTTCACATGAATTTTTGCCGCATGTTTCAGTTGTCTTTTCACCTGCTGCCTGAAAAACCGATAGGCATTCATTCCACCATTATTTGTCCTGAGTTCTAGTAGACCACATCCGAGTTCCAAAAACACTCACTTTCAAAATGAGGCCAAGTGCACAACCTTTCTTGTAAAAATGAGTTTTATTTGCGTGAGAATGAAAAATCATTTCCATATCAAAGGCTGAGCACTTAACCTCGTTTTGATACAGAGGCCCGGGGGAACTCGGAAATGACCTATTGCCTTTTTCTGCCAGTCGTCTCTTGTTCTCATGAGTTGTGTTGTGTAAATGTGACTGTGCCGACGCCTTTTCTGAGCTTTAGAGATATGGGCACCAACAAGATGAACGTAAATGAATTAAAGTTAGCTTTTCAATAATTCGTATAAATAAATAAAAAAATAACTAATTTACAGAGGAAAAATGTATAATGCATGTAAAACTAATTAAGACCAATTGCTGTGCAAGGCCGATTTGAAAGAGACCCTTATTCCCCCTTTTTTTTCAACTTTTGACGTGGATCACTTAGAGAAAATCCGTCCACACCATTAGAAAGAGCGTCTCTTAAAATTAGTAGAATTGCCAACTTTGAAAGTGATACATCTTAAGCGAGCGAAGATATAGGTCCGCAGAGTTGCGAAAATTTATAGTGGACGTTTGTATGGTGACCCCCACAATACCAACTTCTGTAAAATTTCACGACTTTGAGAAGTATATTCTCGTTAATTTAAGCAATCCACGTTCAATCTTGGCTGACGTTCTAATTTAAAGGCACCCTTTTCAGCGGAGTCGATGGATTTTCCGTAACATGTCCATGTCAGAAGTTTAAAGTGGAAAAACCGTGGAAAGGTCTATTGGAAACACGCAAGACATGCCAAGATAAAACAATAACAATTTAACACCTAAAAGTGTTCCTTAAGCAAAAAATTTCCTACGAAGACAATAACGGGACCAAGAAGAGTCAGCCAGACAGATTTTAGTTGTGTTATATGAAGACCTGCAACTTTGAACCCAACGTTTCCATATCTCTGGTGCCTTTCTAACAGACCAGCAAACAGACCTATTTTTTGTTCTGTATTTAACGCAAATCCCCTTCGGCGCTGATCCTCGCTATCGAGAGTGGTTACCGTGTATATCAGACGGCTGAGCTGTGAGCTTATTTGACCTGCTTTATACAACGGGAGGGAAAATAGAAACACAGTTTCACAAAGAAAAACAACGAATGTCCCCAGACACTCTGAGAGGATAACACCATAGAAGATGTTGTTTGCTGGTGGGATATGCTGGAACATTTCCACACTGGAATAAACACTTATTGTGCCCCAAAGCACCAGCAGGAACAAAAGCCCCATCAAATACGGCTGAAAAGCTTGCGAAGAATTTTGAATCCTTGTGGTCATTGCATTGTACTTTCTGAGAAGTTCCGTTAGAGTTATGTCACTTTGTTGTATCTGTTCTTGGAAGTCCTTCAGTTCCAGGATGTGAATTTGAACAACGAGAATTAGAAAGAAAAATATCGGCATCGCCATGAAGCGACTGTAAACAAGAACAAAGAATTCCACCGTTTCCACGGTAACATTCCAAGTTCTCGGAACCCTTTTAGCGTGTTCTATAAAGATTGGAATCAACTTCTGAAGCAATGGCAGGATCACGAGAAAAAACGCCGTAGCTGCCATGAGATCCCGAATGAGCCGGTGCGATTTCCTCCATTGAATGCGGGAAATACGGGCACTGTTATTTAAGACGTCATTTATATGTCCTCGATGAACTTGAAAAAAGTATACTCCCAGATGATGTAATATGACGTAACGTAAGGTCCATAATAAGCGATGCATAACGGCCACTGCCGCTGTAAATTTGCCTGCATTTGCCAAAAGGGATGGCAAACCGTTAATAAGGTTGAATATCTCAAACGCCATTACAGCCCACAAACTTAAGGCGACGGTGACTCTCATAGTCTTGTAGAACACAAACGACAACCCACTAGAATAACTTCCGCTCTCTCTAGGCTCTATCCACTGAAATGTCGACCACATGTAAGTATAGAGAACAAAATCTTTTAGGCTTAATCTTGGCACTACATTTGGGTCATGATCACCCTCTTGAGGCTCATGAACAATCACCTGTGGCAAATCGTTATTAATAGAGGATTCTGTACCGACGCCTGTGGTTGTAAGGCCATCATCGCAACTCTGATAGACACATGTTTCCATCGAGCCGTCTTGCCTCAGTTGTTGTTCGGTAATCAGCACTACGCAGTAGCTTTGGCTGAAAGTTCTTTCTACCTCTTCGCTAAAATCGTCGACGCAGTTTACCTCGTTTAGTGCTCTGTTGAAGTCTTCCAGGGTGTTATTCGGTAAGCGTAAGGGAATTAGCCGTTTAGCCTTAGGAACATAAAGTCCACTCGTTCGTCTGTCGAAGAAGAATTTGCCATCTTTTCTAGTGGAAAAAGTTACAAGAAATAGACTAAACCGGAAATAAATGCAATGTCATTAAATTACATGTAGGCTTTTACCATTTCGAAGCAATTATGTTAGCCATATTATTGTACTTTGAATAACTCTATTGTTTCAGTTTCTCGGAAATTCTCTTAGCAGCGGTTGTCCTGCCTATTTTCAAATATGCAAAATATTCTCTTAAACCCACCGGCATGTCCAAGTAGACCGTGAAATGTCAACCAATATAAAATTAATATACAAAAAAAATTACACATGGCAATAACACTTGGCTCTGCTAAATCACCCGCACATATATACATAAAAATGTTAAAAGGTGTTTAAGGTCGCAAAATTTTACGCTTGTATTTATGATTACTCACGAAACTATAGCTAGCATTGATGTAAATCTACTAAGCCGGAAGCCCTAGCTTGTTCGCTTTATAGGTGGTTTTCACGTTACGTCATCGCCGCCATGCTGGTGGACAGTAAACAAAAGATCGCTCATTAGCTCGTTTTGTTTGTCCACCAGCATTTGTTCATTTCACCATTGTTATTTGTGTCTCCCGAGATTGCATGAAAACCACCTATTCAGACAAGCATACCATTATCAGATATGTATCAAGCACCAAGAGTTCTTTTTTAGCATGAAAGTTCTAGGAGAAGTAGGAAATACAGTCGACTGCCGATAGATGTAACTCGAACCTTCGCTATCTCGAACCTCCCGCTAATTCGAACCAAAATCGATTTCCCTGGATTTCCGTCATACATTCACTGTAATTTTATTCTCAGTAACTCGAACCCTCGATAACTCGAGCTCCCGCTATCTCGAACCAATTTTCGTTTCCTCTCAGGTCATTTTCTATATAATTTTACCCTCGATAACTCGAACCATGTTTTGAGCCCTTAGAAAGTCGGGAAAAAAGCCGTCTACTTGCGTCCGAAACATTGAATTTTGGATTTCCTATTGACATGTTGTAGAGTATAGTTTACTAGTGGAGGCTGATACGTTACGTTCTGATTTATAATCTAGAAGTATCTTTTAATTTTTGACTTGACATTTCTACTATTAGATGTGATTACATGTTCACTGTGCAGTAAAAACTGTTTTTTACCCTACTCTCGGCTATTTTCTTCGAGCTCCCGATAACTCGAACCTTTTTTCGATTTCCCTTGAAGGTTCGAGTTATCGGGAGTCGACTGTAGACAATTAGCGATGTACTGTATAATCAAAGCTATGACAATAAATTGTAAGTTGGCAGTTGATTCTAACATTTCCATGTTTTGATGTAAAATCACCTGCCATTTATCCACCCAAGTTTACAGGACCATACAGTCCTTACAAATTGCTGACCAATCAATGGGCTTATCGACCAATCATGTGTAATTGTGTAAATTATTTTCTCACAGTCAGACAACCATCAGTACCGATCGATTTATCAATCAATGAGTAACATTCCTGTCTATGTGATATAACCAGGCATGCAACTAGTCTAGGACTAGCTTTTTCAAAATCATACTGGGGCAGAGCAAACCGAGTCAATAAACACACAAACAACCAATCAATGGAACCTGTAACCTTTACTTCATCTGTAGATTAAATCGAGTGATTAGAAATAATTGTAAAAAAGAGGTACGTTGCATTGTAATTACGATTGAGATACATTGTAACAATGATTAAATAAAGTCTGCATGTAATTTCTTTCAATGATGTTTAAGAGGCTGTCCGCGTAAGAACCGATAAGGCAAATTTCGGTGTATCACAGATTGTCCTGATTTTTCCAGTGGAAGATAACTATCCTATAAAATGAAGAAATATCACATTTGTTTGGACCAACTCAATTTTTTCTCTATATTACAGGAAGATTTTCTCGGTCACCAAAAACTGGCCCGTTTAACGTCAGAAGTGGTGCGATATTGCTGAAACTTTAGGGCTCTGTCAAACCTACCTTACATAGCCGAATAAGCTGATTATTTTACACACAAAAGTTTTAACTCTGATTAACAGTGTCAAAGTTTAATGGTAGCATTCTGTGGAAGGTTGGCTGAGATATGATTTTTTTAAAATGACCTTTAATTTGCTCAGCAGGAAAAGTAATTTGCATAACTAGAGCTGAACGGTAATTTCGCAAAAGTGGCACCTGACCCAGACTCAAGTCTATGATAAATCAGAAGTACTAAGACCAGTCTACTTCTTAATGCAATAAAATTTGTGGGCACTCTTCTCTGCGCGCTGTACAAAGTTCCGTTAATGTTACAAAATTCGCCATTTTGACAGCAAAGCTGGAATTGTAACGGTCCCCATTTGATCGACTAATTTCCACAGTTTTAACGTTTCTAGTTATCACCGAATGTCATTAGACCCTTTAAATGTTGGACTTTTGAAAACATGAGGAGAAAACTTGGTAATCGCTTTTTCTTGATTTTTTTTTTTTCCTTGTCGACGATCAGAACGCGATTTCATTCTCCGTATGCAAATTAGCCTTAGATGCGTCGTTTCAACAAATTGACAGGAAATATAACTGCTTATATTTCACATTTTTAAGGGAAAAATATCTCTTCTTTCCACGGAAAAACACGAACGATATATGACTTAGAATCCCCTTAGGTCTGTTTCTTTTACGAGGACGAAGCAGTAGAAGAAGACATGTTTACGCGAATTAAAATAATTTCATTGCTGTGGCCCGTCACGCATTCCCCGAGAGTGGCCGTGTATCGATCAGTTCTTTTATCTGATTATATTTTTTTTGAAGTGGGGGGATAGTTATTGATAATCATACAATTTAATCAATGTTAATTCCGATTCTTTACTGGGTGGGAAATACCGTGCTGTTGTATTTATTCATTCTACGACCGTTTTAACTGAGTCAGTATCCCCGGGCGCCACCGTGAGGATGGGGTTTAATATGACAGCCCATGGTGTAATACACGACAATTAGCTACAAAGTAGTCACTTGGACACGGCCACTCTCATTCACGAGCACTAGCACAATATTTTCAATTACAGAATTAACTATTAATATTTTGGGAATAGCTCGCAAACAACTTCAGAAATACCGTGCGACACCACAGGACCACGCCTGCAAAGTCCTTAAAGGAGCATACAGATTTCCTAAATCCCTAGCTAACTATAGGCTACCCTACAAACCTTAGGGTGGTATTAACAGAGCATTGTGTTTATCGCCAATTAACAACATTTCAGTAAAAATGAGGAATGGCATGCAGAAAATTGACTGTCCGTCTCCTGTTAAATCCCAAAAGTTTTTGCCGGCTGTTAATCACACTAAATTAAGGATCCCTATGTTCACTCCTGAGCTGATGGAGAAAAGCACTTGCAATCTTGTATGAAAGACGAAAGTTTGTCAATTAGGTCTCCCTTTCTTTCCCTGGATTTGAATGGTATTTTAAAGTGACACAAGATTTTTTTAGCATTACCACGTTGAACTGACTAGGTTGTTCTTCCTTTGACATACACATAGGTTGAAAGCTTCTGGTTGAGGGTGTTGTGGTCTCAATTCTTCAGCGATTTCGGCAATAAGCTTTTGCCTTTCGAACTCCTCGTCTTCTTGCAACAGATCTCTATGGTCAAGTTCAACTTGTATACACCTAGGACTATGTTTACGTGTTGACTCAAACGGGCCTAGAGTCCAACATGGGCTGGCAATAGGTGAGCACGGAATTGGAACAGGGGTGGGGGGAACTCCCTATGATGGCTTATACGGGGAGGTTCCGCCCCAAAGGAGTATCTTTTTCAGGATTCAGGTATAAGAAAGGTGGGCATTTCACTAGATGAAGTATATGAAAGGGCGAGTGCGCTTATTGCAGCCTTAGCAGCATCTTTGGCGGTTCTTAAAGAAAAATGAACTAAGTTTAAGAATTTAAGGAAAAAGTAGAAGGACTTAATTTTTCAGAAATTAATATACACGGGAGAAATTTCACCCCCTTAAGTACAAATGCTTGTAAAAGTAGAGGTGGAACAGTGGGGAGAGAGGGTGGATGGTAAGGTAGGTTAAAAATGGAGAGATGAGATGGAGCACATTGGTCAAGAGGGTATAAATACAAAAAAAAACAAAAACAAAAACAAAAAAAACAGCAATCTGGAGGCATTTTTGAAGACTTAATGAAAACGATATCAAAACAAAAAAACAGAGAAATCTTGTCCAATAATACTCTCCGGCAAATGTGTGGACGTGGTTGCTGACTGTTCAATCGTACTCTTCTCGACCCTTCGGCGTCAAGATTTTTCAAGTTTCTTGCGACAGGAGGAGCAAATCGGCTATACGACACGTCGACCACAATCACTCCTAGCCTCGTCCCCAGGACATTCTTCTTAGAAAATGGCATGGGCGGGAAAGCCATGGGGACGAGGTTGGATCCTGACTCCGTGTAGAAAGTTCTTTTTTTTCCATTTATAATGCTCTTCAAACAATCATCAGAAAACTATCTTTTACAACACACGGATTAACCGGTATGTATAGCATTTTAAAGGTAAGAATTGATTAGGGCAAGATACACTGCTGTCAAAAAAATAGAAATAAAAACTATCTTTGCAAGCTCAAATAAACTGGAAACGAACTTCTGAAAACATCGCAAGATGAAATGTGAAATAGAGAAATTAGAATATCTCTGTACGTTAAGAGACTTTTTTGCACGACGAAGAAAAAAGAATGATACTTACGCGATGGAACAAAACTTTGACTTATTTCGCTGGCTATCTGCAAATTTACGACATGTCTTCCTGCCACAGAAGTTATTTTGCCAGTATGATCCAGAGTGTGACCGGGTTATTGACAAGACCTTAGGCTCGATTTCCGCCGTCTCCCCGTCCGTTGGGGGCTCATTTTCCAGAACAGCGGCTTACAATCGAGCCTAACAAGACCTTGGCGCTCGCAAAAACCTGCCAAGTAGGTGTTCGGTGCCTTGGGCAGATTGTCATTTTAGTGTTAGCCTGAGGGGAGGCGGGTCTATTTAGTGTCTGTGCCTTGGGCAGATTGACATTTCAGTTCCGAATACCCACCAAGCCTCGAATACGTACTCTCGCTAAAATGAGCTCATTTTCATTGTCTTTGCTACACTTGCTACACTTAGACAAGTGACAGCTGGCTAAGTGCGACGTAATATGTGTTGGTCACAGAGTGCATAAATGATATTCCTCCACACCCCTACTGGGACCTCACTCTGTCTACGATCTCGCGGAAGAACTGCTTGATGAAATGGCCGAAAAAGCCATTTTTCACAATTGATCTCTTTCGCGATTTCATTGACATAATTATATTTGAAACTGGAACCTGTTGCATTATAATTCAATCACATTGAAACCAAAACAAGATCATCGTTGGAATTCGGATGTTATACCCTAACAAAAACTAAAAAGATACTCCCTTTTGCGTTTATTCACTGAAAAAAGGAACTATTTTTCCCGTTTTATTCTGCTGCCGATAAACGCTTTAAAGATCTTTGAACGAAACTGAAATTTACTGCTAATTTAAGATAGAAAACGTGTGGGGCATTTTTTTTTATCTTAGTGCCATGTACAAAGATCTGCCTTCTCCTGATAAGCAAATATCATAATAAAGCTTTCGACGTTAACGCTATTTTTTAAGGCACGCAAAAAAGAGTGCCCAAAAATTTTCGTGTGCTGACAAGAGGACTTACCTTGCAAGTGAACTCTTATTTTTTATTATTATCAATAACTATCATTTAAAAAAAGATGATAATATTATAGAATTGATGGACACAACGCTATTGTTTTCTAATCGACCACCCCTCTTTAGGAATGCGTGACAGACCACAGTAATTGAATTATTTTAAGCCACGCAAACATATATCATGATATATTATTCAGCTGCTTCTTCCTCGTTAAAAAAAAGCAGACCTTAAGGGGATTCTAAGTCATGGTTTGTGTTTTTCTGTGGAAAGGAGAGTTATTTTTCCCCTTAGAAATGTGAAATGCAAGGATTATATTTCCTGTCAATTTGTTGAAACAACGCATCTAAGGCTAATTTGCATACGGAGAACGAAGTCACGTTCATCGTCGACAAGAAAAAGACCCGAGGAAAAGCGATTACTAAGTTTTCTCAACATGTTTTCAAACGTCCAACATTTAAAGGGTCTAATGACATTTAGTGATATCTAGAAACGTTAAAGCTGTGGAAATTAGTCGATCAGATGCGGACCCGTTACAATTCCAGCTTTGCTATCAAAATGGCGAATTTTGGAACATTAACGGAACTTTGCACGGCACGCAAAGAAGAGTGCCCACAAATTTTATTGCATTAAGAAGTAGACTGGTCTTAGTACTTCTGATTTATCATAGACTTGAGTCTGGGTCAGGTGCCACTTTTGCGAAATTACCGTTCAGCTCTAGTTATGCAAATTACTTTTCCTGCTGAGCAAATTAAAGGTCATTTTAAAAAAATCATATCCCAGCCAACTTTCCACAGAATGCAACCATTAAACCTTGAAACTATTGATCAGAGTTAAAACTTTTGTGTGTAAAATAATCAGCTTATTCGGCCATGTAAGGTAGGTTTGACAGAGCCCTAAAGTTTCAGCAATATCGCACCACTTCCGACGGCAAACTGGCTAGTTTTAGGTGACCGAGAAAATCTTCCTGTAAAATAGAGAAAAAATTGAGTTGGTCCAAATAAATGTGATATTTCTTCATGTGATAGGATAGTTATCTTCCACTGAAAAAATCAGGGCAATCCGTGATAGACCGAAATTTGCCTTATCGGTTCTTACGCGGACAGCCTCTTAATTCTTGTTCTTTAAATTTCCCTCAAGGATGGAAACGACTTGTTATACTGGTCTAGATCGTTTTTTCTAGGCTACTTTTAGTAAGAATTAAAGTCTTAGAGCTTGTTTCGTACTCTAAATTATTATAAGGACGGGGGATAAGTAGTCTCCCCCGCAGCGGTTTTTTGGATGTCACGCAACGTTCTTTTGGGGGAGCGTTGCGTGACATCCAAAAAACAGCTGCGAGGGAGACAAGGGGATAAGGTACAAACAATCATCAATGACAACTACTTACATCGGTCAATTGCTAACTACAGATTTGTTTAATCCAAGTTCACAGATCCATTACCGATCGGTTGACGTCCGGACACTCTCCCGAAGTGTTATATTTTTCAAATTGAACGTTTGCTGAAGAACGAAACAAAACAATGGAAGAACAATCTCGTCCCCAGAGCGCTTTTCTCTAGCTCCAAAGCCAGGGAAAAGCGTCCAGGGCACGAGGTTGATGGCCTTGTCCCAGTCGTCTGGAAATTATGGTCACTAGACCCCTCAGGCCCTTTTTTGATACTTGACTACGAGTGAAAAAAAAACAACAACAACACTCCGACAATTCTAAAAACAACAAAGGACAGTAGAAAAATATCCTTGCACAAGAACAAAGAAAATTCTTATTTAATACAAAATCTAACTGGATTGGATTTAATTAGAATACGAATTCATGAAAAATAATGCCTTTGAATGTTGTCATGTGGAGCTTACGGTTTTCTATCAAACTCCTCGCTAAGAACAAGCAAAGAAGACATCCTGATATTTCTTCTGTTATTGATTAGCCTCTATAGACAAACACTAAATAGGTCAGAATTACTTTAACATTGTCAGACCTTCATTCTGTATCTACATTGTATTATTTAGCTCCCTCTGAAGAGTTTTTGGACAAGCAGTAAGCGTGATTCCATGGTTAGCATCGAAGTCGTTTTAATCACCGGCTCGCAAGGGTTTCTCGCAAATCGTAATCGTCTTATACCCCGATTGGTCACATCTTATATCATTCCACTTATGTGACCCATAAGTTCCTGATGCCAGCATTTCAGTGCATAGTTCGAGGCCATGAACGTTGTTCGGTTTCCCGGGTGATCAGTTGGTGTAGCTTCCATGCGACCATCCACCCACTGAAAAGGACTTTGGGCGTTTTCTTTTCTTAGTCCAAGCCACAGCTGTACCTGGGTCATGTTTTTATTTTTGAGATGAACCTAGGATTTAACCACTACATTTAGTGAAGACTTGCACCCCTTTTTCAGAAGCTTTCTCTTACAATTCATTGAATGACCATGAATATTTTTCCTGAACCGTTTTTTACCGCTGTTCTCACCTGAGAATTGGAGAAAAAAAGAGAAAAAAAGTAAAGAAACTGCTTTCGAGTGTAAAGGAAAATTAGCAATAATAAAGCAAAATATGTGTAGGAATGAATACGGGAAAGAGTACCCTTTTAACGAAAGGACATTTTTAATTTAACGATCGGTCATGTCAGATGTAGGTCAATTTTACAATGGCTGAGTGCATTGTACAAGCACAAGTTGCTGATTCTTCATGACTTAAAAAATACGAGGTGCCTTTGTAAGTGTAATTTCTGAGTTTTTTTTTCACTAGCGCAACATATTTCCTATCCGAATTAAATGTTTCTCTGAAAGAGTGAAACGGCGTTTGTATAGGACTAAACATTGCCAAAAGTCTACCTCACCAGAGGAAAAGCTGTGAAGCGACATTTTCAGGCCGCCAAGAAGAGGAGTGAGCGACGAAGTCCCGAGACACTTCATTCTGCGGGCGTTAATTAATGGGACGAATAACTTTCTCAAAAGTGTTGATAATACTCACCTTTCCAGCTCCTAACAGCCAGGCAACCAAACTTTTCTTTTGGTTTATTTCTACTATTAAGTCTAATATTCTTTGTTGCTATATAAACAGTACGTTTTACCTGCAAGCCTGGCCTTTCCTATCATGTGCATAGAAGAAATTTCTAAATCGACTCCTGACCCAGAGCTCTTTTTTTAATGCCAACAGAAGCGTTTCCTTTTATTACCATGTCTAGTAGTCGGCTCAGGCGATCAATAAATAACTATATTAAGAGAAAACACAAACAAAAGTCAAAATAAAAATGCAGTCTTAAAAATAGAAAAATGTGAAGCAAGTTAAAAGTTTGACCTCACATGTAAAGTCAGCCACATTGCAAGAGAAAATATGTTTTATTAGCGTTCATCGTATAATCGGCTTACGTAATCAATGTTTTCGAAGTGAATATAACTCTCTCCCTTAACATGAAGTATTAATGTTAGCTTTGCTGGTATTTGCATCTTCCAAGTGACGTCTCCCCTTAACTACATGTTGTAAGCAAAGGGTGATGCCTTAACGAAGTGTGTTCCATTCCAAATCTCACTGTTTTCAACATCATAAATTTCTGGACTCTCCAAAACACCAAATGTATCTACTCGGATCTCGACGCCTTTATCTTTCATTTCTTGACACGCTGTTAGCCTGATTAGCTCATTGGCTGCGTGCTTGGAAAAATGTATAAAGACAGATTGCTTGCAAGTGTCTGCTGCAAAGCAAGTGTCTCCGTCCGCAAACAAGTACACTGTATCGTCGGAAACATGAACTTCATATTTTGCTGTTGGTTTGAAGTAGGCATACTCGCTTCCCTTGTAACCAGTTCCTGCACAGTCACATGAGAAGCTTTGGTCCTGGACGATGCATTCATCGGCGTGTTTACAAGGATTCGGTTACCCTGGGTGCCAGAGACTTTTCTAGCGCGGTTTCCGGTTTCTGTCAAGTCTTTATAGTGACCCGCGCGAAAAACCTCTGGAGCAGAGCGCTATTGCTTTGATGGCGCCGATCCAATCGTTAGCACGGTTAAATCAGTTGGTCCAGATTTTGGACAAGACTGCTGATTGGCTACTAACGACCACCTGAGGGACTTTGAATCTAACAGACGCTACAATTGGTTGACAAGAATAGACCAGCACGTGAAAGAATATTTCCAACTTTGCTGTTGTTGTACTCGAGAGAAGTGTTGTGATGGCAGCTTTGGAAAGTTTTGAAAGAGCATGACAAGCAATGTACTAGAAGGGTTTGACGGTGTAAACAAGTCAAAAGCTATGAGCAAACAAGTGGAGTATTTAATTTTATTCAACGCAATTAAGCTATTATCACCAATTTAGCTTTTGCAGCAGGTTTAAGCTTTACTAATTTCCTATTTCAGACGATTACAAAATGTTTTGAAATAAAATGTATTGATGGATTAGGAATATAAAAACAAAACATGTATTCTTAGTATAAAAGAGGGGTCAGAAGGCAACACACGACTTTTACCTCATGCCAAAATGCTGCTTGTTCCAATGAATTTTTTTCCGTGATGGGTAGATTATGCTCTGGAGAAAAACGTTTCAACTGAGCAAATTTGATTTTTGCCGATTGTTTCATACTGAGAGGTCGTGACACGCATATTGATTTTCTGCGGTTATTGTGTCTGGTCGGCATATGATTTGCTCTCTGATGCAAGAGCATTTTCTTTGACCTCTTTTGAAATGTTAAGCTCTTCAATGCGGCTAAATGAGGGTTTTAGGTTGTTTAATTTCTCCAAAGTGCCTCCTGGATCTGAATATTATAAGCGATTTTCTTTTGTCCGTGAAAGTGACGGTTTCCTGCAATGTTTTGTCACGCTGGGCCCAGCTCGTTAGCGCTTTTAGCAGAATGTTAAATTCTCACGGATAGTGATTTTCAGATCCAAATCTCGAAGAATGGATTGCCGCTTAAACTGAAGGTACATCAATTATGGAGAACTTCGATTTGACCCAGTCATGATTGCTCTTAAAGCAATGATTTTTAAACTCGAACTTGTCTTTCTAAAGATAATGTGGGTCTTTGGACATTTCTTCGCGTGCCGGCCCACATGATCACAGTCGGAGATAAAAAAACTCAAAGGTCAACGGGGACGGTAAAAAGCACCGCTCCGTGCCAGAGGTTTTTCTCTCGGCTTCGCCGCTCGTGGCTTCGGCCTACGGCCGAAGACGTGTCGGCCTTCGGCCAACACTGAAAATTCCCGCCGCACGCGAGAAAAACCTCTGGTACCCAGGGTAGGATTTGGTGTACAGCTTTTTATATCTGTTAAATGAAAAGGCGCATGCGTCAGTGAAGTGCGTGGGTGGGGAAAAACTATGACTAATTCACAAACGTTACCAAGGGGCGCTACCCAAATTCATACAAAATAAGTATCCCTATAGTCACGAGGGGCGAAGCCGTGAGAAAGACTTGATCGACACCGGAAACGGCGTATGAATGGTCTCTGGTACCCAGGTAGGGCTATGCCCTTTGTACATTACAGTGGTAAAATTTAATGCAATTCTTGCTGAAAGGAATTATTACAATGTATTAATAAGAGTTTTGATGTTGAGATCCTATTTGACACTGACTAGGTTCGCTCATTTAACGAATGCGCTTCAGTTTGACAAAGACGTATTTCACCGAAACACTTAAAGTAGATTAGTGGTATCTTTGACTTTTATGCTGTATAAACGAAAAGAAAGTAACACTGCTTGGCCCTACCTTTGCAGGAAAATTGATCTACTGCCCAGGTAACTTCACCAGATCTGGTCACCTTGCTGCGGCTGGCTTGTCCGTTTCCTATCATAACGAAGCCGGGCGCACATCCAAAGTAGCACTTTGAACCAAACGAGGTAAAGCAGGGTAAAGACAGAGAATGGTTTTCTCCCCTTGGTTTCAAAAGCCTGCAACGCTTCGCTGAAAAAAAAGAGAGAGAATTGAAAATAAGTTAGATTAGGTACAACGAAAGCAAACAAACAGTTAATCAACATTAAACGATGTAAAAGGATGGATTTTTACAACCGACAAGCGTAATTATGGTTGACCAAGTTTCAAGTTAGAATACACTCAGTACATAGTGACAAGGTGCAGCGAATACGTATGAGCCTTCCACCTACAACAGCCTCTTCATGTTTGAATATCAACACAGCGTGTAACGACAATTGTCCTGGGTATTCCCTGACATCTGTAAAGGAACTTGTGAGTTTTCCCCGACATCAGTAAATGAGTTGTCTTGTCTCTTCTGAAAACTATGTCTTCGAAGTCATGCGTTTTAGACCCGATTCCGGCCAACCTGTAATTTTTAATCTGTCTTTTAACACTGCGATTGTACCTACAGTCTTCAAAGAAGCTGTCGTTGACCCCATACTGAAAAAGGACTCTCTAGATCATGAAGTATACAAGAACTTCAGACCTATTTCGAACCTAAGCTTCATTTCCAAGGCCACCTAAAAGGTTGTAGCTCTGTGTCTCAATCGTCACCTCGAGGATGCAAGGCTACATGAGATTTTTCAATCAGCATATAAGAAAGGCCATAGCACTCAAACAGCGCTTACGCGAATACACAATGACATTCTAAGTGCCATTGACGACGGAGAGTGTGTTATATTGGTGTTAGTAGACCTCTCAGCGGCGGGAGACCACGACGTTCTCATCACTAGGCTAAAACATCGTTTCGTCATAACTGGGAAAGCCTTAGGATGGATACAGTCTTATCTATCCTGGAGGACACAGTTCGTAAAGATCGGAACTGAGCGCTCATCGAACCGAAATCTCTTTTGTGGTGTTCCCCAGGGCTCAGTGCTGGTTCCCATCCTGTATTCCATGTACACCTCACCTATCACAGACATCATCAGTAAACACAACATGAACCATCATTTTTATGCTGATGATAGCCAAATTCATTTGTCTTTCAAGCCGACTGCTGCTGGCGAACCGACTACATCCAAACTGCGCATTGAGTCATGCATTCACGATGTTAACAATTGGATGTCAGCCAATAAGTTGATGCTCAATCACGACAAACTGAGCTCCCTGTTTTGCACGCCCGTCATCGACCACGACCCCCGCTAGATTCTATTCTTGTTTTCTCAGATGTGATCTACTCATCAAATTCAGCCTGTCATGTCTATGGACAAACAAATAAACAGCATATGTCAGTCTGCTTTCTACCACCTGCGCAACATTGATCAAATCCGTAAACATACCTCTTTCCGTCATTGAGAAACTTTGATCCACGCATTCGTAACATCCAAGATTGACCACTATAATATACTACTCTCAGGTCTTAAGCAGGATCAAATCCGAAAACGCCAGTATGTCCAGAATTCAGCTGCCCGACTTCTAACAGGCACACATAAACACAAGCATATTACACCTGTGCTAAGAGATCTACCGTGGTTACTCGTTCATGAGTGTATTCGTTTTAAAATTTTACTAATGACTTTTAAATGCCTTAATCAACTAGCGCCATCCTACCTAAGTGACCTCTTAATTCACTATAGATTATCAAGGACATTACGTTCGTCTGATAAAGAACTACTGGTACAGACCCGCTGCCATCTTAAAACATATGGGGAGCGAGCTTTCTCCTTTATTGCCCCAAAATTATGGAATACCCTCCCATTAAGTATAAAACGTTGCAACTCGGCAGAATCTTTTAAATCCACTCTTAAGACGTACCTTTTTAGAAATTACTATGAATTGTAAGAGTCATTAATGATTACGTTTTTTCAGGCTTTTTTTTTTTAATGTTACTTAGTTTTCTTTATCATACACTGTTGTAAAGCGCTGTTGGTTCAGTAGAGAAAGAGCGCTATATAAGATTATTATTATTTCAATGGTAGGTTGAGTTTGATCGTCCGGGTGAACGTAGTCCTGAATAGGACTGTTGTTGTTGACAGTAACTGAAGTTTCGACAACCTGTGCGATAGTCATCTTCAAAGTCAAAGTGAGTTGTATCACGTCAGTTGATGGTATTATACTCTGGTGACGACAATCACATTGCTGAGCACCATTTAAAGACGAAACATCAAATTGACTGGGACTCTGCGACATGTATAACGTATTCTACAGAGTACTATCAACGTCTTACTTTAGAAAGCTGGTTTACTAACTTAGAACAAACGCCACTGAATCGTAGCCAACAGTTACCAGCGCCGTACAAACGACTTATTGACGAGATCAAGCAAAACTAACTACGAGAGAATGACAATTTGACTAACAATAGACGACTGTTTAACTGTGACAATAGACGGATCGAAACGCACCAATTACTGATTACGAGTCTTCATAGCCAATAACATCACGGCTTAACTGACAGACGACCAATAACATAACGACGTAATTGATCAATCAAATCAATAACCAGCGTATAATACCATCAACTGACGTGATACAACTCACTTTGACTCTGAGGATGACTACCGCACAGGTTGTCGAAACGCCAGTCACTGTCAACAACAACAGTCCTATTCAGGACTACGTTCACCCGGACGATCAAACTCAACCTACCTTTGAAATGACTCCTGGGTTCAAACCTTTCACAGTATTATTATTATTATTATTATTATTATTATTATAAAGTGTTTCTCGTCTACTTAAACCTTACGTTATCTGCTAAGAAGTTACCAGAGCTCAAGTTAGCTCTTACGCCTGAATTAAATAACCTTAGCCGTTCGCTGAAAGCTAAGAAGCTTAGTCTAAATGTTGCTAAAACAGAGCTAATGATTATTAGATCAAGACAAAGACTATCTGCCCAATAATCAGAATTGATGACCAAATTATCAAGAGAGTCGATCATACCAAATCCTTGGGTCTTACCATAGATGCTCAACTCTCTTGGGGTTTTACGTTGAAGAGATTTGCAAGAAAGTCTCTTCAGCTATAGGCGCCTTAATACGTGTGCGGCCCTTTATATCCAAAGAAACTGCAATTCAAATTTATAACGCTTTATTTATGCCTCATTTTGATTACTGCAGCCCCGTCTGTGGTTACTTGAGTGATAAGCTCCAAAAATTACAGAATCGTGCAGCCAGAGATATTACTAAGTCACCCTTTGATGCAAGCTCAAACCACCTTCTCTCCACTCTTGACTGGGAGAGGCTATCTCTTCGACGAAAGAAACAATGAATGACCTTGCACCGGAATATCTACAAAGTCTTTTCTCTCAGCGTCACTCTGCCTACAACTTAACAAACTCTGAGGGAAGGTTGACCCTGTCCAAACCAAGCGCCAATTATTTGAAACGAAGCTTCTCTTACAGCGGGACCATGTTATGGAATAACTTGCCCAAAAGCTTAAAAAATGCTGCATCCGTTGAGCATTTCAAGCGAAATATCAAGAAGGTAGCTAATATATCGGATTCCCACACGGCAATCATGCAAAGCAGTTGTAATTAGTTTTAGTTTTTAACTTTAAGCTAACTGATGATTTCCCGCGTTTAAGTAAAGATTTACATACATTATTATTAGAATGCCCCAGACAACTAAAACCTCAAATATGCTGTTTGTTTTTAACTAGTTAATTAAATCTTCTCACAGCAACAAAAAACTAATTTAGAAATAGTCACGTGACTGATGACGTCATTACCTTAGATGTGACATGGGAAGATATTTTATGGCAAATGTTATCTTGTTGTGGTCGGACAAAGTGTCAAAGTTATAAAACTTTTTAAAAAAGTGCCTCAAAGGATTTTGGGAGATTTTTTATGCTAATTATAATTTACTTGTATAATATTAGTCATTATTATTATTATTATTACTATTATTATTATTATTATTATTATTAAACACCTTTACAGCCAACTGTACAGATTAACAGTGACCCCTCATGTATATGCACACCCCACACCCCCGCTCACACACATTTTTTTGGTTACACCGGTTTTACAAATTTCCATAGACTTATTACAACTATACAAATGCCGATAAAGAGATGAATTTCAAATTTCCCAGGAATTGTGAAAACACAGGTAAATTTCATGTGTGAGATTCCAATTCGTGAAATTTGAAATTTAAATTTCTGTGGCTCTAATAAGAAATGTTGTTTGGTGTTATTTCAAATTACTTGCTACATCTATTTACGTCTAAAGCCCTTGAAAAGTATAAAAAAGAATTCAATATGCCTCAAATTACAGGTACATATATAAGCTTGTTTTGTCCACTGAAAATTAAAATTACTCCATTTCCTGATGGATTCAGGACTTCGTATTCGTTAAAAGTAAATTATAAATTAAAAGTATATAAACTGAAGTTTTCACTTTTAGGTTTAGCTAAAACTATATTTTATCTACAGCCTAGTGCGGTGAAAAAGAAAACAGTAAAGCCTGGGCCAAACGTCGAACTTTTCATGAAACGAACCAAACCCTAATTTGGGTCGACCTAAATTAAGTTAAGATCGTCTGTGGGGTCAGACGTCGAACTTAGGACAGGTCGAACCAATAACCTGAATCGGGCGAAAACGCAGTTTTAATAAATTTTTGTCCCGAACGAGGCTTAATATACATTATCACACAAATTTATTAGTGAACTTAGTTCATCGCATTTGAAGATCGACGTTTGTCCCGGAGACGATCTTCAGACGTTCTATCCGTTCGAAGCAGAAGGATAGAACGTGTTGAACGATCCAAACTTAATTAAGTCAGACGTCGAACTTTTCATGAACGTAACTCACTACGTTAAGGTTCGTCTTAGAAAAGTTCGAAGTTTGGCCTAGGCCTAAGAAGCTCCTAAGACAACCAGTGCGTATGTAGACCTGTACACCTATTAAACTGTTGTACAGCCGGCAACAGCGTTCCTTTACTTAGCCTGAGGAAGTATAAGGTAGATTAACTGTTACTAAGATGTTCAGTTATGATCAGTTTCATAAGTAACTCCCGAGATATAATTTGGTTTGACAAATGTTTTTGAATATCCTTGTTAAGAGTCGGTTGAAGAGTCATGTTGCGTCTCGATGTGAATCTCGATGTTCTCTGCGTTTCCCTGGACGGCTACACTTGCCTCTTGGTTATCAGCGCCAAGATTACTCTGCCCTTCGTTAAATCTCTTTAGGTACTTTTGAATTATTTTAGGAGCTTTCTCTTTAACAGCCAAGGCCTCAATTCTCTTACGTCTGTTTCCGTCAAAGTAAACTAGGAAGATCTTAGGAATCAATCCCGTGCATAACGCCAGAACAGTCTTTGCAAGAGGCCTAGCGTCAATATCAAGCTCCATTGATACGTAGAATGTAAGAAAAATAAAAGTACAAATCAGGATGACTTTCAGAAGCAGTAAACAGACAGCTTCTCTGTGTGGCTTAAGTTCCTTACAAGCCATATCGAAAAGATCTTTAGGAATTTTCAGGACGTTGTCTCTGTCGTCAGTAGAATTAGTTGACCCTTCTGTGCACAGCTCCTCGCTGGAGATTTGGTCACGTTCGCTTTTGTAGAAGTCAAAAATTATCAGGGAGAGATCATGGTATTCATTGGCTAATGAGCTGTAAATGCTCCAAAGGTAGTAACAGATAAGAAGAATACAGGTCACAAATGGAAGAATCTCTTCGGGAAACAAGAGAATCATGGTAAAGGCCAGAAAGAAGGTCAACAGAATTCCAACACTTACAAACAGGCTGAGAAATACTGCTCCTAATACGGTTAGAGAGAGTCCGACCATCAAACAGGGCAGTAAACAGAGACGTCTGACAATGTCTCTGATGCCCACATTTGATATGCAACGTTTAAACTCATCCCAAAACCTCATTGGGCTGATGTAAAATGAATTGTCCTGAAAAGCGATACTCAAGGGACATGTATAATATAGGAAACAGAGACATTTTGTAAGGTATGCTAGGAGTAACAAAGCAGTAGCAAACGGAACAACCAAAAAGAGAATTGTCACCGAAGGAACACAGATAACCCAGGAGGTTGAACCTTTCCAAATTCTAATTATGTTCCTAAAATACTTTTTAAGCCCTCGAACAAAAGACTTCCAACATTCAACAACAATTAGAGGCTGCAAGCGCATATGACATATCATTCGCCAAGGTAATATACCAACACAGGAACTCGGATTAGAACTCATTTGCCGACAAAAATGACATGGCCTTTCCTCTACAGTTGCCTGTGGTGACGCATTTATTAAAAACAAAGAAGAATAAAACACACCGCGAAGGAAGTAGCAGATAATGCATACTACTACAAAGGGATCAGTCAAGTAATAATGATTGTAAGGTATTATATTTGCAACAAACAGTGCAGGTGCCAGTAGAAGGAAAGGAATCACCATGAACAAGACGCCGAAACATATCTTTTTTGCCTTATGGCAACGGCTGGTAAAGCTGAAGATAGAGCCATCCATGGTGAATAATTTGTTCCCTAAGAAACCTCGAAGGCTAAAAGGACCTGCACCTTGAAGGAGAATATATGGAATACCATTTTCGCTGTCTACTGTAGGAGAAAAAATGCAAAGTAAAGCAGGGAGATAATATAAACAAGGCATTTGAAAAGTGATAACAAAAAAGGTAACGAAGATTCTACTTAACAATGGCCCTGGTTGTTCTTTATCGGTAATAAATGTGAAACCTATCTCTTCGACGCTTTTTTTCACTTTTTGAGTTATTTGATTGTCTTGAACTGCTGTCCTGGTGGGCTTTAAGATGCATGAAACGGTCATTTTGCCTTCCTCGGTACAACGTTCTTCGGAGATCAAATTCCACACGCCTTTAATTCCGCGAGCAAAAGAAGAAACGGCCGTTGTGTTTGCTGGTCGCCATACATTAAGCCAGCGGTACCTTCGGAGAGTGCTATTGGCGGCTTCGCTGCATTTCGTCTCAGTATTCTCGATGTAGTCGACATCAAATTTGATTAATCTCTTTTTTGTAAATAAGGGATCACATTGTTTGGTGAAATCAGACTCAATAACTCGACAGTTCCAGCTACATCTTGCATCCCTGTTTAAACCCTCGCCGACGGAGTTCTCTCGTTTTGCGCCATTGTACTGAGATGAAATGTGGCCTAGTTGCGCGACTAGAAGCAACGCAAAACAGAGCTGGGAAACTGATAACATCTTCAACAGATCTGGAAAGAAGACAAGTTACAGATAAACTTCAGTGTTGTGCTTGCGTAAGCACATATAAGTATATATATATATATATATATATCACCCTGCAGGTGCTTTGCCTGCATTTTCTTTGTCTTTAAAATCCATATATTTGCATTTTACATTTCTAAAAATTAATGAACAAGAATCATCAAAAGACACCGATTAATAAAAACACAGTTATTGAAATTATTATTCGTTCAAAACATTTCTTCGTTTCTGGTTGGCTAAAATAACACGCACAATTCAGGGCGGGGGAGTTTACATACAGGTGTCTTCATCAAAATAATTGTCTGGCTTTCTGAGCTGACAAGTTAAACGAGTGCGCTGCCTGAGTGCGCTCCTCAAGAAATCATCTCCGGGAAATTCGCAAACATTTGCCATTTTCAGCAAATTGGAATAAACGCGACCAAGTTTGAAAACCGGGAATTCATTTTGAAAGTGACGTTTTCGCTGCCGTTGCCGTGAGTAATAGCTCATGAGGCCGAAGGCAGAATGGGCTATCGACTCAGAGGCCATGTGCTTGGGAGGAATAATTGTTTTAGCAAAATCCAACGCGATTCAGCCCCCATTGTTTTGGTTTTTAAAGCCGGCGCTTTTCGCTACTAGTGGGTTATACACGTTTAGTAAAAACCAACTAGTGGTCTATTATCAATGCTACGTTCTGATTGGTTGAGCTACTACTAGGCTATATGTTATAGCCCACTAGTAGCGAAAAGCGCGGGCTTTTTGGCGGCGAAAAAGGATTAGTCTAGCTTTAACTAGCTAAATTTTTTTTATTCTCGATATTTTTGACTAACTAGTTGGATTTTACTAAAACAATTATTCCTCTCGCCCTCATGGCCTCTAATTGTTAAATAGCCTAGTAGTAGCTCAGCCAATCAGAACGCAGCTTTGACAACAGACCATTAGTTGGATTTTACTAAAAAGAATTATACGCGTAGCTGTTTAAAGTTACTTGCGAACAAAGGGAAAATATTGAACGATCCCGTATAAACGAAGTGTCTGATCAAATTTTTCAGCCGGGCAAAAATTTGTCCGTTGCCTTATAAACGTTGCCTTTAGATTTGCAAAACAGCAATTTTGCGCGTGTTTTCTACCAATCGGCAACAAAATGGGTTGAGACACTTCCCCCTAAACTGGGCTTACTGACTTCAGAAAGAGGAAATATAGCATTTTCTCCCCATCTCTTTTATGCAATGTTGTGCCGATGTTCGAGCTACCTATAGAAAACCACAAACACCCCAACCTTGAATAGAGGAGTCAGGGGAGGGGTGTGCATTCTTTTCTTCTATAAAGTTACCGTATTTAGGCACAATGTCTCAACAATATTGTCGCTGGTTGTACCGTCGTTTCACGACCACGTGAACGTAAGAAAAAATACTTTATTTTTAAAGTGGATGTCGAGTAATTTCTACGGATGTAAATTTTACGTCCTTCGGTTAAAGGAAGGCGATATATGGAAGGCTGCGCGTAAACGTAGAAGTTGGACCTTGTTCAACTTTTACCTTATTTTATTTACTTCCGTTGGCAAGGAGACCTGTGACATTGTTATGCTGTCGCCGAGGTCATAGGTGGAATTAAATCGTAATTGTGGCTGCATTAATTAATAGGTAATTATTGTAAAGAAGTGACCTTTCCAAACAAAATTAATTGTGCAGTTAAATAGATTCATAATTAGAGGCCCATTGTGTCTTAAATCGTGGTTTGAGATACACTTCGTTTGAAATTTAGCTGGCCTGGTTAGCGGGGCTGGGGCCCGTTTCTCAAAAGTCCCGATAAGAGGATCGATCGAGGTTTCAAGAGTTTTGCTTCTAACATGATAAAATCATCAGTTAATGGAACAAAATGAAGTAGCTTGCTAGCCAGGACCCGCGCTCCCATTCTTTATATTTCTATTTGAATATTTGATTTCAGGCCCGAAAAGTTACAAGGACTTTCGAGAAACGGGCCCCTGGCCCGCTTTACCCACAGGCAGCTTGAGCTCAGTGTGAGAATTCATTAATCATTAATACGCGTGGTCTTATATTGGGTAATCCTTAAAACGGCCGCCAACTGGGTGGTTGTTCGACGGGCTCCCACAGTATTATTATATCTATTAATTTTATTTTATGTATCTATTTTAAAGCGCCTTAGCTGGTGCGTTCTAGAAAATAGTAACGAGAAAATAAAATGTATTACTATAATTTACTTGTGTATTTTATGGTTTATGGACTGCTTCTTTGTCGTAACATTATCAGATCAATGACCGTATCGTTTAGCGTGCTATCCAGTGGCCTGTCCAAACTCTTGTCATCGATGATAACAATTATTCTGCCAAAAAATTAAAAAAAACCACATACTGTATCAAATCTTGTCTACATTCTGCTGAAATAAATCCGAGTCTAAATTAGGATTTATTTATTTGCACACCAACATTGCAAGGACCGCGATATGGCGTGTATGGTCAAAAATTAAGGAGGAGTGTAAACGCGATTAAGATGTTTCCAACAAAAAATGCACAATGACTGTTATCCTCTAAATACAATGCTCCAATGGAGGCAATTGGATCGTTATTAAGCCGAAGAATTGGAAACATGTGTTAGGTGGTTTACGGGGAGCACGACCTAAACCTGCGTTCCCGGGGGGGGGGGGGTATTGCCATATATGGGCTATATAGGTATGTGCCGCTATGAAGGGTATGGTTTTCAGGCAGGTTACTCTAGCATAGGGTATATCAATCAGAGCGTTTGGGTCTAGAATAGGGTATCATTTTTCAGGAAACTGATCAGTTGGTTGAAGATTTTATCTAGACAAGGGAAACAGCTAGCGCTACTCTAGGATAGGGGGATTTGGGGAGTTTACTCTAGTATAGGGTAGCAAAATTCAGCTGAACTAGCTCTGGTATAGGTTAAGGGTTCCAGGGTCCCAGCGGCACATCCCCACCCAAAAATTCCTAAAGTACCCCCCGCCCGGGCCTGCGTTATGAGGACCACTGCAAAAGTTGTTCGGCGTAACGTTTTTTGACGATTTAAGCCGATTAGGACAATAATATTTACGGGGACCAGGTATCGGTCCTCACAACTACGGTGGTCCTCACAACGCTGGTGTGTAAACACATAATGGTCCTCGTAATTACGGATGGGCAGGCACATACATACATACATACATGTTTTTTATACAATAAACAATATATCAGCTATTTCCAAATAAATAAAAATACAAACAACAAAAATTCTTAGCCATATATGGCTAATAAGTTATTAATTAATTAAGTCCTAGAGTATTTACTTTTTACCGTCTTGCCCTTTCCTTTTTTCAAAGCATTCGAATACATGTTTTGCTATTAGATTTTGGATTTTAGCATTTCCGCTGGAAGGCTGTGACATTCTGCTTATTTTCATTCTATAATATTCTTTTTCCAAATAATCTAGTAACGAACATCTTTTTCCCTGGTAAGCAGGGCATATATTTAGAAAATGGTATTCGTCCTCCAGTTTCTATTTTACAGATTGGGCAAATTCTTTCTTCAGGATTCTTGAACGGTCTCGAATAATGTCCTGTCTGTAGGGCTAATTTGTGGTTGCTTAGTGGCAGTTTTGTTACAGCTATTCTGTTTCGCGTATTATTGTATGGTAAGGGGCAAGTTGGTGACTCCCACAATACAAACGTCCGGAAAAATTTCGCGACTTTGTGGAGCTATGTCCTCGTTACTTTTAAGCAATCCACCTTCAATCTTGGCTGACGTTCTAATTTAAAGGCACCCTTTTCAGCGGAGTCGATAGTTTTTCCTTAACATGTCCTTGTCAGAGGTTTAAAGTGGAAAAACCGTGGAAAGGTCTATTGGAAACACGCAAGAAATGCCTAGATACAACAATAACAATTGAACACCTAAAAGTGTTCCTTAAGCAAAACATTTCCTACGAAGACAATAACGGGACCAAGAAGAGTCAGACAGACAGATTTTAGTTGTGTTATAAGAAGACCAGCAACTTTGAACCCAAAATTCAAATATGCAAAATATTCTCTCAAACCCACCGGCATGTCCATGTAGACCGTGAAATGTCAACCAATATAAAATTAATATACAAAAAAACATTACACATGGCAATAACACTTGGCCCTGCTAAACAAAGCGCACACACATACATAAAAATGTTAAAAGGCAAAATTTTACACTTGACTCAGTATTTATGATTACTCACGGAACTAGCATTGATGTAAACTGAGCCGGAAGCCCTTGTTCGCTTTATTCACACAAGCGTACCATTATCAGATATGTATCAAGCACCAAGAGTTCTTTTTTTAGCATGAAAGTTCTAGGAAAAGTAGGAAATACAGGCGACTCCCGATAACTCGAACCCTCGCTAACTCGAACCTCGCGCTAAATGGAGCCAAAATCGATTTTCCGTCATACTGACATTCACTGTAATTTTACCCTCAGTAACTCTAACCCTCGATAACTCGAACTCCCGCTAACTCGAACCAATTTTCGTTTCCCCTCAGGTCATTTTCTATATAATTTTACCCTAGATAACTCGAACCATGTTTTGAGCCCTTAGAAAGTCGGGAAAAAAGCCGTCTATTGGCGTCGGAAACATTGAATTTTGGATTTCCTATCAGTGTTGTAGGAGTATAGTTTACTAGTGGAGGCTGATGTTGATTGTCACAAGCTAACGTGAAGCAGCTTTTCTTCTCAAAACAGTAAAACGCATGCTCTATTTATATTTAGGCTATTACGTTCTGATTTATAATGTAGAAGTATCTTTTAATTTTCACTTGACATTTCTACAATTAGATATCGATGTGATTACATGTTCACCGTGCAGTAAAAACTGTTTTTTACCCTACTCTCGGCTATTTTCTGCGAAATCCCGATAACTCGAACCTTTTCAGGTGCACCCGGCGACTTTTTTCTGTAAAATAACTGTTCGAAGGAGCAAATATTGCCTAGAAATTTCTAAAGCTTGAGAAAAGCTCAAAATTTCTCGATAACTGTTCCATTCGTCTCAAATATTCGGAGGTTTTCTAACAGCTTAACTACGATTTTCGGAGGTTGTGTTATTCACATTTTGATAGCAAGATATTGCGATTATTGTTAAAAAGGTCTCCTAAAAATTTCGGTATAAAGACGAAACGTCCTCTTTAATTTTCTAATGAAAGCAAAGCTACTTCATGTCCTCAAACTTTCGACCGGACCCATAAGGGTAGCAACACTTTCGGGTGAGACCAAAAACCCACCTAAGACTTTCGTGACAACCAAAGTTCTCCTAAGACATCCGAACAGATAAATAGTTTTTAGGGCAACTCCAAATTAAGCAAGCAGGTTTCTAAAGAACAGAGAAAACCATTTGAGACAATTCTGGCGTATTTGGGAACATTCGGTCGTTGGGTGCCCAGTGCCTTTTTTCGATTTCCCTTGAAGGTTCGAGTTATCGGGAGTCGACTGTAGACAACTGAACACTTCATGAAGGGATTGTGGTTCGAATCCTCGTTAAACTTACTACACGTCGCCGCACAAGAATAAATAGATACAATAGAACAGGAGCCAGGGGCACCCAACGAGAATATAGCTCAAAACCACTTAAACATAGAATTTTTAAACGTATTTTAGTGTTTAAACGGTAGATATAGGCATATTTTTATCCCCTAAAAATTTTTCATCTGTTCGGATTTCCTAGCTGAAAGTCAAGTGATCCGAAAATTATAGGAATCAAAACTTACCTTTTCGAAAATTTCAGCCAGAAAAAAGGCTCCCGAAAATTCTAGGTGACCTTTTTAGGGTAAAAATCCGTTAAAAATAGGCAATTATACCATTTTTTAGATGTTCGAAAATCCTAGGAGAGGCAGGCAAGCAAGAAATTTTACAACAAATGTTCCGAAAATTCTAGATCTCAAATCGTCTTCCGAACAGATATCATGAGATATTTTTCCGAAAATTGTCGTTGGGTGCCCCTGAGGAGCGCCTCTCTCTTCTTATCTGAAAAGAAGGCGGGATGAGCCAAAATTAAGCCACATAGACCAAAAATCACTTGTATTAAAATTATACCGATTTCAGCAGTCCGGATATTTAGCGATGTACTGTATAATCAAACCTATGACAATAAATTATAAGTCGGCAGTTGATTCTAACATTTCCATGTTTTGATGAAAAATCACCTGCCATTTATTCAATGGGCTTATGGACTAATCATGTGTAATTGTGTAAATTATTTTCTTACAGTCAAACAGCCATCAGTACTGATCGATTTATCAATCAATGAGCAATTCATTCCCGTCTAAGTGAGATAACCAACGAGTATAGGACTAGCTTTTTCAAAATCATACTCTGGCAGAGCAAACCGAGTCAATAAATACAGAAACAACCAATCAATGGAACCCATAACCTTAAATCCATCTGTAAATTAAACCGAGTGATTAGAAAATATTGTAAAATAGAGGTACGAGAAATACCTCGATACATTGTAATTATGATTGAGATACATTGTAACAATGATTGAGTAAAGTCTGCATGTAATTTCTTTCAATGATGTTTAAATCTTGCTTTTTAAATTTCCCGCAAGGGTGGAAACGACTTGTTTTACTGGTCTAGATCGTTTTTTAGGCTACTTTTAGTAAGTATATAAAGTCTTAGAGCTTCTGTCGTGCTTTAAATTATCATAACGACGGGGGATAAGTTGTCTCCCTCGCAGCCGTTTTTTGTATGTCATGCAACGTTCTTTTGGGAGCGTTGCGTGACATCAAATGCAAAAAAACGGCTGCGAGGGAGACTAGGGGATAAGGTACAAACAATCATCAATGACGACTACTTACATCGGTCCATTGCTAGAACTATAGATTTGTGTAATCCAAGTTCAGAAGTCCATTACCGATCGGTTGACATCTGGACACTTTACCGAAGTGTTTCATTTTTCAAATTAAACGTTTACTAAAGTACGAAACAAAACAACAGAAGAAAAGACAATTCTCGTTGGCATACCTTGTTCTAAGCGTCTGGAAATAGTGGGCACTAGACCCTCAGGCCCTTTCTTGTCTCTTTCTTAATCATGATACTTGACCATGAGTGAAAAAAAGAAACTCCGACAATTCTAAAAACAACAAAAGACAGTAAAAAATATCCTTGCACAAGAACAAGGAAAATTCTTATTTAATACAAAATCTAACTGGATTGGATTTAATAAGAATACGAATTCATGAAAAATAATAAAAAATAATGTTGTCATGTGGAGCTTACGGTTTTCTCTCAAACTCCTAGCTAAGAACCAGCAAATAAGACATTCTGAAAATACTTCTGTTATTTATTAACCTCTCCAGAGCATTTAGCATTTTCAGACCTTCCTTCTGTGTCTACATTAGGGCCATATATACGAGGAAAAATAAGACGCGTCTAAAATAAGACGCGAACTTTCCGTATAAACGGCACATTTCGTATAAAATAAGACGCGGCTTAGTGACGCGTCTTATTAGATAAGACATGCTCGTATAAATGGTACAGTTCGCGTCATATGTAAGACGCGTCTTATTTTTCCTCGTATAAATGGCCCTATTGTGTCATTTAGCTCCCTCTGAAGAGTGTTCGGACGAGCAGTAAGCGCGATTCCAGGGTTAGCATCCTAGTCGTTTTAATCACCGGCTCGCAAGGGTTTCTCGCAAATCGTAATCGTCTTATACCCCGATTGGTCACATCTTATATCATTCCACTTATGTGACCCATAAGTTCCTTATACCATCATTTCAGTGCATAGTTCGAGGCCATGAATGTTGTTCGGTTCCCCTGGTGACCAGTTGGTGTAGCTTCCATTTAAGGATCGACCATCCGTGGACCCACTGAAAAGGACTTTGGGCGTTTTCTTTTCTTAGTCCAAGCCACAGCTGTACCTGGGTCAGTTTTTCTTTTTGAGATGAGCCTAGGATTTAATCAGTACATTTAGTGTGGACATGCACCTGTTTTACAGCAGTTTTCTCTTACGTACAATTCATTGAATGACCATGAATATTTTTCCTGTACCGTTTTAGCAGTCGTTTTACAATCTCAGATAACTTTGACCTACTTTCAGGCCAAAAGGTGTAGCGCTCCGTAATTACAGCTCAGCCAATTCGACATGATTGTAGTTTGCGTTCTCTTATGAGGTCAGGGACGCAAACGAAGAAACACTGAACGAGAAGCATTGCCGGATGCAGACCTTAAGATGAGGTGGGGGGTGGGGGGCGGTCTCCAAAAAAGTTTTTTTCTGCCCTTCGGGCCTCAGTTTGGTCCAAAAATAAAGGGGGCCCTCCGCCACTGAGAAGTGTGTCGGAATTTTGGTAATGGGTTCATGATAACCGTCACGAATATAGAGACATTAAGTGACCACTAAGCCCACTGTGAGAACGTTGATGTAATTGCTGTAGTTACTATAGTTGGCATAGTAGCTGTAGTAGCATTAGTTGGTGTAGTTGCTGTAGTTGGTGTAGTAGCAGTAGTTGGTGTAGTAGCTGTAGTTGGTGTAGTAGCAGTAGTTGGTGTAGTAGCTGTAGTTTATGTAGTTGGTGTAGTTGGTGTAGTTGCTGTAGTTGGTGTAGTTGGTGTAGTTGGTGTAGTTGGTGTAGTTAGTGTAGTTGCCGTAGTAGCTGTAGTTGGTGTAGTTGCTGTAGTAGCTGTAGTAACTGTAGTTGGTGTAGTTGGTGTAGTTGGTGTAGTTGGTGTAGTTGCTGTAGTTGCTGTAGTTGGTGTAGTTGGTGTAGTAGTTGTAGTTGGTGTAGTTGGTGTAGTTGGTGTAGTTGGTGTAGTTGGTGTAGTAGCCGTAGTTGGTGTAGTTGCCGTAGTTGGTGTAGTTGGTGTAGTTGGTGTAGTAGCTGTAGTTGGTGTAGTTGGTGTAGTTGGTGTAGTAGCTGTAGTTAGTGTAGTTGGTGTAGTTGCTGTAGTTGCTGTAGTTGCTGTAGTTGGTGTAGTAGCTGTAGTTGGTGTAGTTGGTGTAGTTGGTGTAGTTGGTGTAGTTGCTGTAGTTGGTGTAGTTGGTGTAGTAGCTGTAGTTGGTGTAGTAGCTGTAGTTGGTGTAGTTGGTGTAGTAGCTGTAGTTGGTGTAGTTGGTGTAGTTGCTGTAGTTGGTGTAGTTGGTGTAGTTGCTGTAGTTGGTGTAGTAGCTGTAGTTCGTGTAGTTGCTGTAGTTGCTGTAGTTGGTGTAGTAGCTGTAGTTGGTGTAGTTGGTGTAGTTGGTGTAGTAGCTGTAGTTGGTGTAGTAGCTGCAGTTGGTGTAGTTGCTGTAGTTGGTGTAGTTGCTGTAGTTGGTGTAGTTGGTGTAGTAGCTGTAGTTGGTGTAGTTGGTGTAGTTGGTGTAGTTGTTATAGTTGCTGTAGTTGGTGTAGTAGCTGTAGCTGGTGTAGTTGGTGTAGTTGGTGTAGTTGGTGTAGTTGCCGTACTAGCTGTAGTTGGTGTAGTTGCTGTAGTTGGTGTAGTTGGTGTAGTTGCTGTAGTTGGTGTAGTTGCCGTAGTTGCCGTAGTTGGTGTAGTTGGTGTAGTTGGTGTAGTTGGTGTAGTTGGTGTAGTAGCTGTAGTTGGTGTAGTTGGTGTAGTTAGTGTAGTTGGTGTAGTTACTGTGGTTGCTGTAGTTAGTGTAGTTGTTCTAGTTAGTGTAGTTTCTGTAGTTGGTGTAGTTAGTGTAGTTGTTACACAAATCTACACCAAACTACATTACCTACATCATAGCAAACCAACTACACAACACTACACCAAACTACACCTAATAAAGCAAACTACACCAAACTACATCAACTACACAAAACTACACCAAACTACGCCAACTTCACCAAACTACACCAACTACACAAAACTACACCAAACTACACCAACTTCACCAAAATACACCAACTACACAAAACTACACCAACTGCACAAAACTACACCAAACTACACCTACTACACCAAACTACATCAACTACCCAAAACTACACCAACCTACACCAAACTACACCAACTACACAAAACTACACCAACTGGACAAAACTACACCAAACTACAGCTACTACACCAACTACAGCAACTACACCAACTACAGCAACTACACCAACTACAGCTACTACACCAACTACACCAACTACAGGAACTACAGCAACTACAGCAACTACAGCAACTACACCAACTACACCAACTGCAGCTACTACACCAACTACAGCAACTCCACCAACTACAGCAACTACAGCAACTACACCAACCACAGCTACTACACCAACTACAGCAACTACACCAACTACACCAACTACAGCTACTACACCAACTACACCAGCTATGGCAACTACACCAACCACAGCTACTACACCAACTTTAGCAACTACAGCAACTTCACCAACTACACCAACTACAGCAACTACAGCAACTACAGCAACTACAGCAACTAGAGCAACTACACCAACTACACCAACTTCAGCTACTACACCAACTACACCAACTACGGCAACTACACCAACTACAGCTACTACACCAACTACAGCAACTACAGCAACTGCACCAACTACAGCAACTACACCAACAACACCAACTACACCAACTACACCAACTACAGCAACTACAGCAACTACAGCAACTACAGCAACTACAGCTACTACACCAACTACAGCAACTACACCAACTACACCAACAACAGCTACTACACCAACTACACCAACTGCAGCAACTACAGCAACTACACCAACTACAGCAACTACAGCAACTAGAGCTACTACACCAACTACAGCTACTACACCAACTACACCAACTACACCAACTACAGCAACTACAGCTACTACACCAACTACAGCAACTACACCAACTACAGCAACTACAGCAACTACAGCAACTACAGCAACTACACCAACTACACCAACTACAGCAACTACAGCAACTAGACCAACTACCCCAACTACACCAACTACACCAACTACAGCTACTACAGCTACTACAGCAACTACACCAACTACAGCTACTACAGCTACTACAGCAACTACAGCAACTACACCAACTACACCAACTACAGCAACTACACCAACTACACCAACTACAGCAACTACGGCAACTACACCAACTACAGCTACTACACCAACTACAGTAACTACAGCAACTACACCAACTACAGCAACTACACCAACTACAGCTACTACACCAACTACACCAACTACAGCAACTACAGCTACTACACCAACTACACCAACTACAGCAACTACAGCAACTACAGCAACTACAGCAACTACACCAACTACACCAACTACACCAACTACAGCTACTACACCAACTACAGCAACTCCACCAACTACAGCAACTACAGCTACTACACCAACTACATCAACTACACCAACTACAGCTACTACACCAACTACAGCAACTACACCAACTACACCAACTACAGCTACTACACCAACTATGGCAACTACACCAACCACAGCTACTACACCAGTTTCAGCAACTACAGCAACTTCACCAACTACAGCAACTACACCAACTACAGCAACTACAGCAACTACAGCAACTAGAGCAACTACACCAACTACACCAACTTCAGCTACTACACCAACTACACCAACTACACCAACTACGGCAACTACACCAACTACAGCTACTACACCAACTACAGCAACTACAGCAACTACACCAACTACAGCAACTACACCAACAACAGCTACTACACCAACTACAGCAACTACAGCAACTACAGCAACTACAGCAACTACACCAACTACAGCAACTACAGCAACTACAGCAACTACAGCAACTACACCAACTACTGCTACTACAGCTACTATACCAACTATAGTAACTACAGCAATTACATGAACATTCTCACAGTGGGCTTAGTGGTCACTTAATGTCTGTATGTTCGTGACGGTTATCATGAACCCATTACCGATTTTGATACTTACAAAAGTCAGAGAAGTACCTGAAGAAACTAATCTGAAATAGTTCTCAGAATAATCGTGTTTTTTTAGACACGGTTTCTTTCTCTTTTATGCAGAGACCTTATTTTTTTTCATAAAGGCAAAATGAGTTGAATAAAAAAGGTATTGAACTCCTACCTTAGCAAGATTAGCGGCGAAATCGTTTTCTTCTTTCGAGGATATCGTTATCATTCGCGAATCGTTCAGGTAGTGGCACCCAGCAAGAGCGTCCTTCCACTTGGAGGACAATTAAAGTATCATCGACGTTTGTATGGTGAGGAGCAAGTTGGTGACCCCCACAATACAAACGTCCGTAAAATTTCGCGACTTTAAGGCCTTTCAGCTTCAGCGGAGTCGATGGATTTTCCGTAACATGTCCATGTCAGAAGTTTAAAGTGGAAAAACCGTGGAAAGGTCTATTGGAAACACGCAAGAAATGCCTAGATACAACAATAACAATTGAACACCTAAAAGTGTTCCTTAAGCAAAACATTTCCTACGAAGGCAAAAACGGGACCAAGAAGAGTCTGTGACCAGACAGATTTTAGCTGTGTTATATGAAGACCAGCAACTTTGAACCCAACGTTTCCATATCTCTGGTGCCTTTCTAACAGACCAGCAACAGAGCTATTTTTTGTTCTGTCTTTAATGCAAATCCCCTTCGGCGCTGATCCTCGCTATCGAGAGTGGATACGGTGAATATCAAACGGCTGAGTTGTGAGCTTATTTGACCTGATTTATGCGGTGACGGGAGGGAGAGTAGAAACACAGTTTCACAAAGAAAAACTGCGAATGTCCCCAGATACTCTGAGAGGATGAAGTTCCGTTAGAGTTATGTCACTTTGCTGTATCTTTTCTTGGAAGTCCTTCAGTTCCAGGATGTAAATTTGAACAACGAGTGTTAGAAAGAAAAATATCGGCATGGCCATAAATCGACTGTAAACAAGAACAAAGAATTCCACCGTTTCAACGGTAACGTCCCAATGTCTCGGAACCCTTTTAGCGTGTTCTATAAAGATTGGAATCGACTTTTGAAGCAATGGGAGGATAACGAGAAAAAACGGATAGCTGCCATGAGAACCCGAATGAGCCGGTGCGATTTCCTCTGTCACAGTGATATGTGTATCCCCGTGATATGTGTATCCCCGTACACATATCCCTAGTGATATGTGTATCCCTCCAACATGGCTGCCAGTGAAATGTGTATCCCCTAACCCCCACCCCTCCAAACAAGTGTCGGTTTTATTTCTGTTGTTTTTGTGAATTTTGCGAATCATCGTCAAAGGGACTACAAAAGATTCAAGATTACGAGCAACACAATCGACAAAAGAGCAACGATTCGAGACAAAACAATCGCAAAGCTGTCTCTGGCGAGTTTACTTCTTCGTGGGCCGCAATGTTGATGTAAACATTCGTTCTCGCTCCTTTCCTTATCCAATGTGATTACAATTCATATGTCACCAGTCGCGTTAAATAAGTATGACTGACAAAATTTCATTCAACAAGGGATAACTCGAAAAGTCAAAAAATAGAGAGGGGATACACATATCTCTGCGCTGGTCCGGTGATATCTGTATCCCCCTGTTCAAGCACCATAATAATCCACCTTTTAAGTTGTTTGATTCCCGTAAACCTAGTTGTATTACTAGTTGTTCTGATAGATTATATGGACGATATTTCCTTTAGCAAGAGAAGAAAAAACAGGGGATACATATATCTCTGCGCCGGGTCAGTGATATGTGTATCCCTTCTGCGTGCGCCACAATATTCCACCTTTGCATGTTGTTTGATTCCTGTCTTAACCTTAGTTGTGTTACTAGTTATGTTAGATGATATCGACGACATTTCCTTTAGCAAGAGAAGATATTTCCTTATTGTGTCGTGGATGAGCATCAGTGTTTATTGTATCCCCACCCAGGATACACATATCACTAGGGATAAGTGTATGGGGATACACATATCACGGGGATACACATGTCACTGTGACACCTCCATTGAATGCGGGAAATACGTTCACTGCTATTTAAAACGTCATTTATATGTCGTCGATAAACTTGGAAAAAGGATACTCCCAGATGATGTAATATGACAATAACAGGCGATGCACAACCGCCACAGCCGCAGTAAATTTGCCTGCATTTGACAAAAGAGATGGAAAATCTTTAACTAGGGTGAATATCTGAAACGCCATTACAGCCCATAAACTTGAAGTGACGGCGACTCTCCTTTTCGTGTCAGGAGCCATGTAGAACACAAAGGGTAACCTACCAGCCAAAAAGAAAAACTTCCGGTTTCTCTAGTCTCGTTCCATTGAAATGTAGACCACATGTATGTATAGAGAACAAAATCTTTTAGGCTTAATCTTGGCACTACAAGTCGATCATGATCACCTCTTGAGGCTCATGATCGATCACCTGTGTACCAACGCATGTGGTTGTAAGGCCATTATCGCAACTCTAATAATAAACACATGTTTCTACTGACGTGTCTTGCTTCAATTGTTGTTCGCTAATCAATACTACGTACGCAATAGTTTTGGCTGAAAAAAAAAAATTTTTCCTACCTCTTCTAGACAATCGTCGACGCAGTTTGCCTCGCTGAGTGCTCTGATCTGTTAAGTCTTCCAGGCTGTTCTTTGATAAAGGTTAGGGAATTAGTCGTTTACCCACGCGTTGGTCTTTCGAAGAAGAATTTGCCATCTTTGCTGAAATAGACTAAAACTGAACTTCAAATGCAATGTCATAAAATTACACAATAATACTTTTCCTTTTCGAAACATTAAGTTAGCCAAACTTATTATCGTACTATGACTAAATCTCTTGCTTCGGTTTCTTGGGAATTCTATTAGCAGGGATTGTCCTGTCACAAGTATCAGTTTAAGATATGCGAAATTAATATTCTCTGAAACCCACCGGCATGTGCATGTAGACCACGAAATGTCAACCAATTTAAACCTAATATTTTTTAAAAAAACACACACACACACATAGCCCTGCTAAACCACACATACAAAAAGGTTTATTATGGCAAAATTTAACGCATGTATTTATGATTACTCACGGAACTATAGCCTTGATGTAAATCACTGAGCAGGAATCCCCCTCGCTTTACCTCAGATAAGCATACATTATATATCAGACACACAGAGTAGCACAGAGATTTCATTTTTAGCTTTAAAGTTGTGGGAAATCATGGCCCCAAATGAATTCCGTGAAATAGAGGGATCATTTGTGGTCCCAATCCCTGTTAAACGTACTCAGGTCGCACACGGATAAAAAGATACATGTATACAACAGAGCAATGATCAAACCGTCTTTAAGGGGTCGAACAATTGTCTATAGAAGGAGGGATGGGTGATTTGGTTTGGGTAAAAAGTTTTTCTCCAATCCTCTGGACAGAGAATGTTTTTTCCAGGATAATGAGCCACGAAAGATGTAAGATTTTTTGCCCAGGATTGTAAATTATTTTTTCTTATAGTCAAACAATGATCAGTATCGAGTCGATTTTTTAATCAATGAGCAAGTCATTTCCCCCTGTTAGTGAGATAACCAACTCGTAGGACTACAATAGCAATATCTTTAATTAAAGTACATACCCTGGCAGCGGGGCATACGGAAAGCGAGTCAATAAATGCACAAACAACCAATCAATGGTACCGATAAAACTTTACTGGGTCTGTGGATTAAACCGAATGCTTAGAAAACCATTGTAGAAAAAAGAAAGAGTACAAGGAATTTGTCGATACATTGTAATAATGATTACTGAAAGAATCTAAGCCTGCATGCAATTACTTTGAGTTCAAAGTCAGTTATAACATTCTGTTCAATTTTCTTTTGAAGAACATTTCCCTCGAGGGTTAAAACCACTTTTTATACTGGCTAGATCGTTTTGTCGTGTCTAGGCTACTTTGAGTAAGTATTTTAATCTAAATAAGGGCTTGTTTCGCACACTATAAATTATCTTAAGGTATTAATAAAATCATCACTGACAACTTACATCGGTCCACTGCTAGAACTACAGATTTTTAAAATTCAGAAGTCCATTGCTGATCGTTTGACGTCCGAACACTTTACCAAAGTGTTTTATTTTTCAAAATAAACGTTTACTATAAAAATGAACTACACAAACCGATGGAAGAGACGAAAATTCCGTTGACATACGTCTTTCAAGGCGTCTCTTCGAAATTGTGGGCAGCCCCGTAGGCGCCGGCTCCGGCTCTTGTCACGTCCTTTATCATGAAACTACACTATGAAAAAAAAAATACATATTCTAAAAACAAAAAACCAGGAACAAAAAAAAACCTTTCACACGAACACAGAAAATTTTTATTTAAGACCAAAATTTACCTGGCTTGTTGAGTTCTGTTTTATCAGAATACGAAATCATGGGAAATGATGCCTTAATTTGCATGTTATCAGAAGGAGCTAGCCGGGCCTCCTCGCAAACTCCTCGCGATTGCTAAGCAAATAAGACATCCTGAAAATACTTATGTTATTGTTTAGCCTGTCTAGATAAACGCTAAATAGACCCGAATTGCTTTAGCATTGTCTGAGTGTATATTGTATTGTTAGCCTACTTTGACTGAGAGTGTTCGGACAATCAGTATAAGCGTGATTCTATGGTTAGCATCCGCGAAGTCGTTTTATTCACCAGCTCGCAAGGGTTTCTCGCAAATGGCAATCGTCTTGAATCCCGCGGTGTCACATCTTATATCATTCCACTTATGAGTCCCATACATTCCTGATATCAGCATCTCAGTGCACAACTCGCGGCCATTAGCGTTGTTTGGTTCCCCTGGCGACCAGTTGGTGTAGCTTCCATCTAATAAGGTTCGTCCATCCACCCATTGAAAAGGACTTTGGATGTTTTCTTTCGTTAGACCAAGCCACAGTTGTACCTGGGTCACGTTTTTCTCTTTGATATGAGCCTAAAATTTAATTAAGTACTTTATGTGGTTAAGTCTGACACATGGCTTTAAATATGTTCACCGAGCAATTCATTGGACTAACTCTTAAGTTGCATTTGCCTTGACTCGACCTATTTCCGCTACAACCCAACGAATGTAGCACACCTCAATTACAAGTCAAAAGTGCAGCTAAAACCTCAAAAATTATATCTTTTAAAATCTAAGCTTTTAAATATTTATAATTATTTTTTTAAAGAAAATATCCTTTCTCTCTCTTGATCTAAACTTGAAGGTCAAAATTCTCTCAAACTCGAAAAGGACACGGTTTGACTTTGATGTCTTCAAAACGTTTAGAAGTTCTTGAAAAATCGCCGATAATTGTTTGCGGCAAAATAAATTCTTAATAAAAAAGTAAATACCTTAGCAAGGTTAGCGGCGAAATCGTTTTCTTCTTCCGAGAATATCGTTATCATTTGCGAACCGTTGAGGGACCGGCACGCAGCATAAGCGTCCTTCCACCGGTACGAAAGCACATCTATCACCAAGTAACAACGTTTCTTGAACTCAGTCCAGGGTGGAAAGCACGTTTCTGAATAGAGAGAAAGAGAGAGAATAAGGTTACCTCAAAAATAAAAACCAATTCAGGGTAGTTGTAACCCTTTTTGGTGTTTCTCAGGGCATTCAGGATCTTATTTACGTCATATTGTTGCTGTTAACTTAAAGGGACAGTGTCCCGATTATGCGCACGCGCGAGCGTCATCTGTTTTTTCTTCAAAAGACAATAGACCTGTCAAATTGACTCGACAAGATTTCCTTCCGGACCGCACCGCCGACGGAGATTTGTTGTTTATATTCTCAGGCAATATTTTAGACTTTCGAAGAAATCTTTCGTCTTATTTAAAATTTGGCTCGCGGCACGAAGACTCATCGCCATTTTATCGCTAGCAGGGCCGCCCCGCGACCCGAAAATCTCTTTCCGCTCGCTTTAAAAACAGATTTGCTAATGTGAAACTCGTGTCAGAGGTCAATTGTTCCAAGTCCAGTAATATCTGCCTGATTTGCTCGCGCTCTAGCCTCAAACGTTGGAAAGACACAAATAAAAATGCAATCTCAATGCTATGAATCATCCGCAAACGTTAGTCAAAAATTATATTATGATTTCATGGAACTAGTTTTTCTAAACATGTAGCGCCTGTTTGTTTGATTTTGTCGGCCGTAGGGAGATTCATTTAAAAGTTTACTAACGCGTCGTTGCAAAACATTCTGCTTCACGAAGCTCCCCTCCACAAGATCTCCTCGGTCACATCAATGTCTCAATGGTTTCTTTCTTATAGTCTTTATTGTTGCTGTTTCATTTCTGCGTATTCCTTTCACAATTATCTGAGCTTGTATGGAAGCTAGCAGAAGAAATAAGCCTTCAATCGGCATCAAAGCGCTTCCCATCTTTTGGTCCTTCGGCCAACGGCAATAAAAGTAACGCCAAAAAATCCAGATTTGGCCCAAATCGAAACTTAACAGGAACAATATATCATTGATCTGTAATCCTGAGAAGTTTTAGTGTAGTATTGAACTCGGCCAAGCGCGATGCAAACGGATTTTTCAAGGTTCTCTTACTCTCCTCGCATCTTTTGATTTCGGGACATCCTGTCCAAAAATCAAAGTTTGGTGCATGCGCAGTAACGGGATACTGTTCCTTTAACACTTATTTGGTGTTCACGCAGCTGGAAACGTTTACACTTTTTAGGTCTTACCATCGCACCTCGCGCGATTTTGCAGTGATATATAACCAGCAGAAGTAAGAAGGATGGGTTCCATTGCAAAATGCAAGTCACATTCCAAAAGATATGCCTGAAATGGAAAGATACAACTGTACTCACTTTCACAAAAAAACTCCTGTGTCGTCCAGTTCCCTTCGTAACATTCTCGTGAACCGTTTCCTACCGACTTGTAACCGATTTGACAACCCAACAGCAACGTTTCACCAGTACGATAGCGCGTCTTTCCATTCTCTGGCACTTGGGCGTGTTTAATAGTGACATTTGAAAGATTGCAGGGAATAGCTACAAAATAATGAAAACAGGAAATAGCTTTCATTTTCCAGGATCAGAGAAAATTAGGTTACAACCAAAAAAGACTAGGCTGCGTTGCATCTAGTCTGCTACACAGCCGTTTTTAGTGTCGTCACGCAACGCTCCTCCCTATTGGGGAGGAGCATTGCGTGACGACATTAAAAGCAGCTGTGTAGCAGACTACGTTGCATCCGGCCCGCGCACTCGTCAAAACCATTCTTAATCCGCTCTATACAGAAGATTAGAACGTCTGCGACGCGGGCAAAAAAATACTCTCTTCTTCTGTCTTTGACAAATCAGAATGACGTATACCACACAAAACGTTTTGTAAGTGAATGAAACTTTGGCGAAATTTCTCCAAAGATTTTACCTACTAATTTATAGCACAGCAATAGTTACATTTTTAAATTTTTCTTTTTAAGGCATAGAAAGCAATTTTCAGACTCACAAATATCGATACATTGCGATTCTAGAACAGCTCCAAGTTCAGTTTGAGAACGTATATATGGGCATTTGTTACACTCTGCACTCCCTTCGTTTGGCTGATATGTGCCGACAGGACAAGGGACACATGAACCATTTGACCTCCCATAATATCCAGGTGCACAGTTTACTGCAAAATAGGAACAAAACATTGAACATGAACCCAAAAAGAGGCAGTTACGAACAGAAGTTCGTTATTCAGCCTCGAGTTTGAGAAACGTCCATTACCTGGCGATATCAGAATTGAAAATTTCCCATTTCTAAGATAAAAAAATAATAAATATACAAATAGAAAAATATTGATAAACACACGTCGTTTTACTTCAAACTGTTCTTGACGAGATATTTTATACTTAACTTGAAAAGAAATTGACTAAAATTTTAGAGGATGAAGTAATACCCACCGCAAAGAAATCCATTTTCATCAGCCTCTTTTCCTTCAAGACACTTTTGGGTGACAAGCTCAGCAGCAAAACCTCCATTTTTGAGGACGATAAGCTCGTTTTTCCTAATAAAGTGAAATTTCCTTTCCTCTAAAGCAGCGCGAAAAGACCATAAATCGCGGGCAAGTTTGGAACGTGAAAGGGAAAAGCTGTTCAAAGCAGCGATAATGTCTGAACTGACATTTGATGACATGTTGCTTCCATTGGCTGTGATCACAAAGGACAACGAGACATCTGAATATGGACTGGAATCGCGTCTCTCTATTTGTTTCCATGCCCACCTCATCTTACCAGTGATTTCTCTGAAGAAAGTCTGAAAACCGGTATAATTGAGTTGCAGGGGTGGTGTGTAGTGATGAGTGGTACAGTTTGACGCGTTATATGGAAAACTGTCAAATGCGCATCGGGCGAATTTCAGTGATACGGCGATTCGTGGTTTCCCCGGGGTAAATCTCAGAACGTTGAGCCTCGCCATTCTGCTTGTTGTTGTCCCATGGATGTTTGAAACATTACAATAATAAAATCCCGAGTCTTGGGATGAGAGGTTTTTCTTTGTTAATATGCGACCCAAGGAATTCATTCGTATCACCTTGTCCATGCGTGACTTAAAAAACCACTCTGTCGTTGGCTTAGGTACCCCGTCACTGTTGCATATCATTGACAACGTCTCAGTGCCCACTAGAACGCGAACGTCACGTGGATGCTCTGTGATTCGTGGAGCTTCTTGCACCACCACAATGGTAACGTTAGAAACTGTGCTACCTCTGTTGTTAGAGACTTCACAATGGTATACTCCTTCAGTTTCCGTGTTAGCATTTTTTAAGACAAGCACTTCATCGTTCATGTCCTCTATAACTCTTTCGTTTTTAATCCAAACGATTTCTACCTCGTTTGAGTTCGAGACTAAGCATGTAAGGTTTACTGTGTCACCTGTCAGGACCACTACCTCCGCAGGCGAGCTTTTTACAATGACTGGACTGGTTCCGCACAACACTGAGTCGTCGTTTGTGTTGTTTAATAAGGCTGTGGCCTTAAAAACAATTTCTTGTACTTCGACAAGTGAATAATTCCTTTGTAACAAGCTATTGAAAAGAGTTTTCATCTCTTGTAGTTTCTGCTTTATCTCGAGTGCTCGTTGACTGTCTAAGAAGAGATAGAATTCCTCCAAATTATGAAAGTAGTAGTCCAAACAATCCTGAATTCCTGAACACTTTGTAAAGTTGTTGTTGCTTGTCAAAACATTGAGATGGTCGCGCCATTTTTCAAGCATATTCTCCCATGTTGTCTCACTTCGGATAGACATGTAATTATCTTTAAGGGACTCCATCATCTCCCTGAAGGACGTCTGAATCTTTCGACCAGGCGAGGAGGATTTGTCTACCGAGTCCTTAAGATGCGAATCAACTTCATTGATTCCTGAAGATAAGTCCTTAAAGTACACATTTGCACTTTCAATTAGAAATTCCAAAGAGTCTATGACATCTTTAAAGAAAGCATTTGCTTTGTGGGAGAAAAAGCACATACGTTGCCCAATGTCCATGCCAAGTTCGTCTTCCACAAAATCTTCATGTGTTGATCTTCTTTTTCTAGTATTAGCTTTTCCAAAGATTGTCTGTATGATAAGTTTCGAAGCTGAGTTTATGGAGTATTCAAGTCTTTTAAATTCCATTGGAAACTCAATAAACTTGTTACGCCCATCAACATCCTTTACAGATGCCAGGAACGGTAACAAAGATTTGGTTGCCGAGGTCATCCATGTCGAGAACAAAAGACTTTCCACCGAGATCAGTTCCTTACCACCTAGAGCCTTCATTTTGTGTGCCAGTCCTATCCCAAGCTGCTCTTGGTCTTTGATTTTACTAATACTTATGGATTTCTCAGCATATTGTTGTTGTTGGAGCAAGGCACGGGCAAGTTTGACCTGATTTGATGCTAAGCGAACTCTTGTTCGTGCCGTGTTAACTTCCATTTGAGCAAAATCTACTTGCTGTCCCATTTCAGACAAATACTGAAAATCTGCAAAGAGCGCGCTTCTGTTATCGTGTTGTCGTGTTAGCTGCTGGCTAAATTCGGTCATGTTTTCCCAACAATCTGAGTTGTAACGAACACATTGAGGATTCAAAATCTGAACCTTTTCGGTTATCGCTTTGTTGCAACATTCATATGGTTGAGTGTAACCGGAAATACTGTCTAAAACCTTGGGATTGCCTGCGCATTCAAACTTCTTTACATTAACTTCTTTAGTTTTTCGTTCATGTCTGATTTTATTGTAGCATTCTTTTTTTGTTTCTCCTCCACTCACAGTTAATTTCTGACTGCTCCACCAGCCTCCTCCATGAACAGAGTACTCTTTGGGCGTCTGATATTTGTAACATGCCCGTTCTGAAACCTCCTCTAGGCGAACCACATTGATTTTCTTGTTAACTTCCTTACAGTCGGGTACAGTATATGTAGTTTTAATTTCCTTTCTACAAACGTCAGGTATGCAAGTGTTTAAGTCAACATTTTCGCAGTTTCTCATTTCGCACAGGGTTTGATCCTTGAAGTGTAGGTAGCGCAAAAGCGTCGAGTTGAATTGTATCTTACGCCGAGCATATGCAATTCGCTTTTTAACGAGATTGTTCGTCTTATCCTCCAATATCCTGGAGACGTTAGCCAAGGTGATCTCCTTCGTTTCAAGAATCGTTTCTGCATCTTTGATTTTCCTTTTGGCGTTCATACTAGCGTTCTCAGCTTTTTGAATCCTCGTTTGGGCGTTTTCTGCGAGAACATGCAAATATTTATTAACAGCCCCTTGCAGCATATTTGGAAGAAGAGATGATTTCAGCATTTTTCCTTCCACCAAAAAGAGCAGTGAGTTCCAATCTTGCTTTTCTTCGATTGTTGCAGAAACATTCATCTTTGTTGAGAATTTCTCAAAAATTTCCCCCTTAACTTTTACTGATAGCTGTGTCTTGTCTAAAGTCGCATTTGCCAGCTTACTTAAACCAAGGATTCGTATCCACACTCCAAATTCAATAGACAAATGCTCAGAGTCGCGTTCAAAAACGATATTAATAGGTTGTCCTTCTGGAAGAATTAGGATTTTACCTGGGCTCAAAGACAGCATCTTTGGCGCCTTGCCACTTACATAAAATTTTGTCCCGGGAAATAGATGGGAGCCACACCCATTACTGTCAAGGAATGTGACTACTGCAGTTATGTTCTCCAGACATAGCTTCTTCATGCAGAGATCACAGCGAAGGTATATTTTTACGCCAAGCAGTGTTTGCTGAGTGCTCTCTCCTCCGAACTTTAAGTGTAGAGAGTCTGGGAAATCTAACTGAAAGTCTTCAATCATGGTAAGTAAAGGTGAGGTTGCCTTTTTCAACAGCAAGCGTTGCTTTAGAATCTCTACGTTCGTTCGTACAAAATAGATCTTTGCATTGATGTCAGCCATCAAGTTTCTGACTTTCTTGATGTCAATCGCTCGATTGAAAAACAGCACTCTACGGAATTCGCGAACCTTTCCACTTAACACGGTACCCGTCTGAATCCACTTTTCTAGGGTGGCCTTATGTTCTGGAAGCATTGAAATTGACTGCTGGAAAATGTCCTCCAGCTCTGGTACGAGGAACCGTAGGTTTGTCAAGCTGCGCCGTATTTCTCTTATATTAGTGACTCTATCTCGTGCACCTCCGTTGTATTTAACGAGTGCTGTAACGTGAAACTGTTGATTTTCTGCAGCGCGCAAATAAGGATAGAAAGGTGTTTTTAGAAATGCACCATTCTCGGAATTTTTAAGACTCAGGAACACACCCTGCATCCTATCTTGGCAGCTGTTCTCATCTGAGAATTGGACAAAAAAAAAAGAAAAAAAAAGTAAAGAAACTGCTTTCGAGTGTAAAGGATAATGGTAATAATAAAGCAAAATATGTATGGGAATGAATACGGGAAAGAGTACCTTTTTAACGAAAAGACATTTTTACCGATTGGTCATGTCGGATGTAAGTCAATTTTACAATGGCTGAGTGCATTGTTCAAGCACAAGTTGCTGATTCTTCATGATTTACGTACGAGGTGCCTTTGCATGTTTAATTTCTAAGTTTTTTTTACTAGCGCAACATATTTCCTATTCGAATTAAATGTTTCTCTCAAAGAGTGAAACGGCGTTTGTATAGGACTAAACATTGCCGAAAGTCTACCTCACCAGAGGAAAAGCTGTGAAGCGACATTTTCAGGCCGCCAAGAAGAGGAGTGAGCGACGAAGTCGCGAGAGACTTCATTCTGCGGGCATTAATTAATGGGGCGAATAACTTTCTCGAAAGTCTTGATAATGCTCGCCCTCCCAGCTCCTAACAGCCAGGCAGCCAAACCTTTCTTTTGGTTCAATTCTACTATTAAGTCTAATATTCTTTGTTGCTATATAAACAGTAGGTCTTACCTCCAAGCCTGGCCTTTCCTATCATGTGCATAGAAGTAATTTTCAAATTGAAGTCCTGACCCAGAGCTCTTCCTTTAATGCCAACAGAGGCGTTTCCTTTTATTACCATGTCTAGTGGTCGGCTTAGGCGATCCATAAATAACTATATTGCGAGAAAAACCAAACAAAAGTTAGAATAAAAATGCAGTCTTAAAAACAGAAAAATGTGAAGCAAGTTAAAAGTTTGACCTCACGTGTAGAGTGAGCCACATTGCAAGAGAAAATACGTTTTATTAGCGTTCATCATATAATCGACTTACGTCATCAATGTTTTCGTAGTGAATATAACTCTCTCCCTTAACATGAAGTATTAAATCTAGCTTTGCTGGTATTTGCATCTTCCAAGTTACGTCTCCCCTTAACCACATGTTGTAAGCAAAGGGTGATGCCTTAACGAAGTGTGTCCCATTCCAAATCTCACTGTTTTCAACGTCATAAATTTCTGGACTCTCCAAAACACCAAGTGTATCTACTCGGATCTCGACGCCTTTATCTTTCATTTCTTGACACGCTGTTAGCCTGATTAGCTCATTCGCTGAGTGCTTGGAAAAATGTATAAAGACAGATTGCTTGCAAATGTCTGCTGCAAAGCAAGTGTCTCCTTCCGCAAACAGGGACACTGCATCGTCGGAAACATGAATTTCATATTTTGCTGTTGGTTTGAAGTAGGCAATGCTTGACAATGGATTGAGTGGAAAGCCTGAGCAATGTTCCTCTTTAAGTGATGCTTTTGTAGCCAGGTTTACTTTGATATTTTGGATGTCAAAAGCTTCATTTTCCTCGCTAGTGGCGAGAACTAGCCATTTAGGAGCCATCTTGGAAAATGTGCGCATGAAGGAAGAGACTAGGGCATCATCTTTCATTAACTCCAAGAGATTGTCAGAGCTCAATTCTTTCTGGATGCAAGTCCCATTACTTGTGTATAAATCACCAAGGACACCACTGGATGAAATGCGTGCAGCTGCCACTTGTGTCAACAACTTGTTGGAAGTTTTAAGTTTATCGAAACTTAAACCAACGACTGAAAGTGGTATATAATGATTGGAAGAGGTTCTTATGTGGACTATTCCTTCGGTGGAAGGAGAACCGCCAGTCCATCCATTTGTAGAGATGAATCGTAATTCACAGGATAGGGATTTAGAGATGTGCTGGTTACATCCAACTGGCAGTCCTCCTTTACGAAGAAACAATTTTGAATAAACACTATCATTGATCGTTACGCGAGGTTCGACTAAGAAAGAGCGTGGTTCTGGCACCTCGAAATCAACCTCACTGGGACCTCCTAAACTATAAGAGATGGTATAAACGCCTGCTTTGCCAGCTTGGACAAAGAATTTTTGCTTGGTTTCCGGAAATGTAATCTCAAGAGACGATGACGGATAGAACACTACCTCATTTTCAGCATATAAAACAATGTTCAGCTTTTTAGATGGTCGAGCTGATAGGTAAAGGGCCTCGGACTTGAAGCTTACTGGTAACTTTGGAAAAGCAGATGTTTTGACAAGTCCTTTTTGGCACTCGCTTCCCTTGTAACCAGTTCCTGCACAGTCACATGAGAAGCTTTGGTCCTGGACGATGCATTTTCCGCCGTGTTTACAAGGATTTGGTGTACAGCTTTTTATATCTGTTAAATAAAAAGGCGTATGCGTCAGTGAAGTGCGTGGGTGGGGAAAAACTATGACAGATTGTCGTTCTGACGACGAATAATCCACAAAAAACGGCGTATGAATGGCCTCTGGTACCCAGGTAGGGCTATGCCCTTTGTACATTACAGTAGTAAAATTTAATGCAATTCTTGCTGAAAGGAATTATTACAATCTATTAGTAACAGTTTTGACGTTGAGATCCTATTTGAAACTGACTACGTTCGCTCATTTAACGAATTCACTTCAGTTTGACAAAGACATATTTCACCTAAACACTTAAAGTAGATAAGTGGTATCTTTGACTTTTTGTTGTAAAAACGAAAAGAAAGTAACACTGCTTAGACCCTACCTTTGCAGGAAAATTGATCTACTACCCAGGTAACTTCACCAGACCTGGTCACCTTGCTGCAGCTGGCTTGTCCGTTTCCTATCATAACGAAGCCGGGCGCACATCCAAAGTAGCACTTTGAACCAAACGAGGTAAAGCAGGGTAAAGACAAAGAATGGCCTGCTCCCCTTGGTTTCAAAAGCCTGCAATGCTTCGCTGAAAAAAAAAGTGAAAGAATTGAAAATAAGTTAGATTAGGTACAACGAAAGCGAACAAACAGTTAATCAACATTAAACGATGTAAAAGGATGGATTGTTACAACCGACAAGCATAACTATGGTTGACCAAGTTGCAAATTAGAATCCTCTCAATACATAGTGACAAGGTGCAGCGAATACGTATGAGCCTTCCACCTGCAACAGTCTCTTCATGTTTGAATATTAACACAGTGTGTAACGACAACTGTCCTGGGTTTTCCCTGACATCTGTAACGAACCTTGTGAGTTTTCCCCGATATCAGTAAATGAGTTGTCCTCTCTTCTGAAAACTATGTCTTCGAAGTCATGCGTTGTAGACCCGAATCCGGCCATCTTAATGAAAGAGTGTTATGACACCCTGCTACCTGTAATTACTGACATTGTTAATATGTCTTTCAACACTGCGATTGTACCTACAGCCTTCAAAGAAGCTGTCGTTGACCCCATACTGAAAAAGGAGTCTCTAGATCATGAAGTATACAAGAAATTCAGACCTATAGCTTCCTTTCCAAAGCCACCGAAAAGGTTGTAGCTGTGCGTCTCAATCATCACCTTGAGGATGTAAGGCTATATGTTTTTCAATCATCGTATAAGAAAGGCGATAGTACTGAAACAGCCCTTACGCGAATACACAATGACATTCTAAGTGCCATTAACGACGGAGAGTGTGTTATATTGGTGTTACTAGACCTCTCAGCGGCGTTCGACACGGTAGACCATGACATTCTCATTACTAGGCTAAAACATCGTTTCGGAATAACTGGGAAAGCCTTAAATTGGATACAGTCTTATCTGTCCGAGAGGACCCAGTTCGTGAAGATCGGAACTGAGCGCTCATCAAGCCGTAATCTCATTGTGGTGTTCCCCAGGGCTCAGTGCTGGGTTCCATCTTGTATTCCATGTACACCTCACCTCTCACAGGCATCACCAATAAGCACAACACGAACTATCATTTTTATGCTGATGATAGCCAAATTTATTTGTCTTTCAAGCCAAGTGCTGCTGGCGAACCGACTACATCCAAACTGCGTATTGAGTCATGCATTCACGATGTTAACAGTTGGATGTCAGCCAATAAGTTCATGCTCAATCACTACAAAACTGAGCTCCTTGTTTTGCACGTCCGTCATCGACCACAACCCCCGCTAGAATCTATTCTTGTTTGCTCAGATGACCTACTCATCGAACTCAGCAAAGAATATCGATGCGTGGTCCAACACTGTCATGTCTATGACAAACAAATAAACTGCATATGTCACTCTGCTTTCTACCACCTGCGCAACATTGCTCAAATCAGTAAACATATCTCTTTCCGTCATCGTGAAACTTTGATCCACGCACTCATAACATCCAAGATTGACCACTATAATATACTACTCTCACGCTTTTCGGCAGAGTCACGTCCGAAAACTCCAGTATGTCCAGAATTCAGCAGCCCGACTTCTAACAGGCTCACGTAAACATGAACATATTACACCTGTGCTAAGAGATCTGTTATTATATGTTCGTTCCAAGACAGCTTATGTTGTACAGTGACGCCAAGATATTTAACTGCATCTTTTTCCTTAAGGATCTGGTTGTGTAGGATGTAATCATGGGTGACGGGGTTCCTGCACCGTGACTCGTAGCACATTACATTTGTCCGGGTGAAAAGACATCTGTGATCTATTTTCCCATTCTTAAAGACGTTTGAGATCTTTTTGTAAGATGGCAGTATCGGTTTCGTTAGTCACAGCCATATACACAATAGTGTCGTCTGTAAATAGTCGAACTTTGGACTGTAATTTGGCTGGGAGATCATTTATATACACTAAAAATGGTATAGATCCAATCAGGGATCCTTAAGGCACGTCGCTTGTTACTGGAACCCATGACGACATTTCCCCTTCGCATACAACTCTTTGTTGTCGTTGATGTAAGAAACTCTCTATCCATTGATTGATAGAACTATTGAACTATAATCAACTAGCGCCATCCTATCGAAGTGACTTCTTAATTCACTATAGACCATCAAGGACATTACGTTCGTCTGATAAAGAACTACTGGTACAGCCCCGCTGCCATCATAAAACATATGATGAGCGAGCTTTCTCCTTTATTGCCCCGAAACTGTGGAATACCCTCCCATAGTATAAAACTTTGTAAGTCAGCAGAATCTTTTAAATCCACTCTTAAGACGTACCTTTTTAGAAATTACTTTGAATTGTAAGAATCATTAAGTATTACGTATTTTCAGGCTTTTTTATGTTACTTATAATTAGTTTTCTTTATCATTCACTGTTGTAAAGCGCTGTTGGTTCAGTAGAGAAACAGCGCTATATAAGAAGATTATTATTATTATTATATGAGTTGAAAACACGATGGCGCTTTCTTGCGAAAGTTGTTTGAACTTAGCACTTCGCCTATCTTGAATACGTACTCCACAGTATTACTTCGAACCCAAGACATGACAGTCACCGCTTTGACTCTTCTAGATGCAACAAAACATATCATATTAAGGGAATAGGAACTACTCTGAGCTCGCACAATTTTAGCTGTAGAACTTTTTCATAAAATCTCTGACCACTTTCAAAGATCACCTCAGTACCATCAAATGGCATTTAATTTCACTCGAAAAATCACGAGAGTCAACTTTTGCAGCTTTTTGTTTAATATAGGCGACCGGATCATCCTGCCAGTAACAAGAGCCCACATCTGGAGCCAAAGAACAGGCTAGGGACTGATAAACACTGAGTCTGCATACAAGAGGTAAAAGAAACGTCAACGTTCCTCCTGTCAGCAGGGACGTCGTCTCATATGCCTTGCTGGTCTGCATTCAAATTCGCATGAACTGAGGATCGGAATTGAACTTCCAGCACTCGACTTTGGTTATATTTCGCACTGTTGGTTTTGAAATATTTGTATGCAATCGGCAATCGGTAATACTTTCTTTAGCGCGGTGTTTGGTGATACAAGTTTTAAACTTATGTTACTATCATCAATTTTACTGAATTAGTAACTTTGTTTTACCTTCACAAGATGATCTCACTCCACTCCATCGAGAGGAAGGTAGACAAATTCGAGTCTGAGAACCAGAAAGGCTATATCCGGGACTACAGGAGACAAAACATGTGGAATTTGTAACTGAATCAGAGCAATACATCTGTCCGTGTAGAGGCGCAGTGATGTGTTCACAAGGCAAACCTAAAACAAAGATCATTACACACGTTATACCCTTCGGCTTATTTGAGGATACCGTTTTTCGGCTGGAGACACATAGGAGGAGTTATTTATGGATCATATTTTAATTATGAAATTGAGTTCATGCGAAACTTTTGTGTGTATGTGTGTGTGTGTGCGTTGATGGTTTTGCCTTTAACTAACTCTTCAAATTGACATAACATTTGAATTCCCGGCTACACCTTCATTAGAGGTGGCATTAATTTAGTGTTAATTCGAGTTAAAAAAGCCACAATATGATAATGTTAAATTGGCATTACTAAAAAACACCATTCGAAATATGGTATCCCTTATATGGGAGCCTTAAAAAGGGAGAAAACTTGATAAATATCTGTTTACAAAGATTTCCAGAAGACACAAACTATATAGGCCAAGGAATTTTATTTACAAAAACTTGAATTAGTAACAACTCCTGAGCTTAGAAGTTTAGGCAACATTTATTTGCAGAGTAAGGGGCTAAAATTATAGCAAAAATAAATGTTTACTTCTATGATATAATAACATACCTTCACAAGTTCTACCATCAACATTAAGTTTGTAACCGGTGGTACATGAACAGCGGTAACTTCCAATGGTGTTATGGCAGATTTGATCACAATAATGTTTTTCCTTCGTGCATTCGTCTACATCTGCGCTCAAAATAAGGAAGTGAAATGTCATAATGGTCCCCTAATCTGTATTCCAAAATAAACTTTATAATGATAATGACTCTGTCGTAATTTAAGAAGCTAATAATTATGTCTCAGTTCTCCTTTCTTATATTTTGCTGTGGGATTTTTTGGAAAGTTGTGCAGCTCTTCTTTGAAAGAGAAGGCCTGTGCTCATTACTTCCTTATTCTAGATCATAAGATCGATTAGAATAGTCGTTCGGATGCAGTAAAATTAAATAGTTCACGTCTGACTGGAATCCTTTCTTTAAAACTGTTTGCCTTTTCGTTGAGACACGCTATCCTCAAATGAGGCACTTAGGAGAGAAAAATAATCTTCACCCCTCCCGGTTAACCCATTCAGCGGCACAACATTGCTTGGAGGGGGTGGGGAAGGAAGCGCTTTATTTTCCCCTTTCGAAGTCAGCAAAACGCCACAAAGGCCCTTTAAGGCAAATAATGTATTAATTAAGTTTGTTGCCAATTGAAGTCTTGCCACCCCACCAAATTGAGAACTTACCCAAGCAGCTTTTCTTGTCGTATGATAAATAGTATCCATCTCTGCAAGCACATTGATAGCTTCCTGGCATATTTGTGCACAGCTGCTGGCAGCGCGCCATTTTAACTGTGTAATTGGTGCCAGTTAGATCCTCAGCGGCACATTCGTCAATATCTGATTAAAAATATAAATAAAATCATAATCATGATACGTATAGCCTCATTTATCCTTTACATAACGTTTTTTCGAAGCAAAAAAGAATGACCTTTCTTGCAACACGGGTAGTTATAATTAGTTGGCCGAATGAGGGACCAGTTTGCACCAGAAACAGCCAACAAACACAAGGCAGTCTATTCTTAGGTACGGTTTGAAGTTCACACGAAATTTGATGAAAATAAAGTACGAAAAGCATGCAACGACAATCCACGCAATGACAAAGTGGTAGGTGAAGCAGAAATGAAGGTCAGATACGGGAAGTTGTCCCGAGAACTTGGAAAAGTGCGGGGACTTTACAAGGAGCGGAAAAATAAGGATGGAAAAGTGAGTTCAATCAGTGTTTGCATTGGGATCGTTGGTGAGTAAATTAGTAAGATTTGTCCACTTGAACGTGTTGTTTTGAAAACGGAGGTAGGAGAAGTCAGTGAGGGCATTATCAACACTCAGATGATTAAACCGTTATTACAGGAATACAAAATTCACTAAATGGATTGACTGGAGTGTGTTTCTTTTTCAGATACATGTAATAATAGTTACCTCTACATGTTCGTTTATTGTCCTTTAGCCTGTATCCTTTTGAGCATGAGCAGTGGTAGTCACCTACGGTATTTATACATTTTTCCTGACAGCCATGAAAACTGCTACATTCGTCTATATCTGAAGACAAATAAATAAGTAAATCCATCTATTAATCAATAAATGCATACGTAAACAAAATGCTACTAAGCTGGTGCGAAGTTTGAATTTTGCGCGGTAATTTTATATTGTGCGACTTTTAGCAACAAAATGACGGAATATCAGCCACTTGAAACCTCGCATCTCTTAATTGGATGGAGATATTTAAAAATGTCTTTAATTTTGAGGTTCTTTTGGTAATGTCGTTCATCAAACTCTTTGTTTAATCAGAGGTAACCCAGGCTCTGTGATAGTACCACAGTACGGTTCCAGTAAAATTACAGTGTTTGTATTGGGTAAAAATACCGTAAAAAAATTTCAAGGAAATACTAAATAACGATCAATGAAACTTACTCTGCAGTTAATTGTTGTTGTCCTTATTGCTCCAACGAAGTTTCGTTCTAGTTTGCAGTAATTTGTTCAAATTCACTCTATATACAATAATAATAAACAAAATAGGAGACACGAGATGCTATTTTCGCCGACATGCTCTCATTCAACACAACTTTTTCCACGACATTCGAACTCCAACGGAAAATAAACATGCGAGGATCATAGAAATATGGTAGCAGCAGATATAGAAACCAATGAAGCTTTCCCAGATAGAGAAACGAATCCCACAAACTTTGACAAACTCGAAGGACATAATCCAAAACAGCAGACCGAGAATATACTCCAGATCAACGCAAGGCCAAGAAAATGAGGCCTGGGCACTGTCCAAAAACTTCCATCCCGGGAGTCCTGAGGTGACCTTTCTGGGGACCGATACATCATTTGCCTAAAGCCACCCTACCCTGCTGGGTAGGGTGGCTGCTCATTGGTTTCTATGTCTGCTGCTATCCTATTTCTACCATCCTCGCATGTCTATTTTCCGTTGGAGTTCGAATGTCGTGGAAAACGTTGTGTTGAATGAGAGCATGTCGGCGAAAATGGCATCTCGTGTCTCCTACCTAGTATATTATAGTTGTATATAGAGTGAATTTGAACAAATTACTGCAAATTAGAACGAAACTTCGTTGGAGCAATAAGGACAACAACAATTAACTGCAAAGTAAGTTTCATTGATCGTTACTTAGTATTTCCTAGAAATTTTAGGATGGTATTTTTACCCAATACAAACACTGTAATTTTACTGGAACCGTACTGAGGTACTATCACAGTGCCTGGGTTACCTGTGGTTTAATATCCCATGGCGCAAAAATTAAAAGCAGAAAAACAGACTGACGGGATTCGGGATTCCACAATCCTTGAGCTGAATTCCGGATTCCAAAGCCCAGGCGTCCTGATTCCACTAGCAAAACTTTCCAGGATTTTGGACCGGTTACCTTAAATGGGGCAAGAGATATATAAACCCGAAATTTTTGGTGTCACTTGATAAGCCTAAATAACTAGATCAGGAGCTCCTGCTAGATGACTGCAATTCGATCAAGGTTCCTCATTTACGGCTCCACTGTTTATGGTCTGAGAAGACATTCGATTCTGTTTCTACAGTTCAATACCGTAAAATTCCGAAAATAAGCCCCGGGGCTTATATTTTTCAAAGGCCCTTTTTGAGGGGCTTATTTTTGGAGGGGCCTATTTTCGGAGGGGCTTATCTACGGAGGAAAATTTGAGTCTCAAAATCGATTGGGCTAGCCTTATAGTTGGAAGTAAATTTACCGTTTTTGCTTTGTTTTACTTTGTATTTCAGGGCAACTTTCCAAGTACAAGCCACCCCCGGTGGGCTTATCTTCGGAGGGGCGATTTGACGGAGGGTTTTTTGCGTTACCGGTTTGGGGAGCTTATATTTGGAAGGGCTTATACATGGAGGGGCTTACTTTCGGAATTTTACGGCATCTTTGCAATAGCCTGTGATAGAGCAAGCTCTCCCGGGCGCTATAGCAGCAGGACAGGAAATGGAAAGACAGCTTGCAACTACGTCTCTGGAATTTGAAAATCTGCATCAAAAAAGTCGACTCGAAATTAGCGGAGATAACATTAGTAAGACGTCATCGCCCTTGGCACGTGTTTCTCAATGTTTGTTTACATTCGCGCTCGTTTTCACTTAGCGGTGATTGGCGGAAATCTGACAGCTCAGTCGACGGGGAGCTACAGGGGAAATGGTAGCCTGCGTGGCAGGCGTTCGAAAGGGAAGGGGAAGGGAATTAGGGCGCGAGAACACGCGCGAGGGAGGAGCCCCTCGCGCCCCTCGCGTTTCTCTCGCACCTAAAACTCCCTTTCCCTTCCCTTTCAAACGCCTGCCACTCAGGCTAGGGAGATGGAGGTGGAATTAAAATTCCAGAGACTTAGTTGCAAGTTCTCCTTCCTTTTCCCGCCCCGCCGCCAGAGCACCCCGAAGAGCTTAACTCACAGGCTATCTTTGCAACTATATATTCTACTCAGCGTTGCCTTATCTACTGTCAAGACAATCTCCATAGCTAAGTACCTGATGATTATTACCTGAACAAGTTCGCCCGTTAGCGTCCAAAACAAATCCTTGCTTGCAAATACAGCGATGCCCACCAGCTCTGTTTTCGCAAACAGACCGACCGGGTTCACAAAAGCCGTTATTGTTGGCGCATTCGTCAATGTCTGGCAAACAATAAGATAATAATACTCATTATTAAGAGTCAATATAAGGACCAACTTTGCCTTTACTCCACTAGAAAATGTCGCCAGCAACCCCATAGGCTAGGGTCAAACGTCAAACTAAACAAGGTCGGTAGGAATCTAAAGCTGATGAGCGACAACTGTAGATTTTCTGGATATTGTTCAATAGCATTGAGGTATGTCAGATTTAAGGTTCATCATTTTACTTCATTTCATCAAACCGATCACGAGCTATCCTATATCTTACGGTAGACATCAACCCTGAAAAAGTGTAGGCAAAAGTTATCACCTTTAGTAGTTGTTTCATGTTACAACCCCGGCAACGACGTTGTGTCTTGGACAGGAAGGGAAGCATTTGTGGAGAGAACGTCCCTCTCGAAGGTTTACTACGTTTTAGTACATAGTGTTTAAAGTTAGAACCCGCCATAGCAAAACATATTCTCTGGTCATGTGAGAAAAACGGTTTCTATTATTATCAATACCTTGACACTTTCCCTTAACTTTGTGAAATCCGCGTCGGCAAATGCAGTAAAAAGAGCCGGGCCTGTTGACACACCTATGCTGTCCACAAGCTCCTGATAAACACTCGTCAACGTCTAAAAGTAGACATGTAATAATAAAAAGTAACGTTGGTAGCGCTCTTTCTGCTTTACAGTGTATTCATCCTTTTGCTTCTTACGTTCTCTGTTATCGCAATGGATTCTTGGTGACCACCATACATCATGGGACGCAAACTTATGTTCTGGTTTTCTTAGAGGGTCTGAATGGGTTAACCAAATAGCGGCAAGGTACGACAAACCTAACTGACTACCGACAAAACGACAAACAAAATTAGGAGATTGACATGAAAATATTGACCGAAACCGACATGATTTGAAATTGAAAGGATGTTTGTAGTTCAGAAATAGTGCCTAATATTTTTCTATTTAAAGTGCCTGTAACCTAGAAACTCATATTTTTAACTGAAAGTACACATGGCTTCGGGGACCTCTTCGAAAAAAAAAAAATTCGATTTGAATTACAATTTTTTAAAACGTTCAAATTTGCCGCCATTTTAGCACACCATTCGTTTCTAGTCTTCCCTCGAACGATTTTCGGAAACAAAGAGGCTGTGGAGTAGACTTTTAGGGAACTATGACATAAATTAGACAAATTAAGAAACACACGACTTTAAATTCAATAAAATAGTGTGGAGCTTAAAATAATTACTTCTAATTTACAAACTGGAACAGTTGTTAAAGAAAAACATGCCAGAAAGATGCTTTTAATTTGCAGTGCGATGCAACAACACAGGCTGCCCTAAGAAAGGAATAAGCATGTATTAAATCCCGTTTTTCATTTTCTGAATTTATGTTTCTTGACGTCACACATCGCCTTTGAATTTCGTGATCAGCAGGACGGGTGTACCTAAGACATTTTGTTTAAGACGCACATTTTATTTTTTCACGTTCTTGCATGCAGCAAAGTGTTCTTTCATTCAGCGTAATTAACATTTTTAGGTTATCTGCACACGAAATACATGAAATTAAGGTTTGTTTTAAGCTTAGGAGATGTCCAGGGTGTGCTCTATTTTAGCCGATGTAACCATGTTTTGTTACGGATATATACAGGCAGGCAAAACAAGAGCCTTGACTCTGTTCAAATGACAAATCGTGGCTAGAAAAAATATTTGTTGTTGCTTGATATATGTCTGAGTAGTGCTGTCTCGTCCCTTTCCTTCCCATCACCCCCCTCTCGCGCTTCTCGCTTGCCGTGCTCACACTATGGGAAAACCTGTGTAGGAGGCAGCCAGTAGTGTTTTAAATTAAGCAACTAACATACCTACACACTTGGTTTTGCCAAATAGTCTATATCCATTAGCACAAGAACAAAAAAAACTGCCATGTGTGTTAATGCACTGAGCTCCACATTTTCCATACGAACCATCAGCACAAGTGCACAAAGTTCGGCCGCTCATTTGACATTCGTCAAAATCTGCAAAAAAATATTTTAATCATTACTTTGTATTCTTGATTCAAATGGCACTATTAAAAAGTTTCAGATTTGTCGCACATCTCTTACCAATGCATTTGGTGCTGTCATAACGATGTTTTATGTAACCTCTTTTGCAAGTACAGGTGTTTGTGGTTCCTCGTCTGTTGACACAAATCTGTTGACAGCCTCCATTATTGGTTGCACATTCGTTAACATCTATAGAGGAAGAAAAAAAGTAGTTTAACACACGGTTGTGTGTAAGCCATAGCTTGTAACCTCGAAGGTGTTTGACAGAGACCGGATAAACTTGATTTAACTTCGGTGGTGGTGGTGAAAAACTTAATTTTAAACGCATACAGCCAAGCTCTTCAATTCATTCCACACTCGAACATACACTGTAATATACAGCTTGGTACTCTGGCTGGAATGCGTGCATGAATTGTGCTTTACGTGAAAATGTTTCGGCACTCCATAGACTCTAGTATATTTTTGTATCCAGTCTGTTTCAATTACTAAGAATTGTCTTTTACTTAATGAACTGATTCAGTATCATAATATGTCCAGTCTGTAACGCTGTTAAACATTATCTACATATAGGATTACCGACTCACCATCACTGCAAGTAGGTCCGGTCCATCCAACTGTACAACTACATGTGTTTGGACTTACGCATCGGCCTCCATTGTTGCATCCACTGTAACAGATTGCTATAATTCAAAACCACGCACGATCAGTGCCTCCCAATAAACCTAATTGTCATCACTGCTGTGTAGGGGGTTGTGGGAAGTTCCTTGCCTTTCAACCATGGCACTTATTTAAATTGAGGAAATCTGTGAGTGCATGTCACTCGTGTGGTAGTAGATAGTGACACTGATGTGTAACGGCATGGAAGGATGGTTTAAACTGTGCGAACAAGTTTAAACCCTTTAACAAAAAAATCCTACCGATCCGCCCCTATGTTAAAAGCCAGTCGGTACACTGAGCTCATTGTTTAGCTTAGAAAAGAGAAGGGCTCAGTTAAAATCACAACAGAAACACTTAGATCAAACCTTCTGTACAGTCTGAGGAACCCGCACTTTTCCTACGCCATTTAGCGCAACAGGCTAGGTAGATATCGTTCCTCGTTCTGATAACTGTCTTAGTTTTTAGTCTTGTCTTTTTCCTAAAAGCGAAAATAAACAGTCTTAATGAATAACTGCAATATCATAGATTCGATAAATTCAGCACTTCCTTCTACTTATTAGTTGTTGGTTGGTTTTGCAAATGAAAGAAAGAAAAAGGGAGCACCAGCTTCTCCATCACCACCCTCTTAATTTAATCCTTTAGTGTACGGCGGTCTAATGGATTTTGCGCATGCGATCAGACAAATAGCTCCTTCTCCTAACTAGAATTTCTGACTGAAAGTGAAAACAATTAATTATTTTTTACTATATAATGATTATGATTATGATAAGTATGATAGATGGTAATGACCACTATTATTGTTACCCAAACTTTTTTGATAACGTAGAGCTCGTTTTCGATCTTCCTCGCTCCATGTAAACGACCCCTTAATCATGACCCTTTTAAGAACATTCGGAAATATGAAATAACTTTCTTGTTTTCTTACCTGTATCTATCGCATCTCCATGCACAAAAAAGCTTGCAGCAAACTGTGTATTTTACCCTATACTTTTCTACAAAGTACGTTGTAGTTCTATACGTCACCTCTTTCGCTTCTTCGCAAACATTCTCTCTGTTGAGAACAACAAAAGATACATTAATTATCTATGACTTTTCCAACTTGCCTCTAACGCAGTGAGAGGGCGAATGACTAACTGGTTATTTGGAAGCCCTAACGTCTTATAATCATTGTCTTAATTATGTGAATTAGTGTCCATGAATTCCCTTGTACATCCGCTAACGGCTGAGCTTTCCGATGGCTTCCGATGTAGTCATCGCCATGTCGTTGGTCTGCGTAGCAGGCGGGAGAGGTTCACGAGACGCTCAAGGAGAAATGCATCTCCCTTTCCCTCTCGCTCAAAATGTTTTGTTCCGTTTTGCCCATGCCCTCGCGCGTTTTCCACGCTTTCTCCGCTTGGCCTTAAGTAACTAGAGCAATGAAAATAGAAAAGTCTGATTAAGGTCATGTTATACGAGACGATTACCAACGGCGATTTTTAGCTCAACACAGCATTGGAAAATTGGAACAATGTCTAGGCCAATCGAAATAATGTCGCAAAAATGTTGTAATGATGTATTGAGCTAAAAGTCATCGTTGCGAATCGTCCTGTGAAATTCATTACCTTGAGACCTCGAAGAGATTCGAACCAATGACCTCACAGAGTACCGATTGCGTAGATAATTCACTAATAACTACAAAACCTTGATTATTACATCGACTAGTGTGAGCAATGAAAAGACATACCCTCCTCGCTGAAAACCGTTGGAGTGCACAAACTGCTGCTCTTTAGTCACATCAAGAACAACAATAACCACTAGAATTATCGCAAAAACTGAGGTCCTCCTACAAATTGGCCGGGCCATTTTGGGGAATTTCTTTCCTCCGCTGAGCGCTACAGTGTAGCTAATAAATGTGAACGCTGCTATGGCGCGACCTATGTTCACTACGTACTAATGAATTCAACTCTTTGCAGGAGTATTCGGTTACCCAGTTTATGGCTTACGTGCAAAAATTCGGATTAATTTTTTAAACACTTATTTGCGATACTTTAGTCATATTTTCATCACAAGTGTTTGATCTAGTAGCGTCTTATGCTGTTGAAAAGGTTCATTGTCTTCGGTTATTCGAGTTGGTTGACGGTGAAACATTAAAAAGCAGTCATCGTAAAACTGAAAAATTGATAGAAACTATAAAGAACTCATTAGAAACAGTCATCATGTTTGTTGGTTTGCGTTGCCAATTTGTAGTTTAAAAGCTCGTTGCGTTGACAAAAAAAGACAATTGAATCCTGAAAACATCTTGGATTTCCCATCACACCGTGCCAAAATGAGTTCCAAATAAATACTTCCGCAATCAACTCTTGTGCGCTACGTGCAGAAACGCACAAAGCTAGATGATATATGGTCAGAATGACTGATGCCTTCGTTACTATATCCGACATATTACCCTCTAAGGGGAGATAACAGAGGAATTGAGGGTGGAATTGAGAATGAAAGAAAGAAGTCCGCTAATTGGCTGAGGGCCACCTTGTTGTGGTGGCGGACTGTTTGGTCTTTTGCCTATTAAGAGCCACTCTCCCTAATCACCGCGTGAGGGGCGGCACAAGGTCGGAAAAATGGACCCCTTGATATTTCGTCCAGAGATGCTAAGAATCGTGATAAGAATCGTGATATAAGTTTTAGGTTGTAGAGTTTTTACATTTTTGAGAAAATTACGAAAAACCGTCGACAACCCGTGAAGCCGAAAAATCACAGAAACGAGGTTAAATTTCATGATCAAATAATCGAACTCGCGTGAAGGCGTATAGCAAATTATGGTTTTCCTTAGTTTATAATTTTAGCTAGGAGGTATTGCTAACTGCTTTGATGATATTTTAGACTTACAATTCTAATTCCGAATTCCTGGAGAGCAAGCGAAGAGAACCAAAATTTCTAGACTTTCAAAATCAAAAATTCCATACCGTTTTCAAACATCTCAAAACATACTCGGTATTATGTAGAATTCTTTCAAAATTCAATCCTGACAAGTACAAGAGTTGTTTTTGAACGTGATAGAATTTTTTTCTTGGCAAAAGTTATTTCTGAGGCGTGCGTCGCCCTGCAAGTTGACCCAATGTGACCTTTCGAGGAGATTTTGTTTAACCAGGATTAAATGTAAACAATTCGACTAGCCTTAGCTCGCTTTCTGAGCAAAGCATTGAAAAACCCTGCCATTTCCCATTAAAACTACCAGGAAACCTGAGATAATACTTCGATGACAGCTTACCTTCCAAATGGGTGTTTGAAGGCAAATAATTTTGATGTTCTTCGCTAATTTTCCTGTGTCTTGCTGCCGTGCTCAGCCACCGGCCTTTTCATACGCGGCTACGGCATTGTCTAATTGTCATCTTTCTCTGGCAAGAGCAATATTTTTGCCGGTCCTGGATCCATGTCTTGCATATAAAGCATCCTCTGGGTATCTATTGTGTTTTGTATTGAATATTTCTAATGAAAAGAGGCAACAAGTGAAGGAACTAATTGAACTGAAAAATAGACCCAGATCGATGTCACGCAATCTTTTCATCTAAGTGATCACGTGCCGCAAATACATCCGCGTTGATATTTTTGAAGTGCGCTTGCTCATTTCTTCATTTTCTTCCTTACTAGCATACAATGTTTTCGTTTTGGTTTTTTGTAACTTTTTTTTTTGTAATCACAAGCCTATTATCGGTGTTTATACACGCAACACATTTACGTTTCCCATTTTCTAGTGACTGTGCAACAAACTAGAAATCCTATCTAGTTTAAGCTCCAAAAGTCAAATGCCTGGGCAGGTCCATTGCTAATGATTTCCTAAAGCTAGATAAAAGGGAATACCGTAAAATTCCGAAAATAAGCCCTTCCAGATACAAGCCCCCCAAACCGGTTACGCAATAACCCTTTTTTAAATCGCCCCTCCAAATATAAGCCCCCCCCCCCCCCCCCCGGGGGCTTGTACTTGGAATATTGCCCTCAAATACAAAGTAAAACAAAGCAAAAACGTTAAATTTAGCTTCAACTGTCAGGCTAGCCCAATCAATTTTGAAACGCAAATTCTCCTCCATAGATAAGCCCCTCCAAAAATAAGCCCCTCAAAAAGAGCCTTTGAAAAATATAAGCCCCGGGACTTATTTTCGGAATTTTAAGGTAGTAATATATATCTGAAAAAGGGCTAGGTATTGGCGAGCAAAACGAGTTTTTGTAATTTGTATTAATTGTCTTTACTAATTTGCCCATGGCAGGTGAACACGCAAATACCGTATTTATTCGAATAAGCGCCCAACCTCGAATTAGCGCCCACCTCGAATAAGCGCCCATCCTAAAGGCAGAAAAAGTTCATAAGCGCCCAGCCTCGAATAAGCGCCCTCCCCACCTCCCTCCCACTCCCACTCAAACTCAAATAAGCGACCAGCCCAACCCCACCCCCTCAAAATTGAATAAGTACTAATAAGAGACTTCCCCGAAGACGGAGTTTTCTTCAAAGTATTTCACAGGAACCTTACCTTGTTATATCTTCGAGTTTTGTTATTACTATTTATTGTTTTGCTGCAAAATAAACATACTACAATTGTTGAAAATGCTGAAAATTTAATAAGAGCCCAGCCTCGAATAAGCGCCCACTCTCAAGGTCCAAAATATTAATAAGCGCCCAGGGCGGTTAATCGAATAAATACGGTAGGTCCCCTTTGTGGCGCATCTAACTTTTTAGGAAATATGTTCAACAAGATACCTTTTGATGCAGAAGTAGACGCACGCTTTTATATGATTCTCGAAAACTATCCCTTTGGAAACTGAAAATGATTTGCTTTTGGGTTCGCACAAGACATGTTTCTTTTCGTACGAGCAAAGAGCACGTAAAACTGTTTTGAGAGTTGCCATCGAGAGATAATTACCAAACGCAAATAGACCTCTAGTAACGGTTTGTTTACCTCTCACAAAGTTCTAAATAGAATTCTCACGGCCTTCGAGCTGTGAGCTTTTGAAGTCGAACTTTTCGATCGCTCGCCCGATAAGCGAAGCTAGCACGTGCGAGGATGCTAACTTTTTCTTAAATTCGGCAAACCTTATTACGCAGACAAACTCCACTGGATTAAAATCTTTACAACTTTACAAAGATATGTGCAAGAAAATGAGTTTAGGTCTTTTGAAGTGTATTATATAACCTTGAGCGCTCATTTTGTCAAAAAATAAGCGGATAAGTAAAGCCCAAAGTTAGCACAAGAGTTGGGTAGGGCATGGGAGGAGGGTAATCATAGGGATACGTTCCTCAGTATCATAACCTGAGATCAGGCGTTTTTTTTTTTATTGTTTTTATTTTGGACATAAAGGGATAATAGGGAGAGGGCATGATCTCAGGCTACAGTATCACGACCCAAATACCACGCAAGTCCTAGGAAACTTAAGCGTACGTCAATCGTGGGAGCACTGTCATATAGCCTTTCTTCTTAGAATCCATGTCACTAAGATGCTGCAGGGGATTTATATTAAAGTTTGCGCTCTGCGGAAAATTTGTTTTCCGGCCGTTGCGCCCGCGAAATTTTGTTTTCAAAATCTTCCAGTCTTTAACGCCCCCCCACCCCCCTTACCCCAAATACATTTTGTTTTCACTCACTTTAAATTCAAAGTTAGCACAAGGGTGAGTAGGGGACTAGGAGGAGTGAATAGGGTGTGGTTACGAACTCTTAGCTATTTTCCACTACCCACTGAGCTGAGCAATAGCTGAGTGTGCTAAGGAGAAAAAAGGGAACCGTTAAATGCATTGCGTGCGAACATCAACAAGAAAAAGAAATTGTTTGCATAGGAAAACTTCTTTCCCCCACCCCGGCAGAAAAAAAATTAATCACCTCGTCCGGAAGTGATAAAGAAAAGATTGCGTTACACTCACTGGACAGAGATTTACGTCTTGCGCGTAGGAATTTTTTTTTATTATACAAGAAACTAAATTAGTATCAAGAGGTTGCTCACTGAGAGGTAGATATTGCAACATATGGATTGATTTTCCGGAAAAGTGTTGCACAAGCTTAGCCTAGAGCCGGGGTACAAGCTCGATGTTAAGATATGACCCTAAATTATAAAGCCCGGCAACAAGAAAGCAATGGAAAAAATTAACTGAGAACGTCAAAATAACCCATTTGGAAGGTAGCTGTCATCGAAGTATTATCTCAGGTTTCCTGGGTAGTTTTAATGGGAAATGGCAGGGTTTTTCAATGCTTTGCTCAGAAAGCGAGCTAAGGCTAGTCGAATTGTTTACATTTCCTCGTTAAACAAAATCTCTTCGAAAGGTCAAATTGGGTCAACTTGCATGGGGCTGCTCCCCTCAGAAATAACTTTTGCCAAGAAAAAAATTCTATCACGTTAAAAAACAACTCTTGTACTTGCTAGAATTGAATTTTGAAAGAATTCTACATAATTCCGAGTATGTTTTGAGATGTTTGAAAACGGTACGGAATTTTTGATTTTCAAAGTCTAGAAAGTTTTGTTCTCTTCGCTTGCTCTCCAGGAATTCGGAATTAGAATTGTAAGTCTAAAATATCATCTAAGAAGCTTAGCAATACCTCCTAACTAAAATTATAAACCAAGGAAAACCATAATTTGCTATGCGCCTTTATGGAGGCCCGTTCTGGTCAAAATTAATATAATAAAATGGCATCACAGGTGACTTTTTCGGCCAGTGCAGCATTTATTATGGACCCGTTGTGTATTTTTGTCATCACTACACAGGATTTTTTTAGTGTGTTGTTACTTTTTTTTTAGCTGCATGAATTATTTTTTGTTAAGGCTGTTTACTTTTTTTATGTTGTTGTATGAATAAACTTTTCATACGTACCACAAATAATTTTTTGGTGGTACCGCGAATTATTTTTAATACAAGTATTGAGAATTATTTTTTCATCGTGCTGATAATTATTTTTCGCTGTATCGCGAATTTAGTTTTGGGCCTACAATGCTTTGCGGGCCTTGCAGTTGAAGTGGACTGGTTCCAGTCTTTGACTTCCTTGGGCGACCATTTTGAAAACTTTGAAGTGGAGGAGTGCTTTGAAAGAGAATGCCAAGGCGAAACATTGTCAGGGAAAGAAACAAAAGAGGTTTTCATCTTTCTTACAAAATCTATCAGGAGCCAATAGTCTTTGCCGTTCGTGATGAGGTTTTCTGGACCGAAGATTTAATAGAGGAGACTACGAAGGGACTTCACGACTCGTACACAATTCTAACCCTTATTCAGGGTGTCCAGTTCCTATTTTTTCCTATTTTTTGAGCCTATTCCTATTTTCTCCTATTTTTAAACTAAAACCTCATATTTTCCCTATTTTTTAGCCGGTGAAGGCTAACAAAATTGAAAATGAAATTATAATTGTATGTGTTTTTGAGTGAAATTTATCATAAAGCAAGTAGTATGTTGACTTTGATATTCTAATATTAGTAAAAATAACAGTTACGTTTGTTCTTTCCATGACCTCTATTGCTTGTTAGAGTTCTGTTAACATTTTTGTTAACCTTCATGTACATGTATTGTATGTAGTGTTATAATTCTCCTCCTGACTATTGAATAATATTGTGTATAGCCCACTGAAACTGCATTTCAGTATGTGTACATGTTATATTTTATTTTGAAGTCTTGCTCACTTTTATGTTCATCTTTGAAACTGAAAACAGGATCAAGTTGTCCTCTCACAACACAGGCCAATCCAATCAGCATCTTGTTTTTAAAAACCAATCATGATCACTAGCTGATTCTGGATGCTACATGAAAAGAACAGACTAAAGTTTAGTGTACGGCGCCAACTCTCTTGGTGAGCCCTTGTTAACAGCTATACCTAAGCAACTGATGCCGGGATCCAATATTAGGGAGCTTAAGCAACAGCGTTTTTGAGCGACGGACGTCAACCGGAAGTGGACTTTTTGCAGCATTGGGCTGTGGTTTGGTTGAAACCCTTGGGTAAATCGTCTTTATAGGAGAAAAGAAACTCAGCAATACAAATTTGGTAGTGTCCAGGCATATAAAAAGGGAGAAGGCCTCACTTCCGGTTGACGTGCGTCGCTCAAAAACGTCTTTGCTTAAGCTCCCTATTTTGGTTGCAAAACCGGTCTTGCAGTCATAGCTAAGCAGTGTTATGTTCTTCTTAGAACTTAACCATGACAAACTTACAATCTGGTACCAAACACATCAGTGTCATTTTGCGTACACCGCAGAAAGCCTGGTTTCGTACTTAAAATTATGCGGTGTTTTGACTCAAACAAGCATATTCTCAACCAGCTGCCGATTGCAGATTAATGGAAGGAAAGCTTTCCATAGGACTTTTACGTTCTAGTTCGATATCGTTCAATGACAACTCAATCGTAAGAAATTTCTATACTAAGAAATTTCACTCTTCAAAGCTTTTCAAAGATTTGCCGCCAACTTGAGGGGAATTTGCATATGATCACCTTTGATTATAGAACCACGCTTGACCTGCAGTCAAGCATATCATTCTGATTATAGCATAACTGAGGCAATAAACTAAACGTTACTGATCATTTTTACTCCTTCTTAGCCGCGAAAGTTGAATCTGAGGACTCGTGGCATTTATTATAACCCTGATGGGGTGCAGGGAGGCTACCTTTGTCCACAAAAGTACTATTGATTTTCCCATTTTTCTCCTATTTTTTAATACAAAGTTTCCTATTTTTCCTATTTTCTCAATGCTGAGTCTCCTATTTGCCTATACTTTTGAGCAACCATGCCGCTGGACACCCTGCTTATTGCACATGACATGTCTCCCCAATTGAACAGTTCTGTACCCAATCTTACACCTCGAGTCTTCGTCCCGTGCCACACATGCTGGCTTTCGGGAAGGAAGAGGCTGAGCAAGAACAAACCAGTGCAAAAGTTAATTGCAAAATACTTATTCGACTGCTATGAGAAAAGAAGATCATTAGTTCTTTAGGTTAACATTGATTATAGTTCCACTAGTGTGCAATTTGTGTTATGATTCTAAATTATTTGGATAAAGTCAATGTACATAGGACTGTATAAGACTCCAAATAAATAAAGCATTGTCATTGTCATTGTCATTGCTGTGAAAGAGAATGCCCTCTACCCTGAACTTCAGGAAAAATCTCCCGATTCAAATCCTGACGGGGGGGCATAAGAACTAGCAGAGCCAAATGGATTCGAGGTATATGACCTTCGCAGAGTGCTAGTGAGAGTAGACCTCACTAACTAACTAACATGGGGAACTTGCTCGAGTGCCTTTACGATGGCAGTATAGTAATTCCTGATTTTTAACATTATGTTTTTAATATTCGGAGATGAATGAGTCGGTCCAACGTCAGATACCTGAGATGTATAGCCAATAATGCCATAACATAAATATTAGATAAATCAATCGAATTTCCCATTTAGTGAGGTCTACTCTAACTAGCACTCAGCATAGGTCTTCTCCCTCGAGTCCATCTGGCTCTGCTTCTGGTGCTCGCCCGTCTGGATTAGAATCGGGAGCTTCTTCCTGAACTTCAGGGTAGCGGACACTCTCATTCTCTGCGTCTTCGTTCCGAAAACCAGCATGCGTAGTGCGAGACGAAGATTCGAGGACAAGACCAGGTAAAGAACAGTTCAATCGGGCAGACATGTCATGTTCTGAATAAGGGTTAGAATTGTGTACGAGTCGTGAAGTCCCTTCGTAGTCTCCTCTATTAAATCTTCGGTCCAGAAAACCTCATCACTAACGACAGACTACTAGCTCCTGACAGATTTTGTAAGAAAGATGAAAAGCTCTGTCGTTTCAGTTCTCTGACAATGTTTCGCCTTAGCATTCTCTTTGAAAACACTCCTCCACTTGCAAAGTTTTCAAAATGGTCGCTCAAGGAAGTCAAAGACTCGAACCAGTCCACTTCAACTGCAAGGCCCGCAAAGCATTGTAGAACCAAAAATAAATTCTCGATACAGCGAAAAATAATTATCAGCACGATGAAAAAATAATTCTCAATACTTGTATTAAAAATAATTCGCGGTACCACTAAAAAATTATTTGTGGTACGCATGAAAAATTTATTCATACAACAACATAAAAAAAGTAAACAGCCTTAATTAAAAAATAATTCATGCAGCTAAAAAAAATAAAAACACACTAAAAAAATCCTGTGTAGTGATGACAAAAATACTCAAGAGGTCCATAATAAATGCTGCACTGGCCGAAAAAGTCGCTGGTGATGCCATTTTATTATATTAATTTTGACCAGAACGGGCCTCCATGCGCCTTCAAGGGAGTTCGATTATCCGATCATGAAATTTGACCTCATTTCTGTGATTTTTCGGCTTCACGGGTTGTCGACGGTTTTTCGTAATTTTCTCAAAAATGTAAAAACTCTACAACCTGAAAC
>OZ037784.1:17826860-17829360 GCA_964035525.1 Porites cylindrica
ATCGTACAAAACGAACGCATTATAATTAAATTATAAAGTTAAGTATCGCCTCTAGGAAGGGAATCCAAGACAGTTTTGGATTCTGGATTCCTAGCCGTAAGTTCCGGATTCCAGTCGTTAACAGTGGAACTTGGATTCTGGATTCCAGATTCCCTGAGCCCTATTGCAGATTCCAAAGCCCAGGATTTCACATTCCACAAGCAAAATTTTCCCACATTCCAATAACACGGTTGGCGATAAGTATGCATGTTCTCTCCCTGCCAGTCTTCATAACTTAAAGATAAATAACAGTGTTAATTTAATATTATATCATATCAAAACAAAACAGTAAGTTCTTACGCTGACCTGTCTTTTTAATTCTGACACTCCCATCGTCGCAGCAGCCAAAGTAACCGTCGCATGGCCGGCGTTTTGGGGCGCAGATTTTACGATATTGCACTGCGTGTCCCTTGGCAATATAATAACTGTAAAACATAGCTGGATGGGATTTGGTTCCAATCCCCTGCTGATACCTGGTCACATGACTTCTAATCTTGATCCCAGAAACTTTTGCTCGTTCTAATGATGACATGACACAGTCCACTTTGGATGTCTGGGATTCTTTTTTCGATGTTCGTTTGCCTGAGGTCTGTTTTTTCTTTAGCTTTGGACATCTCTTCCGTTTTTTCCAAGGTAGAATACAGACGGGCTTTCCTCTTTTCAAGGACCCACCTGCATTAAAATAAACCGATTAAAGCGATTGATTTACTGAGTGGCTAGTCCGACACCTTCTGTGTGTCCTTCTGACAGAAAAAACCTATGGTAAAATCCCGGATTACAAAACCCAGCTGGCCGGAATTTGAGAAAATGCAATTTAACCTTTTGTTTTCTTAAGAGAAAAAAATCATCTATTACACTGCACAAACACGACTTCATTATTATAAATGTTTTGGTTTTTATGTGGTATGACGGTGAAAACGAACAACAACTACCTATATCATAAATTCTCCTGGGCCAATACAATCCACAGATTTAGTATTCGACTGGTTTCCTCCAATTGGAATTTGTTCCTGAATTACTTATCTTATCCTCATATCATAGCTCGTACGATCTTTTTTTTGTTAGTTTCTTAGTCATTTCACAAAAGACTAAATAAACTATGTAAGGGAATGTTTCCTTTGTCGTATGCGAGTCTTGTATTGTTGAAACGAACCGAACTGTCTAGATTAAGCGGTGCGGATATAGATTTCTCTGTTTGAGGTAGTTTTGTTTTGATTGTAACTGTAAACAGCGAGATTAGCCAGTAGGAGGGGAGCGTTCGTTTTGTGTTCTTTTGATCTGAATTTCTTTGTTACATACGAATACCCAGGAAAAAATCGAAACAAAATTATAAAGTTATAACTGACAGAACATTTGAAATACCGCGGTTCAAACCTAGTTCGGAATTGTCTTGCCAAACAGACGGAAATAAATAATACATTAATTAAAAACAATTTGAAAACCGAAAAGAAATAATATGCTTCACTTAATTTTTCGCCTTTCTTAAGACTGCCACTAGGGCACTTTTTCATCTATTAACTTTCATGACATATGCTTACAAACATGATTGCTAAGCAAATGTTCGTCTTACCAGTTTCTGACTTTTCCTTGGAAAATGTTTCTTCCGGGCATCCATAATATCCATCGCAGACCATACGACTTCGCATCCGATACGCCATTTTGCTCACATTACAGGAAAACCTTCTTGCCAAGCCGGAGCTCAGAAGTCGAGTAGTTTGAGTCCCCGACTCCATAAACTTCTCAGTTTTTTTCCAGAGCGGAAATGTAAAATATCGTGTCTGAATCTGATTCTCAAGCGTTAAGTTTCCAGAGTACAAAAGAAAGAGGCGCGAAGCTCTTCGTTCAGAATCAGCTGCTTCCGATTTACATGCAGAATATTCATTTTCCATTGGTAATTGAGATTCATAAACAGAAAAATAACTCGGAATGAAACTTTGGCGTCGCACTATCAACATATGTCCATGGCCATAACAATTTGCCATGGCGAGATGATCCCGGTATTTAAGAGTAGATACTTAAATCGAAAAGTTGGATGTCTCCTTGATCTTAGAGGAAAATAAATTTCTCTTAAAAATTAGAATTTCTTTGTTAGTAATCTTCACCTTTTAACCACTTGAGTCCGAATACGGTCTCCGATAATTAAGTTTGATCACATTTGCCAAAAAGTATTTATAATTTACGTCGCATATGAGTGTAAACTACAACTTTGTCATCAAATCAGACGGAGTTGACAAGCACGTAACAAGCTGTGTAATGAAACCTAAACCTCTTTCAGATCAAAATAAATCATAGGTCTGAATTTGAGTAGGCATCACAAAGGTAGAATGCATTCGAGGTTAGATACACTAAGAGATGCTTTTGATGAAGGAAACCAAGAGTAGTGAAAGTGGAAACATTAAAAAGCTTAACGTTGTGAAAAAAAAAAAGAAGAAAAAAAAAACTACTGTGAGAAAATGTTTTT